>CM075011.1:6963925-6975052 GCA_037576675.1 Pangasius sanitwongsei
TAGAGCCAAAAATGTTAGAATTGTGTCGATGTCCCAATATTTATGGACCTGACTGTATGTGTGTGTGTGTGTGTGTATATATATATATATATATATATATATATATGAATGATTCATGAGAAATATGGTAATGAGGCTGGAAAAATATTCTAGATGTTCTATGCTAGATGAGCTTTTTGTAAACTGCACCTATAACAGTATTTCTTCTTTTTCAACTTTGATATATGTACATGGTCACTCTCAGTGTGCTCTCAAAAGTCTTACCCTGACAATCAGGACCCACTTAACCAGGGAGAGGCCGAACCCAGAGACTGCGCCGTATCGCCCTGCTGCCGAAGTGGTCAGGCAAAATGACAGAAAGAAGCCAATCCAGTTGAAAAGGAAAGCCACTGGAAATGAAAGAGCACAGGAGATCATCAACCTGCCTGGCAAGCATGGCAATCTAAAACACTCAGTACTGCCAGAGCTACAGAACTGATTGTAACAGACTTCTACCACAGTGCCGTGGATTCTCAATTCTGATTGGTCAGAAAGTGTTGATTAATTTCCTAGAACAGCAGCTCTGATAGTACTGCCGGGTGTTTAACGAGGAAAAATGTACAATCATTGAAAATGCTGAAGCTTGCTATAAGGAGACATTTTTGTCAAAAGAGAGAGAGATGAGAGAGGCTGATACGGACACGACTGTTTATCCACCTTTTTCTTGAACACGGAAGTCTAGCTTGGCTCATACCAGAAACCTGTTTTACATTTCCGGGCTCCTGTGTTTATAGTCAAATTAGCGTATGTTCCTAGCTGATAACGTTAAGCTTGTGAAAATGGCTTAAAAAAAAAAAAAAAAAAAAAAAAGTATATGGCTCTATAGTGCCGACACTTTACTGTGCCTCACCTATCAAAGTTTAATGACTGGGCAGATGACATGAAGCTATGGCCTGAGGTTAGCTACACTGATGTTATTATCTACTTTGTTTTCTCTGAAGGCGCTGATGCACAGAAGCATCTAATTACCTGCACAGCGATAAAATAGGCCAAGTTTTGTACAGGAAACACGCCGACTTTATTTTTTTTGAAAGCAGAGTTAGAGTCCAGTCAAAAAGTTAGCCAGGCTAAACATGCAGTTTGGGTAATGTTGAGAGAAAGTAGAGTGATAGAGACAGTCGTTTGCTCAAAACAAGTATTTTCCAGTAATTTCTTGAGGTTATTGCTGTTGTCATGGCAGCCAACGACAGCACAGCTTGACCCTGTGCTCATTTTTATTCGTACTAACACTCAAAAAGTTTCAGTTTAATTCATTCAGTTGCTCTCTTTAGCCAGTTTTAATAAGGGTTCCAGTAGAGACCAGAACAGGACAACAGTACAGCGTAAGCTAGAATCCATCATGACGGTGCACACTGGCTTCTCAGGAAAAACGTGGATAGCTGCTATAACAAGTGATAACAGGAACTAGCTTGTCTTGCAGATAGTCCACTACAAGTTAAAGGTCACTGTAAAAGGTTATAAAGCACTATGTACTGGTCTTTGCTGTGATATAAGAGGATTAAATCACTTTGGGACATGCTGTTATAGGAAAATAACCTAGTGGTAGCAGAAACTCTGCTTTGCGTCAGGCTGCATCACACCACCCCAGTCGTTGATTATTTTCCTATTACAGCATGTCTCATTATGTTTTCTTCATTACTCAGAGGATTAACAACTCACCAGCTAATAATGATATCACTGTATAATCAAATGTAGTGCACAGATCAGAACAGCTAAATCTACAGAAGGCTCTCATACTGTTGCTGATTATGTTTGTCTGGGATGCACGTCTTACTAAAAAACGTCAGCATGAATATGCCATCATTCCCGACTCGCAGCTGGTCAACATCGTCAAAGTCGTCTCTGGCAACGAAGTCCTCGTCCTGTCAGAGAAAGAGAGTTCAAAAGGATTGTGTGAATGTTTGAGTGATGACTAGCCCCATGCACTCAGCTGTGTGAGATGAGCGTTTCCTCACCCGCGTAGGCATCAGCGGAACGCTGGATTCGGCCTTGGTTCTCTCGGCTTCGTCGTACGATGGTAAAGACGTGGCGACATTGTATGAAGGCGGTTTGGGGTAATTCCCATCATCTTTGTAATCAAAGAAAGCTGTAGAAATAATACAAATTATTCATACACTGTACTGCATGCTATCACCCACAGGACCAACATCATCCTAATTAGAAAACAGACCCTGATTATTACAGGAAAACAAATTTCTCAGATAATAAAATACCACTTCCCTGGATTGTACACGAAACCTCCATGAATCCTTCGAAAACGTTTGATAAACCCGTGCTAGCGTGTTGAGGTGAACAGCTCTTACCCGTGTCGGCTCCGACGCTGGTGTAAGGAGGTGGAGCATCAGTTGCTTGCTGGGGCACCTCAGGCGTCTCTGTCTCCTCTTCATTGGCTAACTGCAGACGTGAAAACAGACTATACCATGTAAAGTCTAATTATTTATATTATATACTTCTGCAGTGTGTCCATCAAAACCACACTTGTTTGTTTGGGGATAATGTGACTATGCTGTCTTGGACACGATATTCATTTACAATACAATCATTATAGTTTGTTTTCTAATCGTTCTGGTTATTTTCTCACAACCTGCAATGAAGACATAAAAATATTAAATAATTTATGGATCTACGGATGCACATGGCCACTGTAATGTACTTCAAGTCAAGAAACTGGAGTACACTCAAAACTTTACAACAATATTAACTTTTTTTTAATTCACTTTTTTTTTTTAACCTCAACAATTAAGCTCAACAACAACAAAAAAAAACATTTTAAACCTTAAAAGCTTATACAGCTATCCTTAATCTCAGGTCTGATGCAAATAACCTTCTCCAGCTTCACAGAAATAAACCGTGTATGATGACCTTTTGCGCCTGACAGTTCCACTCACGCTAACACTAAACTGTTTAAACACTGGATTAAAGCGCTTTCTCAATTGTTGCAGTGTTATGGATTTTATTTAGCTTTGTAGTACACCAGGGACGTGAGATGTCTAAAGTGCTGCACAGTTCCATGGTTTTGCTGCTCGAAACCTAATTCAGCCGGCCAAAACATGGTAGCTAACCATAACGTAAAAACGTTTGGCAAGCTTGTCAGCAAGCTGTTAATGTTTTCGGATCTGAGCTGTGGTGTCCTCACTAAGATTATTGTTCGAGTCTGCATTCGGAATTTTCTGATTCAGAAAAGGATATATATATATATATATATATATATCTCCTAAAAGTTTGTGCAGAGTAATCAGTCCACATAGTTAAAGGCACGGTGGGATTCAGAGCGAGTAGCAGTTGCATGCTGTAGTTACAGCATCAAGGTGTGTCACACCATCAGAAAGCACATTTTATTTAAATATACACAATTAAAAATATTTGTTTTGCCGAAGTCAGTAGTGAGTAAGGATTTCTCTTTCTCTGACTGGACACATAAAATTCATGTCCTGGGCACTCGGGCTGCTGACTGGTCCACCCCGGTTATAAATAAAATGCATTATTATTATTATTATTATTATTATTATTATTATTATTAGGGGTGGACAACATGCTGATATAATAGTGTTATTGTGATTATTTCAGTTTTGTGAGTATCGTCAGACATTCTACATCGTTACTTAAAAGATTATTAAGAAACTGATTAGACATACAATTTTCTATTTTATACCTTTCTAAGTAATTTGCATAACATTTTATACATTTATGTAATATTTTAGAATAATAACCTCTAGCATATATGAATCTGCACACTCACAGTTAAACATCCAGAGAGAAAATAAAAAGACACTTGAATAACGTCTTTGCGAGGGAAATGCAGGTCATATCTCAAACGGTCGCCAACAATTCGCAAGTTAAATGAAATACATTTTACGATTTTTTTTTTTTAATGCCACTTCACCATATTTGCAACAGTGATATACAAAATATAGAAACCTCACATTTCCAGTACAGAACGAGTAAAAACGTTCACTGTAAACACCCCTATACTGGTCAAGTTGACAGCGGAAGGCTGTTGTTGCAGGAAGCTGCTTTTACACTTTATTCTAACAACAAGCACAGCGAGCCAGCAACAGTGACAACGACAGCTGGTGCACCTTTCTTTAAGGATGCCCTGTTTTCTATTTTTGTACTTCAAAGATTGATGAAGAGAAACTCGTCCATAAAAGTAGAGAAAGAAGAAAGCTAGAAGATCCTTCCTCTCAATGTTAGAAGGACATTAACCAAGAGGAAGGAAAGTGCTCACATTTATAGCTCTGTAGAAATTCTATAAATTCATTAATTATAAATAATATTACACATTTATAATTTATAGCTTAGGGCCTTAATGCGTTGCTGTTTGGCTTAAAATGTCCTGCACGTGTTCCCAGCATTACTGTTTGATACCAAATAAATAACAATAAATACTGAATGGCCATTTGATTTAAAACCAAGCGGCGATTCTCTGACTTTTGCACAGTACTCCATGATTCACACTAAACCTCCTAAAGCTTCATTATCGCATATTTTAAGACCTTTGAGGCTTTTTAAGGACCTGCAGACCTGCATTCATTCACACCGAGGGCGTGATTAGTGGCGATTAGTGCAGCCAGTCCACCTCCTGCCATGTTTTTTGGGAGGGGAGAGGAAACCCGTGCGGATACGGAGAGAACATGCGACAACTTCGGGGTGTAACCCGAGCTGAGGATCGCATCAAGAAAATGTGCTCAAGACTTGGACATTTTCACAAAGCAGATTTATGGATATCTGAATGTAGACAGATTCAGATTTATCCGTAATGAACAAGCCAGAGGCGTCGGTGGCAAGGAAAAACCTCCTGAGAGGACATGAGGAAGAAACCTCGAGAGGAATCAGACTGAAAAGGGAACCCGTCCTCGTCTGCATGACAGACTTCACTGCCACCCTTTTTGTCTTCTTCTTACTATTATAAACCAGTCCTGCTATCTAAAATGGCTGTCAGGAGTCTTAAAGACCAAAAATAAAAAATAAAAAATCAAACTGGGATTTCATTAGAAACATTATTTCTAATTTGACCTCTGCAGTAGCTTGTCCAGGTTTTCAGACATGGGGAGGTAAAGGAAAGGAGAAATGTGACTTGAGATTAGAAATTAGGTGATAAGGTTTGTTTCAGGATCTCCCTGATTAATAGGAGTATTGATCTAATGTGGATAGTGTCAGATGAAACAGGGGCTTTTCTATTGATTTAATCGGATTATATAAATGATTAGGACTGCAGGATAAAGCTGTCAGATCAGCTGATGGGCCTGGAACAGCAAAAAAATAAAAAAAATAAAAAAGCAATAAAAACAAGAAAATACGCCAATTAATCGAGTCTTTAGGCTACAGAATGATTTTCTATGACTACCATTCTTCTTATAAACGAAAAGGAAAACAGTTATAAAGAAAAGAAAAAAGCTGACAGGATTACCAGCGAATCAAGACTGTGCTATTGGTTAGCTAATTAGCTAGATTAGCCGTGTTGGTGTACCCCTCCCAAAGCACTTGTTTTGGTATAAAAGAAGCTCTTCCATCTGACCAAAACGACATTTTAAATCTTTCAGGCAGAAAATAAGCAATAATCAAATCTATTTACAAGGTAAACAAGCTAACTCTAGCGCGCTAGGTATCTGAGGAAGCTAGCATGCTAAGTGTTTCCTACCTGCCGATATCCGCTCCTTTGCTCAGCCATTCTTTGGTACGTGTTGAGCAGTAGTCACTTATTCATACAAGTAGCTAGCTAAATGAACTAGCCAGCTGTATGAGGATATATCCTCGCTCCTTCTCTTTCTTTCCCCCTTTACTGTCTGTATTTTCTGCTGGTGTAGACACTGCGAGGTCAGCGCACTCGTTAAAAGTAACCACAACAGAAATGGCTTCTGCGCATGCGCACTCAGTGGCGTTCACTTTTTCCCCTCGGTGTGTTTACAACTCGGGTCAAAGATGAAGACTTCGCTAAATTATACAACCTAAAAAAGCTTTAAAACACTCCATTCTTCATGGACATTTACTAAACTACCATGTAATGTTTTTTTAAAAAAACTTGACCCCATGACATTATTATTGCTGTTATTTAGGATTAACAGCAGTATTAGCATTAGTATGAAGAGGAGGCTGGTTAGGATAACAAAAGAAGGAAATGCAATAAAATAAAACAAGCACAGGTGCCATCTTTGAAACATACAGAAAAACTGATTATACTGCTTTTTCAAAGGTGCTCATATGCATTACTGAACAAAACACTTCACATGCTGTGTGTTTTGGAAAGGTATTAAAAGTTAAAAGTATTGAATTGTTTGCCACATTGTGGTACAGATCTTGAGATACTTCATGCCACACTAGCAGTAGCCCAATGAAGTAATATGTCTAGCAGTATCAGGCCTACTAAACCTACATTATATGGCCAAATGTATGTGGACACCTGATCATCACACCCGTATACATACATGCTTCTTCCCCAAACTGTTGGAGTTGGAAGCACACAATTGTATCGAATGTCTTTGTATTCTGTATCATTACAATTTCCCTTCACTGGAATTAAGAGGCCCAGATCTGTTCCAGCATAACAATGCCCCTGTACACAAAGCGAGCTCCATGAAGACATGGTTTGCCAAGGTTGGAGTGGAAGATCTCGAGCTGTCCTGCACAGAGCCCTGACCACAACACCACTGAACACCTTTGGGATGAACTGGAGCACTGACTCACTGACCCACAGCCACGCTCTATCATCTAGTGGAAAGCCTTCCCAGGAGAGTGGTGGTTATTATAACAGCAAAGTGGACTAAATCTGGAATAGGATGTTCAACAAGCACATATGAATGTGATGATCAGGTGTGCACACATTTTTGGCCATATAGTGTACTATCCAATTGCATCCAATTGCTGCTTATATAAGGCTGACAAATTAAATTAAAAACAACGTAAATTGTCTTAGTGAGGTGTTGGGCCATCATGAGCTGCCAGAAAGTCTCCAGAGCTGTACTGTAGGGGACAAACACCATTCTTCCAAAAGATATTCCCTCAAGTGGTGTTTTGTTGATGGTAGCGGAGAGTACTGTGCATCTAAGGGGACAAGTGAAGCCAAACCAAGCCAGCAAAATAAATGCTCCTACAGCATAACTGAGCCACTGTTTTTTCCTTTTTCACCAATCTGTATGCTAGTAATAATCATACTTTTTTTTACCTTCTACCTTCAATATTTAAAACTACTATGGTTTTTACTCCTTTTAAATTGAGATCTCACTGGCCTGTAATGAATAAATCAAATGCAAATGTCAAATAGGACTCCACAAAACCAACAACAAGGCTGTCAATTTTAACTGAAAATGCCAACAATGTAAATTAAACACTCAACGATGTCTGTTTTTTTAATAAAGGTAAAAGCATTCAGTGTAAGGTAAGCCTTATACATGTGGTAAAAATTAATTCTGCACTTGATTACTTTTGTTCCAAGATTTGTTCTTTCTGTTTTTTCATATGTTAACCTCTTAATACAGTGAGGCATGGGTGAGTCTATATTCGTAAGTCCCTCGAGCTCAAGATTTGACTTTCAGTAATTTCCATAAACACCTCACTAAAAGGAAAAGGATGCAGACTATATTAAAAATTCAAACAGGGCAATGGAACTATATACAACACTCATTACACTCATGATTCTCTGAATCAAATATAAAGTGCGACACAATTGGTCACCTCTAATCATTAATTGAACACTCCATATAATTCCATTAGCATTTTCTTTCATTTATTTAAATCCTCTGTATAATTGTTACTGAAAACAGTAACAGTATACATTTCAACATGCTAAAAATATAATAATCACAGTCTCCTTTTCATTTCAGCAGAAGCTATGGTTCCTCCACCAGCTTGTTGTGAACATGCATCATCCCTGTGGAATAAAACAAATGAAAAATAGAGTTTAAAACAACTTCTGATTTTACTATCTTATTTCAAGTCTTCATTTATTATGTTGTAGTTAATCCTAATACTAATAATTATGGTAATTCTACTTAATATGGTTATTATTATTATGATTTTTTTTCTGGAATAGATTGGATTGTGCCTCATTTTGGTTTAAGAGGCTATGTTCCTCAAGTCCTTTAGCAGTGTTACCTTTGAAATATTTCACAGTTTTGACCCGCAGCTCTTGTGTCGCATCCTCATCACACACGAAGACGGTCTGAGGATGTTGCTGGAACGCTGACACCGTCCACATGTGGTTCACGCCTTCCTCTATGGCCTTGTAGAGGGCAAACGCTTTATGTGCACCGGTGATGAGAATCATCACCTAACAAACGTCCGAATACAGACAGAGACATCACACTTCAGTTTTACTACAGAAAAGAGCTCAAACTGACAAATTCAGAGAATAGCATGGAGAATAATTAAACATGTTTCCGTGCAACTCTGCAAGCATCAATGGAAATTTTAATCTTTATTTAAAGTTGATGTTTTGTATTCTAATCTCTTCTTTAGGTGTGCTACATCATGAAAAATTCATGGTATGATACAACTGTACAAGCCAACGTTTTTGTGGTTACTATGCCATGGTACATAGTATTTACTGCACATTTTCAAAGAAGACAACACTGAATGTCATATAACAATAAAACAGCAATGCAATTGTCAAATTATTTACTTTTTGGAAATAGCTAATGCATTTTACATTTGAATTTTATCATAGCCTTCATTAGTTTATCAAATCAATGAAGAAAAAACATTTTCTCAGGATTTTGTCTGGTGGTCTTACGCTTTAAAAATTGCCCTAATCTGTTTTTTTGTTGTTGTTGTTTTTAATAATCTTGTAGAATATTTCAGGGAATGCACCAGATCTATAAATACTTTTCCCCCTATTTGTGGGATATCATCTACACTGGTGTAGCATAATATTAACAGTAAACTAATTACAGATTTCCATATCACAGTATGCTGTCCTACTAGTATACTGTGATATACCTAATTTGAAATGGCTAAAAGTAATCAAATTAAAGCAGCAGTTTGTAATTTTAAAGCCCTCTACTTCCAATGAAACACCCGATCCCTATCCACTCTGCCAAACTAAATATATATTGTGGGTTGCATTTAGGGAAAAGGGGCAGGGCTTTGCAGCTCTGTTCTTCCTCATCTTGGAACCAATTTCCAGGCTGGAAAACTGAAACCTTAACTTTAACCTTAGCCATAAGTGAAGAAACGACCAAGACTCCGTGCATGTACAAACTGCAAATTAATTTGCCATTTTTTCATGATATCTGTGAAATTCTAGGATTAGTACAGGTCTAGAAAACTAAAAACTGTCTCTTAAATGTGGCCGTACCTCACGGGCATCCATCACTGTGCCAACTCCTACAGTAAGAGCCATGGTCGGGACTTTGGACAGATCTCCATCGAAGAAACGAGCGTTGGCCAGGATGGTGTCCATAGCCAAGGTCTTGACCCTGGTTCGAGACACGAGACTAGAGCCGGGCTCATTGAAAGCAATGTGACCATCAGGTCCAATACCTGCAACAAAAGTTCAAGCTATTAAGCTGATATGTCATCAGAAAGCCTGGCTTCATGGAAACTGGCCAATCCTCGTAAAGTGTCATCTTTGGTTAAATGACATGAGGTCAAAGTTCACTCAATGCTCTTACCACCTACAAAGAGATCAATCCCACCAGCAGCTTTAATCTTCTCCTCAAAGTCCTGGCATTCGTTCTGCAGGTCTGGAGCGTTGCCGTCCAGAATATGTGCGTTTTCTGATCGGATGTCGATATGCTTAAAGAAGTTGTTCCACATGAAGGAGTGATAACTTTCGGGATGGTCTCTGGGCAGTCCTGTTCAGAGATGTGCTTGGCATTTAAGGCTTTAGATGCTAGATAAGGGTGTAATTAAAACCTGCAAGTGGCCCCAAAAGATGAAATACATACCTACATATTCATCCATGTTAAAGGTCTTCACATACTGAAAAGATATTTCCCCTTTCTTATAGTACTCAATCAGTTTCTTATAGCATCCCAGTGGAGTGCTGCCTGATAATAAATATAAATGAACAAAAATTACTGCAGTGACAAAAAATATAGGTACTGTGTCAAGATCTTACTTAATTAAAAGACAAAGAATGTGGTCAACAGAACGCAAAACCTGTCAGTGCTTAAATATACTCAGGTATTTATATGTAAAAAATAAACTATGCTTAATTAAATCAGATATTAGAATATACAGTCAAAATAATGTCACAATGATTTAGCTGACTAAGTCAGTTACTGATCAAAAGAACAAAGATATTGTCAAAAAATATTTGAGCGTTCTATCAAGTATTTGAAATGTCCAAATGAAAAAAGTGAGGTTTAAAAAGGGTGTTTTTTCTTATGAAATAAATTTGAGTACATGTCCAATAATTTCAAATATCCTTAGGTAAGGTACAAATACTGAGGAGTAGTAACTGCTTCCATAGTAACTGAGTATAAGTGAAAAATTGGATAAAGTACAAATACTTAGGTGTAGTAACTGAGTATAATGTTCAATGATTTTCATGCAAAGTACAAATACTGCGTTGTAGTAAATGCTTTTGTAGTAACTGTGTATAAGTGACATTTATACTCAAGTAAAGTACAAATACTGAGGTTTTGTAACTGAGCATAATGTTCAATGATTTTCAAATAGAGTACAAACACTGCGGTATAGTAAATGCTTCTGTAGTAACTGCATATAAGTGACATTTATACTCGGGTGCAGTACAAATACTGCGGTGCAGTAACTGAGTTTAGTTGAAAATTGTACTCAGGTAAAGTACAAATCCTGAGGTGCAGCAATTGCTTCTACAGTAACTGAGTATAATGTTCAGTGATTCTCGGGTAAATTTGAAAATACTGAGGTGCAGTAACTGAGTATAATGTTCAATAATACTCAAGTAAAGTACAAATACTGTGGTGTAGTAAATGCTTCTGTTGTAACTGTGTATAAGTGACATTTACACCAATCAGCCATGACATTATGACCACCTGCCTGATATTGTGTTGGTCCCCCCTTTGCTGCCAAAACAGCCCTGACCCGCCGAGGCATGGACTCCACTAGATCCCTGAAGGTGTGCTGTGGTACCTGGCACAAAGACGTTAACAGCAGATCCTTTAA
>CM075011.1:6975152-6991896 GCA_037576675.1 Pangasius sanitwongsei
ACCCAGTCATCTAGCCATCACAATTTGGCCGTTGTCAAAGTCTCTCTAATCCTTACGCTTGCCCATTTTTCCTGTTTACAACACATCAACTTCAAGAACCGACTGGTCACTTGCTGCCTATTATATCTCAACCCTTGACAGGTGCTATTGTAACAAAATAATCAATATTATTCACTTCACCTGTCAGTGGTCATAATGTTATGGCTGATCGGTGTATACTCGGGTGAAGTACAAACACTGAGGTGCAGTAACTGAGTATAATGTTCAATAATACACAGGTAAAGTGGAGTAAATGCTTCTGTAGTAACTGTGTATAAGTGATACTGAATACTGAAGTGTAATAATTGAGTATAATGTTGAGTATAATGTTAATGCTCAGGTAAAGTTATAAATACTGAAGTGTAATAATTGAGTATAATGTTGAGTGATTCTCAGGTAAAGTTAAAAATACTGAAGTGTAATAATCGAGTATAATGTTGCATAACTCCTGAGGTGCACTAACTTGTTTTCTTTGGCCTAACCGCTTCAGCAGAGCTGTTTACTGAGTGGCAGTGTGTGAAGTGGAAGCGGAAGTGCACTACCTGTCGGAAGGCCCAGAGTGAAGAACCTGTCCGGACCCGGCTTAAAGCGGATGATCCTGTTGCGAATGTACTTGGCAGCCCACTCGCTGGCTTCATCATAGTCTCTCAGTATGATGAGCTTCATTGCTGCCCCTTGCGCAGAGATTTGGGTTAAAACCGAGCTAAAACAGGTCCAAAAAAAAAAGCGTGTCAGTACACAGAAGGACACTCAGCGCTGCCTGGTCCAGACTTTAGCCTCATAAAAGTGACTGAGTCCGGAAGAGCTCTGCTTATCAGGGCTGGAACTGTGGGAAGGGGAAGGCTTATAGGGAAAAAAAAAAGCGCTTTATTGCGAAAATAACATGGTGTGGAGACTCTTCCTGCTGATACAGAGTGCTACAGGTAATACTATTCCACCACAACTCGCTGTATGTGCACTACAGTGTGTGTAACGGTGTAACAGTAATCACATGACTGATGACTAGCAAACAGAAACGCTCAGTCAGCTGACGTGCTGCAGCAGGAAGGAGCACGCGCACGGTCATTCACAGAAACACAGTGCACTGAGAGTTTAGAGCCCATTACAAAGTATCATCCTTTGTAGTGCACCAGTATAGGAAGTAAGGAGTTGTTTGGGATGCAGCCAGAAGAAAAGAACAGCAGTTGTGCTTCTGTCATGAGACTGGTGGGGAAAAAAACTGCTGAGCAAGCATAAAATTATGTACACCCTGTTAAAAAAAAAAAAAAAAAAAAAGCTGTCCAGCAGTTTTGGTCTCAGCAACACTGCTGTCACTGCTTTAAACAATAAAATAAAATAAAATAGAACCCCTCATAGAGTTTGTAATGGTTTTAGTGGTTATAATGGGAATTGTATTGGTTTTAATGGAAACTGCAACTGTTTTAATCAGGTACCACTGACTAATTTTATTTTAGCTGTAGTCTACTACATACAGCAGATAGCCACATGGTTCATCCTTCATACATATTTGTCAGTGTGTGATTTCTATTTTGGTGACAGGACTGACTTGCAATGACTCTGACCTTCTTTTGTCTTTGAACGGAAAATGTAACTGATTATCACAACTGAATTATTAATGAGTGACTCTACACCAGTATTGTGCAAAGTCAAAGCACTAAACTGAACACAACAGCAGGCGACACAGTGACACGTTGTCTTGAACACAGTCTCAGATGCTCACCTTTACTTTTACATTTATGGCGTTTAGCAGACGCCCTTATCCAGAGCGACTTACAGTTATCTCATTTATACAACTGAGCAGTTGAGGGTTAAGGGCCTTGCTCAGGGGCCCAGCAGTGGGAGCTTGGTGGTCTTGGATTTGAACTCTCGACCTTCTGATCAGAAGTCCAACATCTTAACCACTGAGCTACCACTACCCTTTACAACATCATGTGTCATTTAGGACGAGGCATCAGTTCCAAAAATACAACACACACCCTGACAATTTAAAGTCCATATTTATTAAAACTCAACAGTTTCCACAGACCCAAATATTTTAGAATACATCACATATACTCAGTCATATGCGTCACACAGCATGGATGGCAATGAACAAGTTTATTGCATTATGCTGTATTTATTTATTTTTTTTAAAGAAAAGAAAGGACATGCACCATTTAGCCACTAATGATTCTGACTGTCAAAGCAACCCCATGGCAGGGAAGATGGAATGACCAGAACAGCGACTTGGAAAACCTCACAGTCCTCTTAGTCGAGGTCCATGTCGGGTTTGGAATCGGAGCCTTCTGTCCCGTCCGTGGGCGCTTTGTCATTGGCACTGGGCTCAGCCTCGGGGTTCTCCTGCCCGTTGACTGGTCCGTTCTGTTCTGCTGGTTTGTCCTCTTTTGGCACTTCTACTTTAGGCTTGGGTTTGGTCACGATCGGATTGCAGCTGGAAAACAGCTCCTGAGGAACAGAAATTTGTTCATTATTAAAATTGTTATATTAATCTCACAATCACCAACTGCCAATGCAGGCAAGCTAATTTGAAAAAAAGACAGCCTTCACCGTCACAAAAACAAGTACAGTACAGCAAAACTCTTCTATGGTTAGAGTGCTGTCTCAGTCATGACACAGTGCATCAGCTCACGGCTCAGCATTGGCAGCTCGGCAGTGCTGGGATTTAAAATCACAACCTTCTGATTAGTAAACCAGAACCTTAACTACTGAGCCACTAGACTTTATAAAACACAATTTTTCTGTTTGGTTCCTTTCTGGGGAATTATGAATGTGCATAACTGCATAAAAAAAGGAGTGAAAGTGAAAAAAGGAGTTTTGTCACACTTGTTTTTAGAAATAAAGGAAGCTGCAAAGATTCACCGGAAAGTAGGTTATTGCACCATAAAAATAACAGCCTACCAGGGTGCAGTATGCAAACACAAGCCATGTAAAATATGCTGTCTTCTGTTGGTATACAGCTTTAGTAGTGGAAGGGGGTGATGGTGTAGGTTATTAGCATACTGATTAAATCTGGATGAGTTAATACAGAAAAAAAAAAAAAGATCTTATTGTACGGAGATTGTTTACGCTGACGATACCACAGCATGAGAGCAAAATTGTCTACGCTGTCAGGGTGGAAGCGACGGCATACTCTCTCTATCCCGTCACTCACAGCGACAACCCCTCCCCCCCAGTATGTTACCCTACACACTCCCTTTTAGTTATGCTGTCATAGCTAGCCTTGCTGGAGTCCTTGCTTGCACTCTACACATAATGTACATTGTCCTTAACCATTACGTGACAATAAGCATACCTAATAATCTCTCTGTCTCTCTCTCTCTCTCTGTCGAGCTACACATGTTACTCCTGAGATACCAGTGATCCTGACCCCTTCTGCTCTCCGGACCTGCCTGATGCCCTACTTCTGGTTGGAGCTCTCATCTCATGGAAACCACTTGCCACTGCTGAGGATGGCCCACACGGACAGCCTAAAGATACATGAGATTACTGAGGATGGTACCACTTAAAAGCCATAAAGATGGCATTGGGCGTCAATTGATGCGAACAGTTTTGGTAAGATAGCTTTAGGACTGCAATTGCCATCACTCAAGTCTCCATCAGTGAACAGTTGATAACTTCAACAAAATAGACTTCATGTGAAAACTATGATGAATTTCCTGGTTACACAATGGCAGGTTTTTACCATATAGTACATATTTATAGTTGCACTGTCTGGTGTCACCCAGATGAGTTCCCTTTTGAGTCTGGTTCCTCTCAAGGTTCCTTCCTCATATCGTCTCAGCGAGTTTTTCCTGGCCACCGCCGCCTCTGGCTTTGCTCATTAGGGATAAATTTATATATTCCTGTAAATCTGCTTTGTGACAATGTCCATTGCTAAAAGTACTATACAAATAAAATCTAATTGAATTGAATTGGAGCGCTGTCCTGTGATGCAGCAGTTTGCAAAGAAGCAGAGGTTGGCTTCATGTGTCTTGGAGGAAGCATGTGCTAGGCCCACCTTCGCCGGTTAGTAGATGTCATGTGATAGGGGAGAGTTAGCTAGTGGGTGTGAATTGGCAACAGGAAATGGGTGGTGGTGGTCGGGGATAAGTTAAAATAACCCTTTAACCCTTTAGGTACAGACTGTGTGTGTGTGTGTGTGTGTGTGTGTTGGGGGGACATATTGCAAATAAGAAGCTGCAGGAATTTGAGCACAATGTAAAGAGACTCACCCTCGTTTTTGCTGTAATCTCTGCAACTTTCACCACTGGATCCATGGTGAGACTCTGTTTGCTCTGCTGGTTCATTTTGCTGTTCATCCAGATCATAACTTCACCCACCATCTTATCAACATTTTGAATCTCAGCCTCATCCAGATGCTCATACTGCTCCTCCTTCCAAGGTTAAACAAAGGTGTTAATTAAGGGGCGGATAAAAATAGGTACACAACTCTGCAGTAATCAAACACTCACCTTCATCTTGAAGGCCTCCACAATCTTCATGTACTGCTGAAGCTGTTTTCCCAGCTCATCAAAAGCTTTTGGCCGCTCCTCAGACTCTGTGTATCTGTCTTGAATGGGTTGGCCCAGTTTCTACAAACAGGACAAAACAATTTCAAAACATTTGTTTTTAATAAAAAAAAAAAAAAAAAGTATGTTCAACACAACCCAAATCCACAACGCAGTTACCTTTAATTCATCAAGTTTGTCGATGTACACTTGTTTAGGTTGGTCCTCTCCATCTTCATACAGCCAGTTTTCTGTGTACTCCAGTTTAACTGAGAGAGTGTCCCTGTCCTGTGCAGAAAGACGAGTATAAACAAACTGCCCAGTGTACACATTCAAGCTGTTTAGGAATGGCTATGATCTCTGTGTTCAGTTGAAACTCAAGATGGATGTTCAGATTAAACTCAACAGCTGAGGAACAGATAAAGAGCAGTCAACAGACTCACACCTCACTTTTCTCTTTGCCGGTTGGACAAAAAATTAGGCAATTTATGTGGTTCTGTTGCGATGCAATTTTGAAGTGGAATACAGCAGCTATGTTAGCAGGTTAGCAATCTTGACTTTAGAAAGCTACCAAGTTTAACAGCTACTTAATACTGAGCAGCTCCTCCATTTATGTTTCTCCACAGCTCAGCCTCTTGTTTTCTGCTGGCTCACATTTTTTTTTTTTTAAATCTCAAATTAGGATTAGGGTTTGCCTAGGGTTGGACTAGAGTTTTTTCTTTGACTAGGGTTAGCCTTGGACTAAGGTTAGGTTTAGGCTTGGAGAACGGTTAGCCTTGGTCCAGGTTTGGACTAGAGTTAGAGCTGGACCAGGGTTGGGTTTGGACTAGGGTTAGGGTTAAGCACTACAATTTACAGGGTTTCCGGTTTATTCTGTATAAACTGAAATTAACCACTATTTTTTTCCTGCACCCTTTCCTGTTCAAGTGAACAGATTTTTTTTCCCCCCTCACAGATGGATTTTATTTGGGTTTGTTCTGATTGCTGCTTCACTGTGCCAAAATCAAAACCAAGACCAGATGCATGGAGCAGTATTAGCCCATCAGGATTCGGTTAAAGCTGAGATCAGGATTCTAGATATGATGGCAGATCAAATGATTTAAAAGCAACAAACTGCTTTAACGGCAATAAATTATTACTGAATAACGATGATTGTTATAATGTGATGTGGAGAACATCCACACTGTCAGTTTCAGATCTGAAGACCAAAATGAGTAGAGTTTAAAGGTTATGGGGTCCTCATTAAATAATTTCTGAACATAATTACATTTTAAGCGAACTGCCCTTGTACAATGCAGAAATGTTCAAATTTGTCCAATGTTATTTCAGTTACTTTTCAGGAATCCTGTGTGCACTAGATTCAGAAGCAGTAGGTCAGATAAGCAAAGTGGTTAGGCAGTAGTGCAAGACTAATAGGAATAATGTATGAATAGTGTATAATCAATAATGCAGTTTAAAATTAGCTCAGCTCATTCAGTTAACTCCACGGCCATTGTTTGTTTGGGTCACCCATTTAGCAAGACAGTGTTTGTGAAAAATCAAACATCACACAGCCTCAAGCATTGCATCTGTGACCTTTCTTGATTCCATCGCCATTGAGAGCAACAGGCAAGAGCAGAAGATCTTAGACGTGATATATAAAAGCGTTAGTCTAGTTCATGACCTCACACAACATCTGATCTGGGTCAAGATAATGTCTGTGGGTCTGTGTATGGATATGTGCCAGTGACTGTTGCAGTCTGTTTCAGCACAGTACTCACACTTTCACTGATGAACTTCTCAAACATCCCGTGCAGTTTGTCCCTCATGTCATACACATATTCCTCCAGGTTGTTCTTGGCATCATTTCGTTCTTTTTCCAGTTTGTCCTGCATGATCATCTTTCCCTGTTTGGGAATAATAAAGTACCACATATAGAGGCCAAAAACCTAGAACTTTATAACTGATGAATTTCTAGGAGCCATACCTCATTTTCCACAAACAGATTGAGCATTTCGATCGCTAACTGCCACTGTGGATTGTTTTCAATGGGCAAATCCATGACTTTTGTCTTCACTTTAGCCTTTTTAGCTTGTGGAGGCTGATCTGCCTTCTTTTCTTGCTTGCCTTCCTCTGTTGATGTCTGAATGAAGAGCAAACAACATTCACATGATAGCAACCCTGAAGGTCTGAACAGCCGAGAGAACAGAGTTTCTTTAATGTGTGAGGAAAGTGGGAAGTGCAGCATTAATCTTGTATTACCTCCATCTCCTCTGTCTCTGCTTTCTTCTCTCCGTCTTCCTTCTCTCCATCATCCTGGGCCTTCTGCTGATCTTCATCCACCTGCATTTTGTTCTGTAAGGTGGAAAAACAGATTAAACCTTACAGTCACAGGGTGGATGAAGGCCTTAAAGAAATACACATAAAATAATACTTCACCAATATTTCTGCAAATACAACGCAGATTAGGTGACGTTCTGCGTTTACTTTCCATGTCAGCCAAGTTATCATTTTAAAGTAATCCTCAAAGTGCTTTTTAAAATCACTTGGGAGTCATAATTTGATTATGTATGTAGACATTTCTTTTTAAAATAGGCGCTGAGGGACGGACATGTCGAAGAGCTTGACTTGTTTCCACAGCAGCCTCCAAATCCAGCAAAAAAAAATGGCAGATTTTAAGTTTACAAAGAAGCAGAAATGAAGCTAAGGCAGCAGATACCAAGCAAAAAACACTGTCTATGAGATAACTTCATTCTCATAGGCTTTGTTAATGGATGGGTTCGCCATTAATGGTGTAGAGCCTATGTTTTTTAATTGCATCTAAATACTTTTTCGCTCTTTCAGATGTAGTGATCATCCGGAATCAGTGTCCGCCTGATGTGTAGCACCTGTGATGTGATGTTGAAAACGATCAAGGTGTGGAAGAACGTACAGTTACAGTTGTTTAGACAGTAATACTAATTACTAATATAGTAATACTCACTGACAGTGTGTCAGATCTAGCTGACAGAAGGTAATAAACCCTCAGGCTTAAGACGGATATTTACTACATGTAGAACACTATGATGTGATAGGAACTCTGTTTAGTAATTGTTTAAAGCACACGCGTCAAACACACAGCCTGCTACCTCGTATCATTCAGGCTGCATGAACGTGCAAAATAGAATGAAGAAAAGGCGCGCACTGTGGTATACTACCACTCAACACTTTCTCTCTAATAGGACTGCTTTTGTTTTTGCAGCCTAATGATGGACTCCTTCACTTGCATCAACACCTCTTGGTAACCTGAACAGCTACCAAATGCAAATTCAACGCTTGGAACCAAGCCTAGACTTTTTATCTCCTTAATCTGACATGAAATAACGAGGAAACAGGCCACACCTGGCCATGAAACTGTTTTATCAGTCAATTGTCCAATTACTTTTGAGCCTGTGAAAATGGAGAGACTGTGAAAAAAAAATGGCTGTAATTTCTAAACAGTTAATGCAGTGTTTTTTTGTTAAACCCCTTGAATTAAAGCTGAAAGTCTACACTTCGATCACATCTTGACTGCTTCAAATCCATTCAAATCCATTGTGGTGGTGTACAGAGGCAGAAATCCAAATACTTATGGACCTGGATGGATGTATATATGTTATACAGTTTCAGTGTAAAAATCCCTGAAACACTAATTTCCATTTCTAAGTTAAAGTAGAAAAAAAAAAAATGTCTGCGAGACAAGGAATGCATAATGTGTAATGGTGTAGCACCTCTTCTTCCTTCTCTGTGGTCGGTGTTGTGGTCTGTTCTGTGTCCATGGGCTCCTCGGATTCCTCGCTCTTCAACACCTCCACCAGTGAAGCGCTGGACACGCTGAAGATTCCATGGATGTTCATCCTCACTTTGACCTTCACTTTAGAGCTCTCACCCGTGGCTTGGGGCACAACTTTCTGGATCATGTACTGTCCTAGTAAATGGACGCAACCTGTTTAGTCGCATAGCTGTGATTTATACTTTTTAAAAAAAAAAAAAAAAAAAGGAGCGTAGGTGCTGCAGGTATTACTTGCCTATTGTGGGATCGGGGTAAGGTAGCTCTTTAGGGCTGTTGTAGTAGGCTTCCAGAGAGAAGGGTTCTTTCCGGTAGAAGGTTAGCACTTTGGAGAATGGAGCTGCGTGGTTCTTTGGGAACACCTCACATTCACTGAAAACAATGAATTACAGGTTTAAGTTGTGGTCTTTTATAAATAAAAAGAGAACTTTTATTGTAGGGAAGATTTCGATCTCGAGCTCACACCTTACGCCATCCTCTGCTGCCGAGTTCCATTTCAAAGAGATTGGATAAGGGACTACATCTGTTATGGAAAACTCACGGACTTTGAAGGCAGGAGACAAAATTGCACACTGCGGAAAGAAAGCACTTTATGAGAATATAAATCTTACAGGGATGCAATAATGGTCCATAACTTTAGCCATTGCGATTGCTAAATCGGTCTTAAATCTTATCATTCTTTTCTCTGCACTCTGTAAATGTTCCCTCTGGCACTAAATTCCCCATTTCGCATTAAGAACAGCGCTGATAAAGGCTTAGTGCAGCACTTCAGATGAAATATCACAGGATGCCGAGAGCAGTCAGACCTGAAGGGCACATCCTCTAGCCACGGCTTCATCTGCATTCAGGGTCGTGCTCAGTTCCTTCCCAAAGAATTTGCTGATTCGCTCTTTAACGGCTGGTATTCTTGAAGCACCTCCCACTATTTCTACGGCGTAAATGTCTTCGTTCTTCAGGTCTACGGCGAGAGGCATGGACAGAATATGAGATCAGAAAAATTTGCGATCACTAGAAAGGTAACTAGACAGATAAACAGACTCCTGCTACTCACTAGCTTGCTCCATTATACTGCGCAGTGGAGGCTCCACTCTGGCCAGAATGTCAGTACACATCTCTTCAAACTGACCTCTGCAAGAATACAAGAAAGTAATCACTGGCATATATTCTAATATTTCTGGTTGCAAATGTAAAAGGTCACTCAACAAAATTCAAGATTTAATTTGTCACATACACAATTATATACAGTATATAACTTGCAGCGAAATGAAAACCCGGCTAACTCCTCTTTAGACTATGCATTTAAATACTAAATTAGAAATGATAAGAAATAAAATAAGAAATATATGTATAGGAATGTACAAAATATGCGAGTATGCTACAAGCAGTTACAATACAGAGTGCGGTGTGCGGAGTGTCAGTGGCATGCAGAGTGACTGGAGATGGTTTATGGAGTCCTAAGGGATCTGAGTGGTGGATATATCCATATAGTAAACACCTTTACTACTGTTTATAACCTGCTAGCTACCTGCACCATTTGTCACAGACAGACACTGTTAGGACTTCAATATATCCGTCTTACTGGGATTAATCCACCTAAATAATCCCAATCTGGAGCATATTCATTACGATTATAAACAGTTTACTGCACTTCAAATCAACGAATGTTCAAAACATCCCTTTTAGTTTACCTGTTGAGACGTCCAGAGACATCAATGTCATTCATGAAACACTCAATATTGAGGGGCAGGTCAGAGGAGTTGGCACTCATGAGCTTCTTGAGTTTCTCACACTCCTGGTAGAGGCGAACCAGAGCTCTGGGCTTGGACTTTACATCCAGCTTGTACTTCTTTCCAAACTCCTCACAGAAATGGTTCACAAGCACCTCATCAAGGTCTTTTCCTCCCAACTGTGCGTCAAAGGCTGTAGCAAGAACCTGTTCGGACAAAGAGAAAGGATGTCACACCGCCATCTTTCACGTTCCTATTCAGGACCACAGCAAGTGTTCGGAAAGTGAAACTGGATTTTGGTATGCACCTTGAGCTTGCCTTTGTTAAAGGCGCACACAGAAACCTGGTAGCCTGAATGACCGAGATCCACAAACACCACAGTCCTGGGCTTCTCCTCTGGGGCTGGAAGGTCCTGCTTGTAAATCCCATACGCCAGAGCCACTGCAGGGAGAAACATGCATTTCATTCATTCTCCTCACTCAGTTGGATTGAGCAATTCGGCTGCCAGGATCAGTGGAAAGTGAAACAAGCGTACAGCAGCTCAATGCCAGGTTAACTGCGGCTGAATTTACCTGCCGTTGTTTCATTCATGAGCCTCAAACAGTTGAGTCCAGCGATCTGAGCTGCATCTACCACTGACCTCCTCTCAGCATCCGTGTAGAAGCAAGGAACCTTAAAAACATCACGGACACGAATTAGCTATGTGATGCTATAGGACTGTAAGTCTGAGAAATAGCTGCTTCACTCAGTAAAAAAACCAAGAGACCTAAAAATAAAGAGAATCTAGTGACAACAGGGTTCGGGTGAAATACAGACGTGACAAATTAAAAGAAAAGCCGGGTTTATGATCATCTGGGGGAGGATATTGTTGCCGGGAAAAAGCATCAAGGCAAATCAATTGCAAAGCAATGCAAAGAAATGTTCTTTAAACATTTCTGTCCTGACGGGCGTGGTCTCTTCCAGGGTGGCTCCGCCCCCATCCACGAACCAAGAAAGCCCACTGAAGGGCTTGATGACAATAAAAATGATGTAAATCATATGCTATGGCCTTCACAGTCACCAGAGCTCAACCCAACTGACGGCTTGAGTACGGCTCAAAAGAGACTTATAGAATCGTTGCCAAGGCACACTGAAGCTGCTCTGGAGGCTCATCGTGAGCCAACACCCAAGATCATTTTTTGTTGTTTTTCCTTTAATTTGTCACCATTTGTATATTCCTTTAAAATATAATTCACTGATAAGGCTGCACAAGTTAGATTTTACACCACCCTGATCATGATATTTGGCTCGAGTGTCATTTATTAAATCCTGTCCAGTCGTTTCACAAAATAATGAATTATTTATTTATTTATTCACTTGTTAGACTGTTTACTTATTTCGATAATCATTTGGAGCAGTTTGTACGAGCATGAGTCAAATGAAATCTTGGCTATTTCATGCCAAATACAGGTATTAATCAAACAATCAATAAAATTCAGCTTAAAAAAATCTGACATTTCTGTCCAACATGACGCCTCTATAAAAGACTGTTTAAATTTGCTTGTGATAAAACTTGTAATAGTTTTCCTGGGTCCATCTTACAAAACGAGTCTTTCAGAGTTTGTCCTGATAAAAGGCGTTGTCTCATGACATTAAAAATAGGGCAGACCAGAAAAGTACGTTTATACATTTTGAAGGAACGTAGGCTTATAAATATACACTGAAGACCATTTAGTCAATTAAAAACTAAATTTAATTGTGAGAAATTATCATGGTTTAAATACGGAGCAAAATGATTATTTTAGCCGTAATCGTGCAGCTCTATTTACTGATCGGTGAAAAGAAAAAAAACGAATCGGACTCACTGAAATAACGCAGTCGGCCACAGGCTTCTTCAGGGCGCTCTCGGCGGTCTCTTTCAGTTTGGTAAGGAGCATGGCTGTAATCTGCTCAATGCTGAACACCTTCTCCTCCTCCATGTATGTAACCTGAGGAAACGTCAGAGAAAATGTCAAAAAAAAAAAAAATAAATAAAAGAGGACAGGGAGATGACGAGTTTTAGAAATTTTGAAATCTCAAACTGGAGTCTGTCGAAATGAGAGACGCCGCTTTGGAGAATGACTCAATCGGGTGATAAACTGTAAACTGCCTGGAGATTAAAACATTCAGTAAATCGGGACAGTGATGCTTACGCTGTACAGATATGATCTGATCTGGCCATCAGAGGACAAAGACTTTCATGCAAATTACAGCCACGTGACATTTGTTTCACTCTACAGATTCCTTCACAGCCTTCAGGGAACACCTGAAGCCTCAGCTTCTCCAAGAGCATGTGAATATTAATGCAGAACCACCTTCAGCTCTCTGCCTCTGACCCCGTGCGTGTGTGTGTGTGTGTGTGTGTGTGTGTGTGTGTGTGTGTGCGCGCTGGTACATGTACATCTAGGAGTGTTCCTTTTTCTCATGTCATCACCTTGGAGGATAAACCTGTTTCTCATAGTTAATAATTATTAATAATTATTGTTATTGGTGTGTATTCATGACAGTAAGTACTAAGACTGTATTATTCACAGTTTGACTGGTTTGTGGATGATCCTGGATGGATGTTTCTGTTCTTCTTGCACTCCTTTCTGTTGAGTGAAAATTTCGTTCAGCTGCTTTGACATGCTGGATTGGGTTGCACGTCACTTGAGATAAAAGCACCTGGCAAATAAATAATAATGTAGCGCGATTCCTGTCGCTCCCTCGGAGAAATAGCACAAATCACTCACCTTAATTCCCGTTGTTCCCGTCGGCATTTGCGAAAGCTCATAAACGAGGCTGGATTTCATACTCTGGACAAACGGGTCTGAGAAAGCGCGGCCATGGAAACGCTTGAATCCCTGGACGGTGTTCTTACAATTAGTCACCACCTGGGTTTTGAAGTGGAAAAGAGAAAGTTTAGCTTTCATTTGCATCCTTTAATCATAACAACATGTTAAAGCACCGTCAGAGGAAAATCACGATGCAGACACATTTATTATAAACTCGATTGATGCTCACATACCTGGCTTTTTGCGGCCGCACCGATGGATCGATTTCTTGGGCCGAATGACACACATGCTCTAAAATCACAAAAAGGTAACAGGGAAAATGATTTATTTGTCCCATATTACAGAAATGCATCGACAAAATGCGTTTCGTTTTATCTTTAGAAGAAGTGGTAGCCCAACATTCATGCTAATTCACTAATATTCACGGAATGTTATGAGCTCGAATCCCAGAGTCAGTGACTGGCTCTTTAACCAGGTCCACCCTCATCCGTTCATCCTAACATGTGACTGTTTCCATAGTAACGGCGTACCTGTATAGCGGACACTTCACACAAACAGTTTAAAAAGCATGTGGAGTTGTTGATACGGTGATGATTTTTTATTTCGGGCTTTGTAACAGTCAGAGATAAAGCTGCAACTTGACGTGTTTAGACACGGGAACTCTTTAGGGCAGAGGATTTCGCATTTTGTGCTTAGTATCCACGTATATGGTGTCATTCTTTAACCCTTTCATGCCTAGTGTCCACTCTTATGAAAGGCTGAAATCAGCTGCGTCATGTGACATTCCTAATTTGTACATATCAAGAACACTGCTATTTTTTTGTTAAAAAATTATATTAAATATAATGACTTTGGTCGTCAACAAATATTTTAAGCCTGAATGTTAACAATTTTTATGAACACATTGAAAGATTTTTTTTTTTTTTTAATTATTGTATCTGGTGTAATGTTTTATCATTATTTACTCATGGTATTCCTACACATGGGCCATCCATTTATTTTTTAAAATAAGAGATATTTAGGAAAAGAAAAGTCAAAATTCACACATGCATTTTAAAACATTCTAAATAACCTGAATGTGTTTTTAAAAATAATTTATACCTGAAGGGGTTAATAAATAAAAAAGTGTTAGTGGTGGCAGCACACCTTCACATGTTTTATTCCTTACATGAATTGTTTAGCTTTGGTAAAGATTCAATATTCTGCATAACATTCACTGATGCAATGCAGATCTCGTATGCTTCATGCTAAATAAAATTACAGGTTTGATTTGCTTTGATAAACAAATAATAACAGTATGAAGTGCTGGCTTGCGTTTTGGGTCCAAAAGTGAATAAAGAAATGGTTTTAACTTGAAAATTCAAGAAGCAAATCAAATGGCGTTGATGATGAAACTAGAAAGGGTTGAAGAGCAATGGGTTTAAAAAAAAAATTTTTTTTTTAAAAAACAGACTTCCTTATAAGATTCTTTTTAAAAGGTTTGGTGATTAGGGGAAGCGTTCACCCAGGAGATCACAGCCAACACTGGCCAATGGGTGCTGGGGGCCACTGCTGTCTGGGTGGGAGGGGCATACTCGCTCTCTCTCCTGTCAATCACAGTGACACTAGCCAATCACGGGTTCATGTATGTGGAAGAGGGCAGATAGCGCTTTTCTCCGAGTGTGTTACGCCGCAGCAGTTTGAAAAGAAGAGGTTGGCTGGCTTGACGAGTCTCAGAGGAAACGTGTGTTAGCTCTGGTGACTGAACGCTTTAAAAACTAGCTTATAGAAAAAGTTATATTACTAATAATTTTAAATAAATGAAAACAGGGACACCCATCTTAGTTTAACTTTATATTATATAAATATAAAATGTAATATTTTATTTCTAAAATGTCAGGCAGCTACTGTGAAGAAGCTGAATACATAAAGTGAGTTTTAAGTCTGAGTCACAAAAAGGGCCTGAAAGCTGACTGCTACAAAGCGCTGACACTGGAGACTCCTTCCAGAAATGTCCAACATCTCCGTACAGAAAAGCTTGCCATTATGTTTTTCCTTGTAAAATAACAACACTTTTTTATTCTGTTTAGCATTAGACGACTTATAGATTACGGTCAGCGTCCACAACACTTGTGCAAGTCTAACATTAATATAAACCTTCCAGCCAGAACTACTGGCAGAGCTGCTTTTATAGGAAATTAATCAACACCTTCTGAGAATTCAACAGCGTTGTGGTATAAAGTGTAAGAAATAATATAAAGTGTAAGAAATCAGAGCAACACAGCGCCTGGGACTTGAGTCAGCTCAGCTCTGCTCTGATATCGGTATAGTATGGAGAAAGGAAACAGACTGAAATGTCATATTTCAGATTTCTGTACACATGAAAGCTGGATAGAGGGACAGAGGGATGGAGGAATGATGGAGTGATGATGGAGGGCGGATGATACAAGGGCTTACAGAGAATTTTTTTTTTTTTTAATGTGGAGGTTAAATTGTGGTTATTTTTCCTACATTAAGAAAAATATCATTAATTGCTATCAGGACGTAATAAAATACCAGAAACTTATATGACTGAAGTCACTGCTACCATATTGACCAGAAAATCTGGCTCAGGAATTTGGGAAATTTGCAGACTTTTCCAGAATATTTGCAGGTAATAAGGTAATAATCTTCCTTTCCCTGTGTGTCTCCATGGATGTGGATGTTTAAGGAGACATGTTGGCTTTTACAAAGGTTGAAAACTGTTTTAAGAAAACTTACAGACATCGTAGAGCAAAAACTAAAAACTAAAAATAAGCATTATATTTTTATTTGTATTATAAAAAAAGATGACCTAAAAGCGCAGAAGGTGTAATGAACAAAGGCAGGCAGGGCTAGCTCAGCTCAGCTCAGCTAATCCGGCAGGTGAAGAGAAATTTCTCGAACATCTCCTTCAGGCACTAACCTTACCTTATCATTTCCTTTCTGAAAAAATATCCCCAGCTAACCTTATCTCAGATATTTAGATCAATAAAATAAATACCATGTGGACCTTCAAGGCGTCTGTATTCAGCATTATGTCTCAAACAGCATTTTAGCTTTGAACAGACACTGAACGCTAACCAGCTAACCTAGCTGGCTGACTAGCAGCGCATGCTACCCGGGCTGCGTCCCAAATGGCTGCCAACTCGCTACATGCGCACACTAGGGCACAATGGCGTCCCCGCCCTACGTAGTGCACTACATCTTCCACAGGGACTCATTTAGGACTCGGCCCCGGCATCTTTTTTTTTTTTTTTTTAACTTTCCCCCGTCCACATTAAAGGGATTATCTGCCAAAACAGCACCGAGGCGCATT
This sequence comes from Pangasius sanitwongsei, assembly GCA_037576675.1. Classification (NCBI taxonomy): domain Eukaryota; kingdom Metazoa; phylum Chordata; class Actinopteri; order Siluriformes; family Pangasiidae; genus Pangasius; species Pangasius sanitwongsei. The sequence goes on from CM075011.1 coordinate 6,991,301, forward strand.
ATAGATGATGATGATGATGGTGATGATGATGTGTAATGAGTGTCTAGGGTGAAGAATGATCCGCCATGTTTACTCACGGTGTGCACCGGTCGCTGTACTCATTCGCTATAGTCTCGATGCCTCCGGCGCGCGCGACCGCGATGTAGCAGTTCATAAAACCCACGTCGAAACCCACCACAGACATCTTTAAAAAATAATAATAACAATAATAATAACACGGCTAATGGAAATACTGAAGCGCGGGACTACACGCTAAACAACAACGAAGGCTCAACAATCTGATCATTCAAAATGCGAGATGTTTTAATTCATCATCATCCCAGCCTGATCCACGGGATGCGCTAAAGCCGGTGGCGAGCTGACTGTCGGAAAACTACTTCCGGTTCAAAGTTCGACACTGTGCAACGCCGGAAAAAGTGTTTGTGCGCGTGTATATATACATACATACATACATACATACATACATATATATATATATATACATACATACATATATACATATATATATGTATGTATGTATGTATGTATGTATATACACTGCCCTCCAAAAGTTTGGAAACGCCTGAACAAAATAGGGTTTTTGGGCAATATCAGCA
>CM075011.1:6991996-7011255 GCA_037576675.1 Pangasius sanitwongsei
TTTATGCTGATATTGCCCAAAAACCCTATTTTGTTCAGGCGTTTCCAAACTTTTGGAGGGCAGTGTATATATATGTATGTATATATATATATATATATGTATGTATGTATATATATATATGTATGTATATATATATATATATGTATGTATGTACACACACACACATGCAATATGAAACGTAATGAGATGATAATATTCTCATCTCTAATACATTCACGTGCACCAACTTAAAGTTTATGAAATTAAAACTAACAGGATACACTTGATCAGTCACTGAGTAAAATATGGTACATTAACAATAACACATCTGTGTAATGATTACAGCAAAAAAAAAAAAAAAAAAAAAAAACCAGATTATATAATTTACAGCTTTGCTTTGTTTACTTAGAAAATAACAAATTTAATTTAATGAGATTATATGATTGTAATAACCTGTATGGCCAAAACTATGTGGACCCCTGACCATCACACCCATATGTGTTCCTTCCCCAAACTGTGCCACAGAGTCTGAAACACACAGTTGTACAGAACGTCTGTTTGTATGCTTGGACAGGAATCAGGCAGAAGTTTAGCAGAAGGCCAAGCGACAGGAGCAGTAATACGGACGATCCACAGGCTTTTGTTCTGGCACACACAGTGGCACAGTTAATAAGCACACAAAGTGTAGTTATACTAAATAATACATTAAATAGATCTTTTTTTGTGATCCCATCCATATACACATACACAGTGGAATGAAATGTTAATTCTTGTGGACAAAGAGCACAATAAAAGACTACATAAAAAAAAAAAAACAGGCATATAGATGATAGGTTATGAATAAGTGCAATGTATTATGAATCAGTCAGTATAATGAAAGCCTGTGCATCAGAGAAGTTAATAATTTATACAGAAAACTAAATAAATCTGCAGCTTGTGTAAAAGTTCATCAGTCCCTGGAAAGATAGATTTATTCTTTTGAGAACCAATGTGACAGATTTGATGTATGGATGGCTGAAAAAACACCACTACAGCTGGATTTGTTATAAACTTTTATCTAAATAAAGCTGATTTTCTTCATTTTCTAGCCTTTCTCCTTCTCTTCAGAGAGTAAACAAGAACACGTTCCCCTCCTGTTATATAAAGAGTTCATTTTGATAGTAATGGAAAATTCATGAATAACAGCTTAAATCTTTATTGTCTGTGTGTCTTCCTTCTGTACAGAGAGTCTAGGTTTAGTTCTTAAATATATGGCTATTAAAAGTACATTTTACATAGGGATAAATTCACATATTTACAGTTTATTTTGGTTTAATTTAATTTGAATTGATTTATTTCTGTAAAGCTGCTTTGAGACAATGTCCATTGTTAAAAGCGCTATACAAATAAAATTGAATTGAATTGAATTTTAGCGTTCATTCCTCTTCAGTAACCGTTTTCTCCTGGTCAAGGTCATGGTGGATCCTGGGAACATTGTGCACAAGGTGGGACATTTCACTGTGGATGGGAGGACAGTTCATCACAGGACACTGTGTACATACACTCTTTTTCACCTGGGGATAATTTAGAGCAAATTCCACCTGCTGGTGTGTTTTATGGAGCTGGGAGGAAACCGGAGAACCCTGAGGAAACCCATGTGGACATGAGGGGAAAAAACATGCACAGAAACTCCTCACAGGACAGAACAGGACTGAGCTGGAGATCCTGGAGCTATGAGGCGGACAGCACTAGCCACTGCTCCCCCATGCCTCCCTGAAGAGCTTAGCTGGGTTCAAATTTCTTTCACTCATGTGGATTTAAAAATATAAAAATATTTGGATTTATGTTTTAAACGTTTTAGGATTTAAATTGTTATAAATCATTCCTAAGAATGCCTAAGAATGTCACTAAAAATAAATACCAATAAAAAAATAAGGTTAATTAACTCAACCAGGCTTTTATTATCGGACTCTTATTATTGAACCGCCTTCCTTTACTGACCAATCAGCAGCTTGTGAGTGTAAAACTAGCCAATCATTGCACAGGAGGCGGGGTTTATTTTTATTTATTTATTTTTGGGAACGTGTGGGGAGAAACCTTCGCCACCCGGAAGTACTGTAAGTCGAGTGATTTCACTTTCACAATGAGCTCTGAAAGTATAACTCTCCAGAGCAAGGCTCGACTTTTGCTGCGGATGTTAAAATACAGCTCGCGCGGAGAACAAACATATTTGTATCCATCACTTCCGGCAAAGAGGCTCCACACACACCCGGTTCTGCGATGCACGTGCACAGGAGGGTCGCGGGGGTCACACTACATCACCACCCCGATCTTCTACGTGAACGCCTCTCCTCACATCGGACACGTGTACTCCGCCGTGACAGCCGACTGCTTCCACAGATACAAACTCGTGCAGGGCTTTCAGTCCAGACTCGCTACAGGTACAGCTTCAGATCAGGTGCCTCTGCTCTCTCTCTCTCCCTGCTCTCCCTCTTTCTCTTTGCTCTCTCTCTCTACTCTGTGTGCGCTTTCTCTCTGCTCTCTCTCTCTCCCTGCTCTCCCTCTTTCTCTTTGCTCTCTCTCTGCTCTCTGTGTGCTCTTTCTCTCTGCTCTCTCCCTCTCCCTGCTCTCCCTTTCTCTTTGCTCTCTCTCTCTCCCTGCTCTCCCTCTTTCTCTTTGCTCGCTCTTTCTCTCTCTACTCTCTGTGTGCTCTTTCTCTCTGCTCTCTCTCTCTACTTTTTTTTTCTCTCCTCTGTGCTCTTTCTCTTTGCTCTCTCTCTCTCCCCCCACACTCTCTGCTCTATGCAGAAATCTTTAAAGGTGAAATCCTTCTCCCGAGGAATACTGATCAATATCTTCACTTTACACCCTTGTGAAGTGTCCACATCACTCACTCCCTCACTCGTCTTCAGTAGGCACTTTATCCTGGTCAGGGTTGTGGTGGATCTGGAGACTATCCCGGGAACACTGGGTGTGAAATGGTTAACACCCTGCATGAGACACCAGTATTTAGGCTTGCATAACTCCACAATCCACCTCCTGGCAGGTGGGAGGAAACCGGAGAACCCTGAGGAAACCCACACGGTCACGGAGAGTGACCCGAGCTCAGGCTCGAACCAGGGACCGTGAATCCTCACCACATTATGCAATTGTGAAATTCGGATGTAGTGTTATATCAGTTATACTACTGAAAATTACGGAGCCCCTGTGATGGAAAAAAATGAGATTGGAGGAAAATGTGTATTTCAGTGCTCTTCCAAAGAGAAACTTTGCGTTCTCTTGCAATTATTTTTGACAACATGCAAAAGCATTGAAATATAAATTTTCCTCCCATCTCATAATTTTTTTCCATCACTATGTCACCTTAGGGCCTCCATAGAAAATCCCCCTTACAAAAAAAAAAAAAAAAAACCACAGAGAGCATTGCTGACATAACAACAAATCTAATAATATCTGAAAAAAAAACAGTCATAAAAAAGAAGCCGGGGTAAGAAATCAGGCTAAGTATCAGTATAAAGTTTAATTTCTGGCATCTGTGTCAGATTAATTGCCGTTAACAAGTGTCTTAAGGTGGTTTGTTTTGGGTTTTTGTGGAACTGAGTGCAACAGCACCACTAATAGTCATAAGAAAAAATACACAGACTGGTATGAATAAGCGACGCTGAGGCTGATTTCATTCTAGCCCAAACTGTACAGGGTGTCCTAAAAGTCTCCATACACAGGGGAAATTAACACTTTTTAGCAAAATGTCTTCCAAAATTTTTCACAGTTAGTTAATGTTATATATATTTCTTTCAGATAGCCTTTAAGAATGCCTTTGACCAAAGAAGAACGTATTGAAATCATTCTCATGGCAGGATCGGGAAGCTGTTGCAAGGTTGGCGATGGACTTTAACAGGAAACATGACAAGCACATCACACACGACACTGTTGCCAAACTTACTAACAAATTCAAAAAGACTGGAAGTGTTGTGGAGCAACAGAGAAGCGGACGTCCACGAACATCCACTAATGAAGGCACAACCGACGTGGCGCTGGCAATCACAGTCCCCTATGCATGGAGACTTTCGGGACGCTCTGTAGATTCATGCGCTGATCAGTGACAACCGTGTCACAGAGAGAAACATGCTCTAGACTTGTTATCCATTTGGGCTGATAAGTTTTCATCCCTTCCATACATCAACCTCGGTGATTGAGGCGTCTAGTGTGAAATGCAGAACCTTTTGTGTTTTATGGTGATTTTTTGTAAAACATTTTTTCCCAGGCACTGATGAACATGGGCTGAAAATCCAACAGGCGGCCAGCACGGCTGGTAAAGAGCCGCTGCACTTCTGCACCGAGGTATCAGAGCGGTTTCGTGACGTGTTCAGGAGCTGTAATATTGCATACACCGACTTTGTGCGGACGACAGAGGACAGACACAGACGGGCGGTGGAACATTTCTGGGCCAAGCTGCTTGATAAAGGCTTCATCTATAAAGGCGCTTATGAAGGCTGGTACTCCACACCAGACGAGAGCTTTCTCACACCCGGCCAGGTGACCGCGAGCACAGACTCCACAGGCAGAGAGATCAAAATCTCCACTGAGAGTGGACATAAGGTACTGAAAATGATGACACATCACACATCTCATCATTAGTGCTGCTGTTCAGTGCTTTACAGAAACCCATCCTCATCTGGGTGACACCGGATAGTGCGATTATAAATTATTATAGTATACAGTCATATAGAGAACTGGGACTTTTAGACCTCACCAGTAATTTCTCAGTACCCTGTCCGTCTCAGTGAGTCCCCACAATCAATACCATTTTTAAAAAAAAAAAAACAAAACATGTATATGTTTTGGAAAGGCTTGCCCAAGGCCCTTCTCAAGAGAAGTTTCAAGTAATAATGTTTTAACTATAAATAAAAGGCCCTGGCTGCCGTTTGTCAGTTTAAATCATGTGATCCTGCTGTAGTCAGCGCAGATGATGATATACAGGCTGAATAACAACGTTCTGTGCAGTAATTGCGCTGTAATGATGCTCACAATAGTTGTTACCTTTTTAATCACCCAACAGGTGGAGTGGATGAAGGAGCACAACTATCTGTTCCGCCTCTCTGATTTCCGGACCAGGCTCCAGGAGTGGTTAAGGTCAAACCCCAAAGCCATTCAGCCAGAGAAGTTTTACCATCTTGTGCTTCAGTGGTTGGAGAGCGAGCTACCCGATTTATCCGTGTCGCGACAGAGAAGCCGTCTGCAGTGGGGCATTCCGGTTCCTGGAGATCCTGAACAAACGATCTACGTATGGCTGGACGCTTTGGTGAACTATCTGACCGTTGCGGGTTATCCAGAGGAATACTCGCAGTGGTGGAACGTCGTCCATCACGTCATAGGCAAAGATATTTTGAAGTTCCATGCTATATATTGGCCAGCGTTTCTCTTGGCCGCGGAACTGCCCCTTCCTCAGGCCATATACGTGCACTCCCATTGGACGGTGCAGGGAAAGAAGATGTCCAAGAGTCTCGGAAACGTAGTAGATCCAATCAAGAGCTCGCAAAGGTTCACGGTGGATGGGCTGAGATATTTTCTTCTCAGGCAAGGGGTTCTGGATATTGACTGTGACTATGACGATGACAAGGTGGCAAAGTTGTGCAATAGCGAACTGGCCGACTCTCTCGGTGGTCTTCTCAACCGCTGCACCGCACCCTCCCTCAACCCGGAACAGGTTTATCCTCCGTTCTGCAACATCTCCTTTCCAAAAGAGTCCAGCGGAAGAGCGGTGTCGGAGGATTACAAAATGGTGGAGGCCGTTTCAGGGCTTCCTGCTTTGATGAAGCGGAACTTTGACAACCTGCACATGTATAAAGCACTGGAAGCCATCAGCGCGTGCGTACGTCTGACCAACAGCTTCGTCCAAAGACATGCGCCGTGGAAGCTCGACTGCACTGACACCAAGGATAAACTCTGGCATGACACCATACTGCATGTGTGTATGGAGTGTCTCAGGATCTACGGCATTCTCCTGCAGCCCGCCGTGCCTGTGCTAGCAGATAAAATCCTGTCCAGGCTGGGGGTGAGGTCTGACGAGAGGAGCTGGGATAATACACTCGACTTTCTGTCAAAGTATGAAGGAAGACATTGTCCTTATGAAGGAAGAGCGCTAGGTCCAGACACTGGAGTGCTCTACAGTCGTATTGAGAGGAACAAACCGAACCGAAAAGCAGAAAATGACCAAACAAACAAAAAGACAAGGTCCAAGTAAATGAAAGATTCTAATATCTCGCCATACATTTTGAGGAAAGGAATATACTATAGTACTGTAAAAGTTTAAAACCTGAAACACACTAAGGGTGGACTGCAGGAAAGCATATTTGGTGATATACAACAGCACATGCAGTTAAGTTCCAAAAGTGGCTCAAATGTGATGTCTACTGAGAGTTATAACCATCCTGATAGTTCAGCATACATCATTTTCCCCCAAACGTAGTCAATCAGCCAAGACGTGTTCAGAACCTCTAAGCTCATGTTCCCGAGACGAGGGCCTTGTTAGGGTAAACATTCAGATTTAATCACCGCTTTATCCTGCGCAGGGTCACAGTGCGTCTGGAGCCTATCCAGGGTATACACCCTTACTTCACAGGGCACCATACACACACATTCACACACACATTCACATCTAAGGGTAATTTAGAGTCACCGATCCACCTACTGGATGTTTCTGGGAGGGGGGAGGAAACCGGAGAACCCGGAGGAAACCCGTTCAAACACGAGGAGAGCAAACGGTCACTCGAGCTCACCCTATGTTAGAAACCATAAGTATCTTAACAATTAGGAAACTTTGATTGGAAGCAGCACGTTAGATGTCAAACATTTGATACTCGATCTTTAAAACTGTAAAATGTTAGATAGCTTCCCCCTGCTATTCAGTGTTAAATTAATTTAGAATTACATTCATTAGTTCTAAAATGCAACATCACTGTTTCACTTGCAGTTAGCAAAAGTATTTATCGTGGTATGTATCGTAACATAGAAATGTCTTTAAATACAGTGATATATTTGTCACATTGCCCGACCCTGCTAGTGAGCAAGGAGAGGTTAGAGCTTCACATTTACCATCAAGAAGACTTCGTTTTGCTCAGCAACACCTTATAAAAGAGCAGAAAGATAGTCAGTATTTCAGAAATATTATCATTCAGTCATGATTCTACCATTATTCTTTGGGCAACGCTCCCTGCTGGAGTCTGATGTTTGCGTGATGCCGAACTACAAGAAAGACTCAGTAGTAGCTTGAGGTCAAATCAGTTTTGAGTTCCATGGACATACGGTCACCTGTGTGTAATGATTTAGGCATGCAGTTCACACACTGCTAGCCTGGTAGCTATAAATGTTCCTTATTTGTTAGCAAGATTAACACTGTCTCCACTGGAAATAGGAAATAAAGAAAGAAAAAACAACATCTTGGCAATTGACTACACTTTGGGTAAAATGTAATTCTGTCTGTCAGCTCCATGGAGATTTAAAGAGCAGTCCAACTCTGAGGAGGCTGCTCCTGATTGTACCCAGTGACAAGTTCATTTGGGAATATTTTTGTTTTATGCATAACGTATTATAATGATTGCTGTAGTACAGTGTGTTGGTGCAGCGGTGTGCGCAAGTTCAGTCATGATGCCTTCTTCTTCTTCTATTATTTTGTGATCGTGTACTTTTCAGAATTTGGGACAAGATCTAAAAATTGACATGACTTTTTTTAATGAGAATACACGAAACTGAAAAATTGTACAAAGTAAAATAAAATAAAAAACACTGCATTACTCTCATCATTTCATGTCTTTTTTTTTTTTTTTTTTTTTAAATTTTTTTTTTTTTTTTATACACAAAGTCCTTCCATTGCGCTTCATGATCACCGGTTCACAGCGCCATCCCTCAGACGACTGTTGTGGAATTAGACAAAATCTGAAAGAGATTTATTCCTAGAAACAGCACTGTGGTCAGATACGGATCGGCTGGGAATCTTCTAGGCCCAAAGTCAGTCTCTCCTGTCTGAAGGCCTCCCAGCGCTTGAAGACTCTGGACTCGACCCGTCCGTTTCAGAAGGGCCACGCAGGACTCACTCATACTTGGGGTAATATGAATTGGTGCTCTGTCCGGGCTGTGTGTCTGTGTGGGGAAACACATTTGATTAAGACGTGACTGAATGAATTCACCAAATGTCCAGTTTATGTGTTAATTTTAAAAAGGCAGTGCAGTAGCAGCAAGGATGAACAATAAACATATGGCATTTTACTTTAATCTTTTTCTCCCATATTCTGACAAACCCCGCCTCCTGTGCTACGACTGGCTAAACAATAGTTCGATGGAAATCATAACCCAACATTATCAAAGTTATTATATTTATTATTGCATTTGACTTAAATTGGAAGTGTGAAGTCAGAACTTGGAATCTTTTTTTTTTTTTTAAACTCAAGCTACAAAATGGGGGGGGGGGGTTAATTCCCCAACCTCCAACCAACCAGTAAAAGCCAAAGAAAATGCCCCCTCATCTTGAAATTCCTCCTCGTCAACTTGGGGCAGTCTTCTCAACTATGAGTTCCTTCCCTGTTTACGCAGTGCACTTCTTACCTTTAAACAAGTTATATAAAAGTATTTGTATTTAGATTAATGAACATACAGACATATTTGCTTGTTAAATCCATAACAGTGACTACACAGTCTGCTGTCTGAATCATCACTCATCACAGTTAAGAGGCTACCATGGACATGTCCAGGGTTTTTTTTTTTTTCCTACTTCGTATGTGGAAATCGCTGAGGTTGAAAATGACATCATTCCTACCTGCACATGACCATTTACGAGGCTAGTCGGACGCTAGCATTTGTTGAATGTGGAATTATTAGCCTGTTTGACCGGTCACTTGAATTTAATGGGTTTAATTCAAACCTTAATGACTCAAAAACTAGGCTATAAATAGCAGGCTGATAAATAATGTCCACTCAGACCTAATTTGTTCTGTCCATGGAAAGTTCAGGAATAATAAAGCTGTATGGCTGTAAATAATAAAGGCACATTTAAATAATGTTCTTAAAATAAACCTGTACTGAGGGGGTCTGTGGAATTTATTTAAGGCTACAGGTCTGGAGGTTCTTACTCACAAACCAGCTGCACATTTGAGAAGCCATGAGTGTAACATGACTGTCGCAACCACAGCAAAGCAGTACAGCATTCTTCCCCTCATACACGTATTCCGACAAATTCCTTTTGCTGGATATTCATCTCATGTCGTCTCAGTATCGGTTAACTCTGCTGTTGTATTTGCTCTTATTTCCTGCCATGCATGTGTTTTTTTTCTTAAATCATCTGTTCATTCTGTGTGAAATACAACGGGCAAAATACATTTTTTTTTGCAGTCTGTCTCAAACAGGCCAAAGTTTGGAGTGATGATTAACACAAGTCTGCCATAGGGGTGTTACGTTCTGAAATATTCATGCTATGATAGCACAGTCTAAAGCTGGTGGTTAAAAAAAAAAAAAAAAAAAAAAAAAAAGAAGGAAAAACCTGATTATGAATTTTTTTTTTTAATACAGAAGTGTCTTTGCTCATCCTTGTATATATAACAAAAGGGAATAAATATATCAAATCCCCTAATTATTGTTCTTTCTTTCGAGAACGACTTTTCCATAAACTTTCTTACATTTCTTACGCTGAAAGAGGGTGGCTGTGAGGAAAGATGGCATGCTAAGCAAAACAAAACAAAACAAAAAGAACATGACCGTATGCTAGGCCAAAAAGGGACAGCTGTTTGGTTTAGTTCTGGTTCTTCTGTGCGTTTAATAGTCGTCGTGTATGATAAAATTACAAGCATGCTAGGACGGACGGCTGCCTCTAGCAATTTAACAACAGTATCTAATGCTAATATGTTTACAACATATGCTTAATATGTTTAGCGGATCACACAGTCAATGGGTTTTCAGTGCAGTGGGGTCTTCTTTGTGGAGAAAAGGAGGTTTTGAAGTAGTATGATTTAGGGGGAGTCCAGAGGGAGGAGGTTTGCGAAATATTTTTTACAGGATGAGAACCACTGGACTAAGGAACTTTATTTAAAAAAAAAACCAAAAACCTATCAGTATTAATTACATGGTGTAAACCGTGACCAACTGTGAAACCGTAACGATGGTAGCCTACCAATGTTCAAACGGTCAAAAAATAACCAGTGGTTATGAACATATTACTAATAATTTCTCCATCAGCGGTTTCATGGTTGCCATGACAACCCGGTATCAATGGTCTTACTTGACAGCTGTTGTTGGAGTTGTCTGACCAAAGCAGCAGTCTGTTGTTGCTGTTGCGTCTGCTGCATGCCCTGCCCCTGCCGAGGGAACTGAAACACACGCGCGCGCACACGCACACACACACGCATACGCGCCATCAGTCTTCCAGGTCATTTTGAATGTCTATAATTAAAACACTCTGTGATATCTTGCCATTCTTGGTTGTCGCAGGAACCAATATACAATTTGGAAGCCACTGCCTCCAGACACATTCGGTTCCTCTGTCATTAGACATGCTGAATCTCCATTAAATGGCTGCTCACCATGGGCTGCTGTGGAGGAAGAGGCTGCATGCCCAGGGCCTGACTCTGGGGCTGGCCGGGAGGCTGCGCCGTGCCCACCTGCTGCTGCTGGACCTGCTGAGAGGAGACCTGCTGCTGCTGCTGCACCTGCTGAGAGGGGACCTGCTGCTGCTGCTGCTGCACCTGCTGCTGCTGAGCTTGCTGCTGTGGAGGTTGAACACCACAAGATGAAGTCCAAGATGAAAAGGGTCTATAAAACTTTTCAGAGATTTATTTCCTGGATGAGCTGATCCATGTTTTGAATCTTTTTTTTTATTCCAGATTTTCTGCTTTATAGGCTCAGCCAATATTGATGCAATCTCTGATTTGGGGTCCTTGCCATTATCCATCACATCATCCTCAAGAAAGACTAGAGGAAATCGCTTTCGTAAGGCTTATGACAACGGCTGTGACCAAACGAAGGTGATGAATTACCTTCTTACAACTAAAAGAATTCTTTTCTAACATCATTCTTTCATTCATCTTGGGGCGAGAGGCAGGAATACACCCTGGATGAGATGCCAGTTCATCACAGGGCACCATCTACACACACACATTCACATTCACATGAATCATGGGACACGTTACAGTTACAAACACTGCAATTAGCACCTGTATTGTCATCCATTTTAAAAAATAACAGTTGTTCTCATTCAGCATGTGTGGCTTGCAGTTTTTGGCTCTTATTGGTTTCACAAGAGAACATCTGGTGCTTCCTCTATCTCCCTGATCACACAGTTATACTGGAAATCATTTAGGTCTCCATTTGTACTTTTATTTATTTATTTATTTATTTAAACCTACGATATTATAATTATATTGTGGACCATTATTCAAAATTTTATATGTATTTTCTCCCTTTAAACACCTTCATGACAACTGAAGTAAGAGTGGTATAGTATTTATGCATATTAACAATATTAACAGCGTTTGGGTGCAGATCATAGAGACAAACCACACTGACTGACATCAGAAAATCCCCAGTCAGTGTATATAATAATAATGATGATGTGTTTATATGAACACAGGTCTGGGAGGTAGTGTAAAAGTAACTGTACCCGTAGGGCCTGTTGTCTCAAGAACTGCTGCTGCTGCTGCGCCTGCTGCTGTTGCTGCTGGTCCAGCATCTGATTGGTGCGCATGTTGGGGTGCATTCCTTGTGCCTGCATGTGGCCCTGCCCCAGGCCATGCATCATGGGGGTCTGCTGCATGGGCTGATGGGTAAACCTGCGTCACATCCAGAGGAGATCATAAACAAGAGAGCAATGTGAGATTAAACGTGTATTTCACCCCATGTTCACACTAGCAAGCAACGACGCAATAGGCTGTGTACGTGTGCAACACAGAGCCGTGATTTCAGTGTCCAGAGACACTTAAACTGAGATTTTCTCAATTCAATTCTCAATGCAAATTAGGTATGGCACAGTAAAGCAACAAATCCAATCAACTGGCTTGAACTGACTCGGATCAGTCCTATGGCTCGGCATGGTCCAACGTTTCTTAATTCCCCATCTACTATTCAAGTTTTATGTGCGTTACTAAATTGTGTTTGGAGACATTACGAAGAAAAATAAATCTCAGAAGGAAGTAGCAGAGATTGTTACTGCCTCTGGTGAGTGTACATAGCTAGTAGTGTTAGCTTGCTTTGCTAACTGCCAACAAATCTCCTACAAAGTTTAGCACATAACGTGTGACAACAGTACCAGTTGCTTCACATACACAAGAGAAACGCAACCAACACAAATGACTTGCATCTTGCTAGTGTGAACGTAGAGGAAGAAGGGTGAGAGTATAGTGAGCATAACAGTGTGTTTGTGGCTGGAGCAGTGTGCTGAAAATTAAGGGCTCTAGATGCTGTATTTAAGAGCAAAAACGATTGTAAAGGCTAATAACAGTCTTCCACATAAATTACATAAAAGTATTCCAACAACAGTGCCTCTCAACATTTGATTTTCCAACTAAAAACTGCAGTAGATCTCTCCTCTGTGTGCCATTTTCCATAAACTGTGATATATATATATATATAAAAAACACCCCAATGAGCATAAAATCATACCTTTTTTGCTGTTTGATAAACAGTACACACACATTTTGGCATGCAAAAGCCTAAGAATGAATGCATAGCATTATGTTTTAGTGTTTTGTGTGTGTGTGTGTGTTCACTAACCTTGGCGTGTTTTGCATGTTGGCTGTGTATGCCCCAGGTGCCTGCTGGTGGACGTATCCACTGGGCCTCTGCTGCATCTGCCGGAGAGGATCCACCACACCAGGATTGGGACCAGGATGGGCTCCTGGGAAGCCCTGGTTACTGTATGAAGAAGGAACTATTCCCCCTGTTTGAGAGGGGTGTGGCTGCATCCCCATGTGAGAACCGTAGCTGGTGTAGCCCTGTGAAATGTTATGAAATGAGGACAGTCAAAGTGAGCAGCTGTTTGGTGAGCAAAGTGCCTTGCTGTGTTGCACTTTAGCACAATATATTCATAAAAGCACTGCATCTGAGTCAGTAGCGAAACCTACAGCTGCAATAAAAAAAAAGAGCATAAAATGGCAAATCCCCAATAACTGTTTTAATTCTAACGTCAAATTACATCACCACAGATTAAGTCCCCACAAATACGAAAAACTGAAAAGGACGAGAATGAATGTGTATGAAAAAGCGACATTCTGTGTTACTTGAAACTGTACCCTTTAAAACATTTAAATAATTTGTTAGAAGACCAGAAATCAGTTCCAAGTACATATGAGTCATCAGCTAAAGTATGGTAACATGGCTTTTCCTTTTAAAGTCCTATAATGGCTACTGTCATCAATGTACTACTAATGCACCTGTGTGTGTGTGTGTGTGTGTGTGTGTGTGCGCAAATACACTCAGTCTGAGCAAAGCTCAATTTGTTCTCTGAATAAACATTAACGTATAATACCAAACGTACCATTATCAGCTACTTTGCGACAGATACAGAAGCTATCATTAGAGAAGCTGAAGGGAATAAAAGCATGGAAGCGCTTGCCTGTGATGGCTGCATGGAGGTGTATGGCTGATTGGGAGCCATCTGTCTCATCTGCTGTCCCATCATGCTCTGGTTCTCCAGTCACAAAAACAAACAATAAGGCAAAATGTTTTTTTTTTTGGTTTTTTTTGGTTTTCTTCTCCCACAATAAGCATTCAGCATTCATGTCAAAATAGGTACCACTATACAATTAACGATTTTACAGTTTCTTCTCACCTAACGCCTGGACCACAACAGATTTATACAATCCTAACTCATGCTGATGCGAGAGGCTCCGGCTATGACAGATTTTTATAGCTCACTCGAGAACTCAAAACAAATACAGTGGCCAACAGCTCAGCTTGACTCTCCCTGGTTATGCGTGATGTCACGACTGCGTTCTCCTACTACAGGAACACTGAAAATGTTTAATTTTTACAGCTTGAAACAATGCTGCGTTTATTGTGCCATAATTTCCAACCTCTTACTAGGAAAAACAATGAAAACGCCCCCTCAACTCTGAATTCCGAGTTCAGAAAGTGACATCAAATCAACATGGCTGCTCACAACATCAACAGTAGACAACGCAGCCCTTCTTACCTTTAAAGGAGTTGTACTGTAACGTATTTGCTTTAGATCAATCAACATACAGACATATTCGCTTGTGAAATCTCTAACATTAACTATACAGTTCGCTGTTTTGAGGAGGAAAATGTACATCACTCTTGGCAGTTAGCTGGCTAGTTTGTTGTTAAACACAAACATGGAGGCATGGCTTTCTCACTTTGTAGACTGAATGCACGCAAGTGGAAAATGACGCGATTCTAAGCTCCGATCGGACTTCTCTCTTCTGAGGCGAGCTGAATGCAGCATTAGGGTGGCCATGGGTGAGTCAATCTGACAGGTTAAAATTGGATTTTACACACTTGACACTTCAGGATGATTTGGGAAGGTAATCTAAAATTAGGACGCCTTTTGTGATCGTAGGGAATTGGCTTTAGAAACGATCGACCTCTAGTATGGCCCAAGCATAATTGTGTAGAGAACATGACCAACGGCTAATTAAGACCTCTCACAGCTGGTGCTTCTTTGTTTCTAGGGGTTTCAATGTCTGTAATCAGACTCACCAGTCTGACCTGCAGCTGCTGCCGTATCTGGCCCTGCGGCATGGCAGGCTGCGGCTTGAAGCCTATCGGGTACTGCTTATTATCCATGGCCATCATGCTCATGCCACCCTGGAGGTTGGATATCATGCCTGGGTAATTGGGCCGCGTGGGCACGATCTTTTGATGATTGTTCATAGGCATGCGAGGTCGGTATTGAGGTTCCAGTCCTGGCCCTCCTGTAAAATAATCATTGAAATTGTGTGAATAAGCAATGAGTCATTCATTCAAAACTGTAGTTGCTCATGCACATGTATGCTAATGACCACGATTCAGGGTGCAGCCATTCTGTAGTATTGTTAAATCTCCAGGCACAAATTATTATTACAAAATATTATTATTATTATTTAAATTATTAAATGTAAGTTAAAAATGTTATTTAACAACCAGTAAAGCCAACAGGTATGTTGGTGGTATATTTAATACAGAAAATGTCTTTTAATAGGAATGCATTTTAGCATTTTCAGTTCACCAGGTAATTTGTAATGTGCCACTTATGTAATGGTGGATCACTGTGATGTGTTTCCAGAAATACACTAGTTACGTGTTGTCTGAATCCGGTCCAGCGTCAGTTATTACTGCTCTATAAAGACCAGTCTACATAGTAAATAGCAGGACAAGTGAGTAATGAGTGATTTCAGGTGCAGCGTTGATGTTCAGATTAAAAGGAGGACGTGAAGGTGATTGTCCAGTCTGACCTGGAGGAAGAGGTTGATTCTGAGTGTACATGATAGGCGTCTGGTTGTAGTGCATTGCCCTGTAAGAGTGGTTGGGCTGGTTTATGTTCATCAGCTCAGGATTCATGCCTGATCCAGGAAACGCCATTACACCCGGGTTACGTGTTGTGTAGTCCTGCGTAACACAGATAAGCACATTTGTCAGAATCTAAAAAGCACATCAAACTAAATAGCTTTACCCAAATCGTGCTTAACCATCTGGACTTTCCTGCTGTCCTGCCTTCATTCTTTGGCTCACAGTTCAGTTTTTATGTATTCTACTGATTTTTCTTCCAGACTACATTTCGGTTTTCCTCAAAGCAGCTTTTTCACTTCAGTTTAAAAAGGAGTCAGCATAACGTTGATAAGTTACACTTACTTTCATTTACACTGGTGACAATACTATGAAGCAAAACCTGTTTTTTCCACCCCGGGAAGACCCATAGAGGAAGTCATTTCTCTATGACAAATTATAATTAAATTTAAATAAAAAAGAGGCGAAAGCAGCTGCTTTTCATAGCCTCATCTCTCATCCGTTTCTAAGTTTCCTTAGCAGACCACACGATTAAAATGTTTGAAACAGTCCCTGCAGGTACAGGTGAGATAGTATTCATGTGACATTTCTGAATGAAAATAAATGCAGCAGGTGACAGATGTAATAAGCGTTCGCGACTCTGTTCCTCCTGCGGAAATGAAGATTGAAATCCGATCACAAATGGTCACTGCGTTCATAGTGCCAGGTGCAAGCAGCTATGCGTTTCGGCTGTCAACTTGTTATCGAGTCACTCGAGAGAGAAGTTAATACCAGGTGTGAACAGGGCCCATTTGACTTACACTGACTTGAATTTTAACCTGTGTCTGATAAAAACTGACCACAAGTGGCACAAATAGCACCCAATTTTCAAAAATCCTAATCTAACCAACCTCTGGTTTATTTACAGATGAGGTTTTCTTCTTCTTGGTCTTCTTCTTGCTCGTATCAGCGCCCACACTAGGCACGCTCTTATCTGGCTTCACAGCCTCCACCATCTTCTTCTCTGGTTCTTGTGGCACAGGTGTGGGAGGCTCCTCCTCCTCTGGAGGCAGGGGGAGAGGCTCCAGGTAATAGCTGCGTGGTTTGGGTTTCAGATGCGTGTGATAAAGCAGGAGTCTCTGCTGTTCCTCAAAGCGGGTGACTTTGCGGTCTACGCGCACTGTGCCGAACCAGCCCCAGGAAAGAGGAGCCGAGTGCTTCAGGCCCTCGAAGACGTCCCACGGGGAGATCTTCTGCTTCGTCGACACCTGTAGACCCTGCAGCAAGAAGCACAGACAGAGAAGGAGGATCTTAGAAGCACTGAAAAATTATAAAAAGATTTAAATAGCTGAAAGCAAACAACAAAATACTGGTTGAAAATGAAACAGGTGAGGTCAACAATCCACTTTACTTCCTGGATTAACTGGTTAATTAATGAGCAGGAGTGTAGATGATGAGTACCTCTTTCTCAAACCCAGCGATTTTGTTCCCCTTGGTGTCTATAAGCGATCCCTGGGGTTCACAGGTAATGACGTCCCGAGTCTGCTTGGGTAGTGGCAGTAACTGTCGCACCTTCTCCAAACTCTCAGACTGACGATCTCCCAGCTCTTTCTGCATAGAAAACCAGTACAAAACCTCTCAAAACAATACTGTATATTTACCTGGGTGATAAAATACAATCCACACCATGCCTAATGTCTGAAAACGAATCATTATTCATCATTAAAGCTAAAAGGAAGAAAAGATCAGGTCAGTAGTATCTAGCTGCAGCCTTGTAGACTGATGATGGCTGACCGCATGAGCAATTTCGGCAATGTTTTCCGCTCTCTCACCCTGAGTTTCTTCACCAGGTTCATGTAAGCTCTCTTGTTCTCCTCCATGCCTCCCTGCGAAATGCTGGACATGTCCGCTGCCAGTGTTCCGTTAATCAGCACGCTCAGCATGTCCAGCACGGTGGTGAACAGCTCGCTTTTACACAGAGAGACACACAGACAAGTCACACAAACTGTTTCTGCAGAGACACCAGATAACACAACACATCAACAGCAAGTTACTGACTTTCATCATCAAGTTACCTGCTAGTTCATCAAATTATCAGTAATGGGAGGGTCGTAGAATTGTGTAGCGGCCTGGAAAAACCGTTTACTACCAATTTTGACATTTTCATACACACACACACACACACAGGCACATGTTAACCTCAGATTTTTTGAAAGCCGGTATCTGACTACAAACTCGATTGATTACGCTTATGCCAGTTTCCATACAACATGCAACTATCCAACATCTTGTTCAAATCATGACATGCACTGTGTGTAGAAATCACACTCAGCTACCATGGTTCTAGACATCTTTACAAAGACTTTCTAATGATGCATTATCTTTGCAGGAAGGCTAGGCAAGATTAAAAAGTAAATAAAACCATAAAACCAATTCACCATGTCTCTCATGAAATATTTTTCATGTCTTTTTTTTTTTTTTTAAAAGATGATGTGCCAATCTTGCCCAAAACCAGACTTTCCAGACCGCCACACAATTGTGATAAGCAAAAATAACAAAAATAAAAAAATCCATTTTTTGGATTTGTTCATGACATCCAATTTTTAGACACAGTTAGAAAAGGTTAGAACTTTCATCAACAATTTGTCGCTCACTTGTTAGACTGCATGTCGACTGTGCCGCTGCTGATGATGTCGAGGAGAAGCACCGCCCACTCAGTGGTCTGCTGTGTGCTGCGCTGCACCGTGTCAAACATCCCGCCCACCTGAATCAAACAAACAAAAAAAACAGTTAGCTAAAAGAATCAATAGCGTGACACGTGAAAAGAGAGAGCAGGATCTTCACCAAGTTGAGCCGCAGCTTCAGAGCCTCGTGCATCATCTGCTTGGCCTTGCAGTCATCCTGGTACTGATCCTCACGCCAGTTTGTCACAATCTATTCAAAATTCAGCAAACACAGCATTCAGTCTCAGTATAGGCCAAACCCAGAGGTGTACTTTCAGGAACCACAGATGCAAATAAGCTCTGGGCAAGAAATTAGACTAGACCTGAGATCTGGGTCAGATGTATGCATCAGAACGATTGCTTTTCACATTGTTAATATAATTAATATACTGTACGAACAGTTAATATCTGCTAATAAATCATCCCGTGACAAATCCGTTCTGGCCGCGAGTCCAGGACAGGATGTGGCTTATAAGAACAGAATCATACTGAGATGAATATGTGCAACATTTTGACTCCTTATCCTGAACAGCTGCTGTACCTGCTGCACTTGGCTGTAGAGGGAGGTAAGGAGTCCCTCTCTCTGCTCGTCCTGGCCTTTCAGACATGTCAGCACCAGAGACAGGAACGGCTGCTGGCTCAGCAGTGACATGCTACAAAACAAATCACACCACAGCAGACTATGAAGAAGATCCAGAGCAGAAATATGCATGAAATGTAGGTGCAAAGTGGAACCTTGATATTTATATACCGTCTTAGATAAAAGGTATTATTTTTGTTCCAGAACAGAAACGAATATGATATGATAAGTAACAACAACAAACTGAAATGGCACTGAGTGACATGACAATAAAATATCCAGATAAATTACGCTACAATATCACGGGTATAAATTATTCTAACATTCTACTACATTATCACTTACTGTACCAAACAGATGGTTAGGATGTTGTCGTAAACAGAGGGACCTTTACGTGGCACTAGTGCATTCGTGGTATAGATTTGCTGTTTAGCAAGTATTTATGTATCCATGCAAGTATGTATGTATGTATGTATGTATGTATTTATCTGTGTGTCTATCTATCTAGTATTGAAATGCTGAAGACATTTGAG
>CM075011.1:7012906-7038556 GCA_037576675.1 Pangasius sanitwongsei
TTGTCTTAGCAATAAGGGGAAATGTGTTGAAATAATTGCCTGTAATCACACCCATGCTACAGATGCCGTGTTAAAACAGATGAAATATTCTTTTAATAAAAAACTACTAATGATCATATCAATCATATGCCTATTTCCACTGCACTTATTTTTTTTTTTTAGGGGCGAATTTAAGGCATGTAAACTTCCTCCGTTTTTAGAGAGATGACTTACGTTATTAGAGCTCTGCTTGATCATTAGCTGGAGCTCAAGAGAAGACTGTCTCATGGTCCATTGATCCAGGTTCTGCAAGAGAGAAACAGACACAGCATGAAAGGAGTGAGTGCAGGCAAAACCATGGGGAGGTTAAGGGGTAGAGCTGAGTGTTGGTTTTAAGAGGCACTGCTTCCACACAGCATAACACATACTTTAATTTATACCACATGATGTAATGAACATTCAGAGAAACGAAGGCTTGAGATTGCCGTACAGATCCAAACAGATTAAAAAGTGGCTGTTAGAAAGAAACCATTGACATTTTATATAAACCTCACATTTCTTACACTACACTACTTCACGTCTCATCATTAAAGAACTAGAGTGGACAAATCAGTAGCACTTGTGGCTAGGACAAGCAGATTTAGGGTTTTTTTTTTTAATTCATAGCTGTCCAGCAGACAAGTTGGTTTCAACCAGAAAAAAAAAAACCCTACTCCTTACTGACTTTCGCAAAAACAAACTTTCACATGGTGTGTGTTTCGACGTAGCATGCCAGTATCCCGATGCTGTAACGACCGTGTGAGCTACTCATCTCATGCCTGAAACACCTGCTGGATTTTTTTTGGTGAGGTTGCATGATGTACTACAGTAGAAAAATCTGTACTAGCACAGTATTAAGGCAATTAACTAGCAAGCTAGTTCTCCATACGTTATTACATCATGTTAACTAGTCAGTTAGGTTTCCAGACAACCAACACAAGACGACGTTGACATGTACAGTAAATCTCTTCTTCTAATTAAGCTGGATTCACACTGTGTGCCTCAGTTAGGTGACGTAGTAGGTTTGGTAATCTGCCTCAAGAAAAGATCAAATAAAAGTGAGTGAAACCCACAAGTGGCACATCACCATTAATTTTTTCGTTTATTTATTAACAATGTTTGCATAAGGCTTTCTGTGAACAGGCTTTAGCTCCAGCTTTACTCATATTAGCATGCAGACTGGACTTTGGTGATGAGCTGGAATAGAAATGAGCTGCACAGCTGAAATTGTACTTCAAAGTGGAAACAGATCCCCTCACCACCCCTCTGCCCTCCAACTGAATATACAGCTGGACAGTGATCACTCGGGGGGTGGGGGGGATGTGGGGTGGGGAGTTAATTGGGTTTGTTCAGTCAGGAGTTCGCTTGAAGTTCACTAATATGATCATGCCATATGATGTGGCAGGGTACTCAGAGTACCAGCTACACGCACTGGGACACTGATAAGTGTGTGAGTACACACATCACACTGGCAGTTCATGGTTCTTGCACATGCTTTTTGCAATACTTAAAAGATGCAAAGTTTTTAGACCAGGGGTGTCAACTGGCAGACCGCCGTCTGGCTGCAGTCCCAGGAAATCAGTGAAGTGAAGTGACTTGTGGCGAAGTATGGTGACCCATACTCAGAATTTGTGCTCTGCATTTAACCCATCCAAGTGCACACACAGTAGTGAACACACACACGGAGCAGTGGGCAGCCTTTTTATCTGCGGCGCCCGGGGAGTAGTTGGGGGATCGGTGCCTTGCTCAAGGGTCAGTCATGGTATTGAGGGTGGAAGAGAGCGCTGGTCATTCACTCCCCCCACCCACAATCCCTGCCAGACCCGAGACTCGAACCCACGACCTTCGGGTTCACCGTCGGGTTACAAGTCCGACTCTCGAAACCATTAGGCCACGACTGCCCCCCAGATACAATCAGATACATTTCTTGTAAGGAAAGAGATTTCACTGAGTTTTGTAGATCTTTTATCATTTACTCTCTCTGGTCTGATCAGTGAAATGACAGCACGGCTTTTTTTTTTTTTTTTTTAAGTAAATAAAAAAAAAATAAGAATGAAAACTTGATGTTTAAGCACGAACAGAGACAGAAGTATACGTTTATTATTATAAGTCGAACCAAATGTCTCATCTATTCAGACCATGATGCTAGTCAAAATTCAAAAAGTCTTGTCTATAGCCATGAACTTAATGCCTTCGAGTGTGTATCAGACCTGGAGGATGCGTTTGATGCGCTGTCTCTGAGGGTTTTCTCCTTCCTCACTGTCCAGCTGTCTGTGTGGGTAACAGATGAGCTGCAGCAGCCTCTGTGCCTGGATGTTTACCAGCACTGGGTCCTGAAGAGCACTGCTGTCCTCGGAGAGAGATTTGAGACAGCGCTCTCCTACCCACTCCTGAAACAGAGACGGACAACGGATGAAGTGATGGTCCGCAAGGCATTTCATTTCAGATGAGGGAATTAGAGCCTGTGTTGAGTGCCAGTGTCATGAGAGCCACATTATTTCAACAACCCACACTGTTTTTTTTTGTTTTTTTTTTAAAGCCAATATTGTTATTCTTTGAAGACATTACATCTACATGAACCCAAACTGTTTAAATGAACAGCATTAAACTCCTTTACTCGACTTGTCGCCAAAATAAAAGCAGATGCTCTCGTGGTTTCTCACCTGCTGACAGATGCTTTTCAGCACATACTTGGCGTAAACATCTAGGCTGGCTGTTTCTATGGAGATGTTGCGGCCTCCGGATTTTTTAGAGCCCATGTCATCCTCCCCAATGTCATCTAAGCCAGCAGGGTGGGAGAAGCCCGAGCCTTTTAACTCGGCATCTCCTACAACAGGAACACACACATACACAGTCGACATAATGCACACAAACACATGAATAAAAATTATTCCGATTTTAAGCATTTTCTTAAAGCCGACTGCAACTTATTAATTATTTTTAAATATTCTTGTCAGAATTTATTAATCAGCTTTGTAACAAACCGACATTTTAAGGAAAATATACCTGGTAATATATAAAATATATCTCAAATGATGTATACTATGACTAATGTACGTGCATATGAATTACAACAAAAGCAAAAAAAAGAAACCTCACCGAGCATGAAGACAGCCTTTAGGACGGCAAACACCGCACCCACTACAATGCTATTCTGAGATGCAGCCAACAAATGGCGATCACATGACGACCTGATGCCCACTGTTGCCTTATCTAAGAAAAATGACACCACACTGTATTCAGAGATTACAAATAAAACAAGATAAAAGTAATCTATGATTTTTAGGCATTTTGTATCATCAATCCCATTAAAGTTCTGCCTGGTATATGATGCAAAGAGAGCACCTGTAAAGCTCGCATGCACACACGTGACAAGTGTGTGTGTGTGTGTGTGTGTGTGTGTGTGTGTGTGTGTGTTAGTGTTACCTGTCTTGCTGTCCTGTGGACATGGATTTCTCTGAGGGGTTCTGAACAGATGCAGCAGAATCCTGCAGGTCAGTCTGGCTCCTGGCTCCGAGTCCTGCTCACTACAGGCTGTAAAACACACAAATACATAAAAAAATAATCTATAATAATAAATCTGCCCATGCAAAATATGATTATATTACACATCATACTGTATTACAAGATCACGTCTTGTTCATTTCCTTTTGTTCAGGAAACCTTCTGCATACTTGTCTGGCACCAACAACCATGCCACACTCAAAGTGACTGAGAGCACATTGTTCCTCATTCTGATGTTTGACATAAACATTAGCTGAAGCTCTTTACCTGTATCTACATGCTTTTATGCCTCGCACTGCTGCCACATGATGATAATAAAGAACAATCGGTTTGTGTTAAAAGAGGCGTATGCATCATGAAGACACTCCCAGCTCTGTGATGTATACAGAGATCGCTTATACTGTGCGAATCGATCGTAATTACTCCAGCAGCACTACTTAACAGACACGTCTGGAAATCGCATCCCATCCGAGTGGTACTTTTAACGGGGGGAAAAAAAGTACACAGTGAAGCCACCGCAACATTTGCACAGGTTAAGTCCATCGGTTTCTAACCATGTCTTATTTCCGAGCGAAAACCACAAAAATGTCAACAAATTGTGTTCATCTGGTTCTAAGGGGTTTTTCTAGCATGACTGTTTTTTTTTAAACCTGATTTGCAAGGCTGAGAGGATTCTCGGCCTATACCTGAGTCATATGTACGTACACACACACACACACACACACACACACACACATACATACACACACGAGAAACTTTCACAGACTGTGATCTTGTCATATAAACACAGGATGAGTGTCTTCTAGCATCAGTGACTATATCGTTGTACCATAACTGCTTTGGTTACACACCTCTTTTGGAGACAGGCCTGGGTCTCTGGTTCTGAGCAAACCACAATGAATTGGGTGTATTGGGATATGAATCACCATTCCTGGATTTTCTTTACTTGAGTGTACACACACACACACACACACACCCCTGCAGCCTGATCGGCGTCTCCCCATAAGTCACTGCTTCAGAGCTGTGTGAATGCAGTGTATCCACACAGTGGGAGGTTTGCACCACGATACTGCAGACACACTCGCTGCCTCACTCTTACACAAGCTGTATAAACATAACGGACAGACGCAAAAAGACACAGGTTCTAGAGAAACTTGCTTTGAAGTGTTTGTGAGGAGCCCTAAAAAAAGACTTCAGAAGCGCTGTGTGAAATATTGCTAAAACTGAACGGCAGATCCAGACTTCATGGCTATATTTACTCCAAACAGCAAGAGAGACATGAGATGTTTGTTTGTCTAGCGTGTGAGCAGCTCTCTGGCTGCAGTACAGACTCACAGCACGGACAGAGACAGAGATGCCGAATTCTCAGACGCGGACTTACGAATGGTGAGCTAATGCAGATGTCAAATAGCGAGAGTGAAAGCGGTCGGCGGTGTACTGAAGCGTTCTAGGGTGCTGTTTAGAGTGCTGTCGTTGATGCTGCATCTTCTCGGAATGTTCAGAATGTTACCCGCTGCAGCACGAGACCCTGTGAGGAGCTCCAGAGCATCCCGTCTCTTAATTACATGTGTATGGTAAGAGCAGGAACGATCGTAAACTGAATTTTAAGTCATGAACATTCGGCCAGGAGTCAGACTCTACACTGTTTCTGTAGCAACCATCGTAAACATTAGCTCGTTTACTGCGAAGGGATCTAGTATCACATTCACACTAAGCAGGCTTTTAGACGGGAGAGGCTTATCAGCAATCAAACCATTCTCTCCGAAAAATACGATATCATCCATATGATAGCTGTTTATATCATCATGATGAATAAATAATTTCGGGTGGAACATGAAAGAAAATGAATGAATGGCAGTTTTTTTTTTTTTTTTTATAGGTTTTGATGTACAAAACGTATGCCTGGTCTTAGTATGGTTGGAGCGAAGGCTGTAAGATTCCTCTAAAAATTATTTTTGATCTTTAATCTATCGGTTCATCTGTCAGTTACTGACGGTAAATTCTAGAAACGCTGGAGACCAGGCATAGTTTGGTTTTCTCCGTTTTAGTTTTAGCTTTCGGTGTGCGACCTACATGCAAGCAGCATTTTAATTAAATTGTTTCGGGGGTTGGTTTGAACAGTTAGCCAAAGTCTTGCTCCCACTCAACCTTTGTACTTTTGAGCTTTTCAGAGGCACATTTGGACTGATTGCTTCTTTGGCATTGCTCCACCAGATTTATATAACATAACTGCACAAGACATATTTGCTTTTGAATCAATAAGAACTGAGAGACTTTTGTAGTATTTTTGTAGTCTGCAGATTACAGCCTAGGACAACTCTTAACACTTGTCATCCGTTTCATCCACTGATTGGGAAAGCTTCTTTTCTGAAATGGCACTATTTCATCCAATTCTAATTTTCCCTGACAATGCACTTGGATACACACAGCTTTAAACAATAACTTGGATTAAATGGGATTGAATTAGCTTTTGTTCTGCATTAAGGCCTTGGCTTGGTCACAGCCTGTATTTATTACAAAGGCTTTTTTTTTCTTAACAATGTGCAGTATAATGGTATTTTACTAATGATAACAAGCCTAGTGTGAAGCCAATACAGTACCAGCATTGAGGAGAGAAGGGATGGCCACACAGCGCACCAGATCCTCCAGAAGCAGACACTGCCGAGCGATAAGAATGGCAACAAACGTAGCCAGGGAGTCGTGGAACGATAAATCACTCACCTGTAGGGAAACAAAATGACATTTTAGGCAGGGGGAACTGTAATTAACTTTGTCATGACCAGCTCCTAAATCATCCCAGAGAGCAGAAGTAATGACATTTAAAATCAAACGTATTGGAAATCCATCCCCTGGTGAAACAGTTGGGCAACCACTATCAAATTAATTGTTACTGCTCACCCCCACCCCAGACATCCAACTGTCACCCTGCAACAGTCCCAAGCCACAGTTTACATCGTCCTTATCTTTTAATAGTCCCCATGACTACAGAGCATCATTAATCTCAAGGTCTGCAGTGTAAACCAGTTTTAACTATACTTAAAAAAAAAATTAAAAAAAAAAAAAAAAAGCTCACTGAATTTACTTAATTCAAATGCGTACATCAGTTCCATGTGATCGAACGGAGTTACAGTAACACAATTTGCTTTCGTAGATCCAACACGTTTTTGATCATGTATTTTGAAAGCCCTGAATAAAAGTGAACTCTGCGCTCTCACCCGAACCGAAGACCAAAATCACGTCACCGCCGTTCTGCAACAGCCACATTACCACCGTGATATTCTGCATGTTTTAACTGCATTAAATTAACACTAGAGTTACAGTTCCGCTCAGCGCCAACATCCTCGCCAGAGTCATTGGTTTTACGTTAATACTACATGAATGGATCATGTTCGCGCTACGTAAATCAATGTCGTAATTAGAAACTTGTATAAATTAAGTTTAGT
The DNA here is from genome assembly GCA_037576675.1 of Pangasius sanitwongsei. Classification (NCBI taxonomy): domain Eukaryota; kingdom Metazoa; phylum Chordata; class Actinopteri; order Siluriformes; family Pangasiidae; genus Pangasius; species Pangasius sanitwongsei. The sequence goes on from CM075011.1 coordinate 7,019,872, forward strand.
ATACGCAATGAAATCACGTTTTGATGAGAAACGTAGCCTTCTCTTAGATCTGACCGACTACATATTCCTTTCTTTTCAGTATACTATGGCAGATCTCCAGCTTTAAAGCTATGATCAATGGGGTGAGTAATTAAAACACCACCATTACAATTCTGACACGATAAGCCACACAAATAATAAAGGAAGAGCGCACAAGAATACAGAGAATACCTGTGCTTTATTTCATGATGCATCTATAAATTGATGCACATTTACAAAAAGGGATATGAAGATATTAACGCTTTTCCCCCTCTGTCAAGTTTTCAATCTCCACTCCTGCCTGGTTAACTCTAATGAATCTCAGCAGCACGAGGTGTACGGGGTGAAGAGTGCATACACACACACACACACCTCCCGTATAAAGCTTGCCACTGCCTCAGCTGCAGATTCTCATCCTTGGCTGCTTATTAACACATTTCGTGTTAGCTTTTAATGATCAGGAATGTGTTCTTGTTGAGCTGAAAGAGTTCTTGTTCATCTTGTTAAATCTGGCGTAATGATTTTCTCTCACACTCACAGGTACACAGCAACTTTCTTACATATGAACTAAAAATAAAAAAGAAAAAAAAAATAAAGATGACCCAGAGGAAAGAGTGATCGTACTAACTAACTAATCACCTCACGGAATGATCACTTGCTGCATATTTCCACACACACACACACACACACACACACACACACACACACACACACACACACACACAAAAAAACTGTGTCATTTTCACTTTCATACATATTTTAATAACTTTTTAAGTCTCTTTCTCACGTTCTGTATGACTGGCAAAGTCACAGTCTACACAATACCCCATAGTCTACCGTTCTGTTTTCCGAAATAGTAACAAGTACAGTAAAAACATGTATCTGAAGCAGTGTGGGAAGTGTGCGTATACGTGTACTCACGTCCACGTTACAGAGCAGGTCGTTGAAGCCACAGTTGCCATTGTTGGAAGAGCAGCACAGAGCCTTTAGGACACCCAGCCATTCTGCGCTCAGAGAACGGCAGTAAGCCGTCAGCTCCGCGCACAGGATACCGATATCATTAACCCTGACACAAGACAACACACACACACAATTAACAACATTAAACAAAGGTAGAGGCTTCAAAGGAAATTTACGTTAATAGATTTTGGAAGAATTTGCACCACAAGAATGGGGGAATACAGCTTTTCCTATTATCAGTGACCGAAATAACAATAAACACACATTCACACAATTATTAAATATTTATTAATTCACTGTTGTCTTTTCATGGTACACAAGCCTGCCACTAAATCGTACAGAGACGATCAGTTCTATCAGTGAAGGTCTGGTTTGGCTGCAGATTGGCTGAAAAGAAAACTCGCAGCCACATCAACCCTTTGCGGAGAACAGAATATCTGGGCTACACATTCCGTGTCTAAAAAGATGACGTAGTGACTTTAGCATAGTCCTTGAGCGGCCGTTATCAGAAAGAGGTCATTCCTAACTAACCTCTGAGGAACTGAAACAGGTCAGAATGGATTTCTGAAACATTCTTACCTCTCAGGGTCGCGGTGGTCCACACACACGTCCATCAGGACGTTACACACGAAGCTGTAGCGGTTAGCTGGGCTGTCGTTGAGAATCTTGCCCACCATGGAGTGGTTGAGGTTGTGGGCTGAAGGGTTTGCTATGGCATCGATCATAAACACCTGGTCCCATAGCATGTTGGAGTCTGATGGGTCGATGTTCCAGTAGATAGAGTTCTTCACCTTGGAGCAAAACTCACTAAGAAAAAAAAAAACACACACATTGTTGAATGACTTAGACATACGTACACAGAAACAAACAGTGGTAAACTGCTGAGAGAGGATCTATAGAAGTGTACGCTATAGTATGCTGACTGAACTGAACTCTGGCTCACCTGAAGATCTCTCCAAACTTGCTCTTCAGGTGACTGCAGGAGGTATAGAGGTCGTACAGGTAGGCCAGGATACAGCGTTCGGCTGAGGAACAGTCTGCAGGATTCACCCCTGACTTCACCACGATGCGCAGCCTGCACGCGCACACACACACCGATCACATCATTACTACATAACCATCAAAAACTGATCATCACATGCACACTTACAGCAGTGCTCAAACAGGCAGGTCTAATACATTCCCTGACATTCGATTTAATCAGGAAAATTTCTGTTCCGTCTCAAAGTGGGGAAATAAACATTTAAAAACTGATCACACCTACTCCAGTTAATGTTTCTGAGCACGCAAGTCAGTTCAACAAATCAAAGCATATTTAATGTGTTTACGTTCTCATTATTCGGTGCATGGTGACTAAACATGGTCCTTATGTATGAAATAATCCACTGCATGACGGTAGCTTGCAAACTAGCTAATTTTTGCCTACCCTGCACTTTTTGCACTACTCCATGCTACTACAGCAACCAATTTGTGAGCAAATATGCGACTATAGTACAAAAACAAATGGGATCTAATCACGTATAATATGCAATGCAGCCACCTGGTTTAAGAAATAAATCAGATTTATTCTTCCATGTGAGCAAAACCAGAAAAAAAATTATTCATATCTGAATTAGTCATTTAGTAAAAAAAAAAAAAAAAAAAAAAAAAAAAAATGCTTAAAAGATTGGCATAATGCTAGCCGGCAATTCCAATGTGACAAAGTGACTCCTAATATTGTTATTTGACTGTAAGTATAGTTTTAACGATTGCTTGTCTTACGCTTGTATAGATATGAGCTGCCCATGCAGATGGCAGATTTTGTCCAACTACACAGGTAATGGAATGGAAATGGTTTGGAACAACAACAACAGAAATAGACTTGAATTCATTATCTGCATTAACATATCTGATCCAACTAGTCTTTTTGGTTGTAACAGCAGGAAGCAAAGACGTCTTCACGTGTCTGAGTGAGCATGGCGGCCGTACCCGTCGAAGACCTGCGCAGTTTGGTCAGGGTTGAGGATGAGGCAGGAGTGGTAGCGTCGCAGCACAGCCACGATGCACAGACACAGACTAGTGGTGTAGCTGCCCGCCAGACTGGAGGACTTCAGCAGGAGCTCGGCCTCCACTAGACTCAGTTCATTCAGCAGCTAACAGACACACAGTGAGTCACATTATAATGACATGTCTGACTGATGAGAGTGGCAGTCATGCTGTTCGGCTGATACTTTATGTATGCATGCGTCCTCAACCTAATACAGTGTTTCGATAACACTCAGCAGTAGAAAGCAATAAAGGAAAAAACGTGGAGAGGTTTCAGTTCTTTCAGTCCCTTAGTACCTGAATGGCAAAGTCAATGAGGCCACTTATGTTTAGCGAGTATTCCATGAGGTCAAAGATGAACTGGATGTGCTGGACCAGGGGAAGGTGATAGGACATCCCTAAGGCAAAGCTGGTGATTTGTTCCAGAACGTTCCTGGACACCTGAACACACATGCACACAAACCCAATGATCAGTTTGTTAACAGTGTGTTTTTACAGCTACAATAACGGTGTGTGTGTGTGTGTGTGTGTGTGTGTGTGTGTGTGTGTGTGTGTGTTCTGGCAATAAATTGACCCTAGGTATCTGATCATGGAAAAACTCCAAAATGACACAATGCAAGTAGAAAAACTATTACTATTTTTGTACATTTTCCAGTACCAAGATACATTTTAATTTAAGTACCTTCTAAGCAATTTAACATTTAACCAAGTAGTAAGGAAAACACTACATTGTTTCATTTTTATATTTTTTATATTTATTTCTCATCACTTGGCACCAAACCAGACGTGCACCAAATTTTGTGATTGCTGGCTAAAAACCATGTGTATCACATTTTGTGAAATTTAATAAAGGCTTTAATCTGATCTAAGGCATTGTGATATTCTGTTCACATGACCAGTTAAATAATCACGTACCAGTCACAATCTGGCAGTGCTCACATTATTTGTGTGCATTTAAACAGCTTACTTTTAAGAACTGATACAACTAAGCAAGGTTATCTCATAAATAAACACAGGCCTGTGACCGAGGAAAAGGAAACTAAAGAATCTAACCTGAGAGGTGACCTGGTGCTGGTCAAAGTGGGAGAGGTGCTGAAACTTAGAGAAAATGTCTTCCGCAGTGGGAAAGGCCTCTGGCTTACTTCTCTTCCTCTTCTGTCCTTCCTCTCCTCCTTGGGGCAGACAGAGAAACAGAAACACATTAACAGGTAAACAGTCAATAATTAAAATAATAATCATCAGTGGACACAGGTGTCTCAGAAATGTATGGCTGCTATGCTGCAGCACACTGGGTCCATGATGATGATGATGATCTGTCTGGTATAAAGCGTGGCGGAAAAAGTACCGAGTAAAATATTAAATGGCTCAAAAGCAACGACCTTAAAATTCAAAGACGGAGCATTGCTTTACTCTTGCTGACTGGGGCCAAACACTTAGCAGGGAGATAATGAGCAAATAAAAGCTTATTAGCATGGAAATGAAATTGAAAATTGAGAGACAGAGAGAGAGAGAGACAGAGATAAAAAGAGGCAAACAGGAATCCAGAGAGAGAAAGACAGCAAGCAGGACAAAAATAAGCTTCAAGTGAGAAATCCAACTAAATTAACTAAATAGGAAAAAAGCCCACATATTTGATAAAACAGCAGAACTCGAAGACTGTTTAAATGTGGCCTAACATTCTAGCAGGCACACCTGAAGGACTCTCCAGTCTAAACGCTAAACACAATGGCAAACCCAACCCGAGGCTGGTTATAAACACACGTTTGCGGTGTTACGGTAAACTGATGGAATGGTGGATTTCAGTGTTTTGATACAGAACGATAAAGGTTTTTTTGTTGATCAGTTGCTCACTTCTGACTTTAGAGGTGACACGGTTTTGATAAAAAGCGACATGAGCCGTGTGACTGGTGAGGGTAAAGCTTACACAAGGACCACCCAATTCATGCTGAAAGGAGAGAACATCTATTATTCATACTTTCAATTATTCACTAACCTTATTAGAAAGCAGGCATGATTAAGGCTCCCTGGGGCTTTAATAACTTGACTGAACATTTAATCGGCGTTTTGTTAAATCACAACACTCACATGTCAAACAAATGTGTTGGCCAAAATAAATCAGGCCACCCTTTAACCTGTAATAATCTTTAACAACTTGATTGTGATGTGTCATAATTCTTCATTAGAATGAGACAATGCACTTGCACACAGATAGACCCCATACATGCTTGAAGCATCCAGGAAGCACCTTTTGCGTGTGTGTGTGTGTGTGTGGAGCAGTGTCAGTACCAGTACCAGTCTCAGCTGTGCTCTTGCGATTCAGGACTTTCAGGATGTCTTTGGTGATCTTCTTGATGGCGTGCCGAGCCTCGTCTCGCTGCTTGCCCACGCCGTACAGAACCACCAGGCGCTGGTTGCATTCGTGACTGGCACTTTCCTCCTGCAATACACACCGGGTCATCGACAACGAGCGCAACTCGGGATATAAACACACACACACACACACACACACACACACATGACAAGGCATTCTCTCACCTACAGAAATGCCCTTTTAACTAACACACTGAAATTGGTCAAAAGTTATTGAGTAAGAGCATGGTATTATAAATTCAATTTTTACAATCATGTTTTTTTTTCTAGCACTTTCCTTATTTTCCTCCTTTTCCATTTCTTTTCCTTCCTCCATCTATTTCCTCTCCTTTTCTTTTAATTCCTTCTTTCCTTATTTTCTTGTTTCTTTCCTTCCTTTCTCACCTTTTCCTTCCCTTCCATTCGTTTCCTTTTCCTTCCTTTCCTTTCTCTCCATTTCTTCCCTTTCCTTGCCTTCTTTCCTTTTCCTTCCCTCCCTTCCATTCATTTACTTTTTTCTTCCCTTCTTTCATTTTCCTTCCTTCATTGAGTTATCTTCCTTCCTTTCCCTTTCTTCACTTCTTTCACATTCCTTCCTTTCCCTTCTTTCCCTTTCCTTTAATTTCTCCTCCCTTCCTTTACTTCTATTCTGCAGGTCTAAATGATGACATTCCTAAAACACGCAACGCAGGGGGAATGGATCTCACCTGAGGGATTGGGAAGTGTGTGGCGTACTGGATGTGGCGTGGCTGCTCGTACACCTGGGGGAAAGTCGGGTCCAAACCCTTCTCCTTGGCAGTGCTCTTCCCATCCTGCTCCAGGGCAGCTTTTTCCGGAGAGGGGCTTCCCTTCGCCTCACAGTGCATTGGGGGGGAAAACATCTGCTCCAAGACAAGAGAGAAGGCTCAGTTTAGGCACTACAATGGTAAAGACCATGGCACAAAAGCTCTACTTTAGCTGGATATATTTTAACTAAGGTAGGTTAAGTGAATTAAGTGATTTAATGATGAAATCTGTGATTTTAATTAGCAATGTCAGATTTGCACCTATTGAGCTTGGGCATTGAAAGTAGTCCTTTTTCAATTAATCTCACATTAGCGTCATAACTAAACCTAGCAATAGATGCATGTGCTGTAGCATTAGAGTTGTTGAACTCTGTGTCTGTCATGTATCTCTAATATGTACATCCCGCTAAAACATGTCTATTTTGGCTATCTGTGGTTATCAAAATAAATTACACTGAGTTCATAATCAGTTCGTAATCACCCTGTCAAATTCATAATACATTACATTATATAACCTCCTCTGGTAAAAACTAACCCAGCTCAAAAAATGCTGTTTATATCACACTGCATTTTATAACCCACCTCATCAAAGTTGGCGCTGGAGTTGTTATCAATCTCCATGGGCTCAGACAGACCGGTGTCCTAGAGTGCGGCGGTAGAGAAAAACGTCAATTTCCTAAACTAGTCTTCATAAATTAACCAGGAAACCCCCAGATCAGAACAAACGTTACATGCCTCCATTTTAACCCCGCTTCCTGTGTCCTGCTCTTTGCGTTCTGATTCGTCAGAGGGCTCGTCGCTCGGGGAACGTGGGCGGGGAAGGTGGGAATCTGAGGCCAAGTCGCCACGGGAGATGAGCGTGCACATGTAGATGTTGTGGGAAAAGACATCGTGACGGATGAGTTCACAGAAGAGCAGCACCAGGTTAGAGAACTCCACGCGCTCGCTCTCGTTACCAGGCTCCGCTGCACAGAGAAAGAGACGGAGAGACAGTGCAGAAGGTCAGCAGACGTGTGATGGTTTATTCATGACTGTAACAGCTACCTCAGCATTGCCATACAGAGTCGGTAAGCAGATACTGAAGCACAGATATAATAAACAATGAGGCAAAATACGGAAGTTGAACATGTGTCTATGTGTAAAGGCACTCAGTCACTCAGGCATACATAAAATTAATAACATGTACATTCTAATATGTAAATGAGGAAGGGCTGAGTGTGACTCACTAAGGACGGGGGCCTGAGTGTCCAGGAACTGCAGCAGAACGTCCTGGAAGACGGGCAGAGTGGCGGCTGAGAGAGAGCCAGAAGACACCGAGCCCTTCTCATCCACCACCTCCGACTCCCCACACCTCTGTGAAGGTGAGAATGATGAAATGTATTCATTAAATATATTGATCCATTCATACAGTGAAAAACCTCAAAGGTATAGTCAGTGATTTTGTTAGTTAGATGAATCTCCAGACAAATACGGCTTATTCCTTCAGGTGCTTCCTACAAAACGATGCCGAAAAACACACACATTTGCAGCAAGAGGGGGCGCTTGACAGGGCAAGATAATTGGCAAACAAGTGGTTAGATAGTGACTCAAATCATTTGTTCGGTGGCTAGATAGTTCAATATCGATTCAAATCATTCGTCCCCCCCCCCCCTTCAATTCACAGACTTGCTTGTTTTAGCATTTTTTTTAAGCTTCTGATGTAAAAAATATATCCTAAAAATCACTGACTCCACCTCTAAATCACAACAGAACAACATTTCGCTAATACTCAATGCAATACTTTAGGCAAAAATGCTTACTTTGATGCTAGAGGCAGAATTTTTTTAAATGTATAAAAAAAAATGGAAAATGTATTGTTAAAGAAGTATTTAAAAAAAGAAAAAACATCATCATTAAGACATTTTGGTAAAAGTGTTAACCTCTGCCTCAATCTCGGTCTGCCTCTTCTCTAACAGCTTGGCTACCACCATCGCCCTGTGCCTCCCCGAGCGTTTACAGCACACGGCCCACTCACACAGCAGAGTGACCACTGCGTCATCATCCGGACTCATCTACAAAAAGAATTTAAAAAAAAACAAAAACAAAACACATACACACACGTTTGCGTATAGGTTAGAACACATACAAATCATTGGGAATGAACTTGATTTTAAAAATAATCAGGCATAAAATATCATTTGAACTTAACAGCCAACACTCAGAAGATTACTGCCTAGAACAATATTATGCGAATTAAACGGACTTGAAAAGGAAACACCTTGTTACCTCATGTCCATCTTTACTCTGGCCTGAGCCGAAGATTCGGTTGTAGAGCGAGTCCAGAGAATTGCTGAAGTCAGACTTCTCAAAGCTGTGGTTGTCCAGAACCTCCAGTGTGTGAAGGACCCGACCGATTGTGAAGCCTGTCCAGACACACAGACAGAAAACATTAGGTTTCTACACAGACGCTAAATGAGAAGTTCATATTTCAGTGGTTTGGTAAGCAAAACTAAACTGCTTCATTTGGCTGGCATTCTAATGTGATCTGCATTTTTTTAAGGTGCTGGTTTGACAAAACAAGACAGGACGTGTTGTTAGAGGAAAATTATCAGTGCTGGTGTGGTGTGGTGTGACGTGACACGAAGCAGAGTTACTCTCACCAATGTTGATTACTGTCCCATAGCAGCAAATCTCAGTGTGTTTTATTCCTCTTATACCACAGCAAATTGTCAACAATTATTTTTTTTATATATTATATACTTTTTATCCATTTATTGTTACATTTTTTTAACGTTTTGGAACACTGAGTCAGTTCCTGTTATCGCTCAAGTTATAGCAGGTACAAACAGTCATTCCCTCACCAGCCTCTTTTTTTCTTGAAATCAGTATGACGAATGAAATGCAGTTTGACTCTTGTTTACAGAGAAACCACAAGCCGAAGACGTTCCCACGGTGGAAAACTTACTGACTGTTACAAAGCACTTACACTGGCACCGAGACACCTTCCATAAACGTTAAATAAAACATCTCCCCACAGAAAAGTTCCTTTTAAAAAAAAAAAAAAACAACAAAAAAAAACACGACAGCATGTTTTTTTAATCTGTTCATTATTGATCTTAGATTATGCGGAGTGTCTACCATACAAGCACCAGTGAAGGAATTGTTACTATAGCAACGATAATGTGCTAGAAAAGTTCATTAATACAAACCTGCGATTTGCCTTGCAGCTGTAACTACTGATAATCAACCTTCTGACTAATCAAATCTGAGAATTCAGGACTGTGGTGTAAGCGTTCATCAGAGTACCGCCACAGGGAAAAAGAGCGACGCGTTAAAAGACAATGCGGAGCATCAATCCAGGGATGCAAAACCGTTTCAAGAACTTGTGCTGAACTTACCCGCTGTTGTTTCCTGACATTTATCAAAGGACCAGCGAAACTCCACCGCCTGCCCCCTCTCCTTGATCTGCTCCTCGATTTCCCTCACTTTAGCACGGACCTATGGGAAAGAAAAAAAAAAAAAAAATCGCAGCATGACCACAAAGGCACTGCAGATTTAACCCTATGTTTCTCAGTATGACATTTCAATGATTATTCAATGAAGATTTCCCAAAAACTCCAAGATCTCACGTTATTATTGACTACTTTTTGACATGCCAAAACTCCAAGATCATACATCAGTAGTGACGTCACTTCAGTAGGGTTTCAAATAAACAGGCGATGTTTTTCCAGTCATCAGCTGTCTGGTTTCAGTGAGCCTGTGCCCACTGGAGCCTCCGATTCCTCTTCTTGGCTGACAGGAGGGGAACCAGATGTGGTCTTCTGCTGTTGTAGCCTATCTGCCTCATTTTGAGATGCTTTTCTGCTCACCGTGGTTGTAAAGAGTGGTTATTTAAGTTACTGTTGCCTTCCTGTCAGCTTGAACCAGTCTGGCCATTCTCCCACAGAACTGCTGCTTCCTGAATGTTTTTCGCACCATTTTGTGCAAACTCTAGAGACTGTTGTGTGAAAATCCCAGGAGATTTCAGCAGTTTCTGAAATATTCGAACTAGCCTGGCACCTATGCCATTCTGATGTTTGATGTGAACATTAAGCGAAGCTGTTGAACTGTGTCTGCGTGATTTTCATGCAAAGTTTTGGGCAAATCTGTTCTCTCAGAATATATATAAACTATTATAAACTATTAAGTCGGATTATCATACCTGCTGGTTGAAGGTGCTATTGGCGCCTGGCATGGGCAGATTTGAGGGGGCGATGGGCAGAAGGTCCAGCGGAGATCCAGTCTTATTCCGACTGTCTGTAAGCGAGTAGTGCCACACCAGAGCGCTCGGACAGCACAGCACAATGCTCTGCACAGGACAGAGACAGGAAACACAGTTATTGCACTTTTCGATAATTAGTAGCAAATTTAGAACATTACTCCACACTGAAATGCTGAGACAGCTAACAATTCAGCTCTCATTTACATAATTCTAAGTGGAGCCTATGGGCCGTCATTACAGGCTTCATTACACTGCCTGGATGATAAATTCCTTTCATTTTAACTGCAACGACTAGGCACAAGGACCAGAGCCGCTCTCTTGGACACAGGGTTCTTATGAGAAGTGTTGCACGTTATAACTCATCAGGACTGCTTCTGAAAGATTTCACAGCCTTTTCAGAACAGTTAGGGACTTTTACCAAAGCACAGTTACCAGAATGTTTCCGACCGAGAAGACTAAAAACTATGCTTCCGGGGGTTTTATTTATTTTGGTACCTGCTCAGAAGCAGCACCAACAGGAACTAAACGGTTCTTGGGAGTAAAGCTAGCTGTTGCCACTAGAGTCATATAGAGTAAAAAATGTTTATGATTTTTTTCCTGCTGCTTGCGTCATCAAAAGCAACACTGTGCTAGATTATTACTAAGCCCACACAAATGTTTTAAAATTTTATTTTTAAAAACTCCACACAAAACAACTATGTATTATCCTTAGGACATATGTATGCATGCATCCATATCCATTTCGTTATGGTAAAGTTACAATATTAGCATTGTCACGTTTTTGTCAACAATCAGCTGTCATTTTTTATTTTTTTTATTTCATCACTGTGGAGTTGGTCTTCTGTTTGTGAAATTTACAAATAAACCTTCATCAAAAGAACTTTTCAGTCAGAAATTTAATTGTATCTAAGCTGTTCAGCCAAACTGCCAGATGAAGAATGTTGATCATGCTCAACACTTCTTCCCCGCTGGATTTAACAATGGCCTTATTGTGCACCATAAAGACAATGCAGTCACTTTTACTGTCACCACTGTGACTGTTCCAGATGTCACAAAAGTGATCCATCAACTTCTACCTGGGTATTATTCATATATTTGCTTATCAGCTCAGAAAAAAAACAACAGTGCACAAAGGAGCATCTTTGCTATTCTGTAAAAGTCATTAACATCTGCACCTGGAGCATGCAGCTGAGGCCGAACACCACAGGCCGGTGCTGGGGGCAGATGTAGAAGTCAGTGAAGGGTGTTTGGGGCTGGGTGGCCCCCGCAGGCTGGGAGGTGGGGGTGGTGGGTAGAGCGTTGCCCGGCTGACCGGCGATGCCGTGTGGTGGGTGTCCTCCTGAGCTGGGCCCTATAGTCCCATCACTTAACAGCAAGTTTAGGCGCCGTGTGCAGAAATACGCCAGCCTCCTAGACAAATAGGCCGACTGCACAAACTCCCCTGAGTACTGGACAGGAAAAAGAGAAATGGCAATGCCAGCTATAATTTCAAATGTGATGAGCTGATACAAAGATAAAGAGATCATCAAATCGGTGCTCCTAATGACAGTTGTGACCCAGTGCAGGGCAACGCAGCCTGTGTGTCAATAATTACACAGTGAAGTGCGACACTACACTGACCAACCTGTAAAAGGAGCGGCAGCAGCAACTTCAGAAGCTCGTCCTCTCCTGGACGAATCTTTTCAAAGCATTCCAGGACCCACGTCAAGAACTCGTGTCTGTCTAACATGCCGTCCTGCAAAACACAAAAAGCATGCATTAGGCTCCTAAATTAAAACATTTAGTCTTTTAATTTTAAATATACATATGGTGAAAAAGTTTGTGGACACATGACCGTCACACGCATGTGTGCTTGTTGAACATCCCATTCCAGATTTAGTCCCTCCTTTGCTGTTATAATAACCTCCACTCTTATGAGAAGGCTTTCCACTAGATGTTGAGCATGGCTGTGGGGATTTGTGATCATTCAGCTACAAGAGCATTAGTGAGATCAGGCACTGATGTTGGTGAGGAGGTCTGGGGTGCAGTCAGTGTTCCAGTTCATCCCAAAGGTGTTCAGTGGGGTTGAGGTCAGGGTTCTGTGCAGGACACTCGAGTTGTTCCACTCCAAACTTGGAAAATCATGTATTAATGGAGCTCGCATTGTGCATAGGGGCATTACCATGCTGGAACAGGTTCGAGCCTCTTAGTTCCAGTGAAGGGAAATATTTACAGCATACAAAGACATTCTATATAATCGTGTGCTTCCAACTTTGTGGCAACAGTTTGGGGAAGATGGTCACAAAGGTGACACAAAACTTTGGCCATATAGTGCATCAAATGAGCCTATAATTCTATACTGCTACAAACAGAAGAAACGTTAGCAGTAGCACCACATTATGTCTTCATATCACACAAAGCACAAAAGGTGAAAACTGCCGCTTTCTTAAGTAGAGAAATATTATAAATTGTAAAATTCCCAGATCATTTTTCATTTATTTGCCTTCAGCAAAGTTTTTTCGTTGCTGCTATCAGCATATACATCTTCCTGCATAAAACACACACACACACAGGCAGAATCTCAAACTGCTTCTTATTCACTGTATATGCTCACTACATAGGGTATAAGAGAAGCTATACAGAGTGGCATATGCCAAACAGTGCCTCTAATAAGGGCTAATAGCAACATATGGGATATTACTTTTAAACAATATTACAATGGTATTAGAAATTAACTTAAAAATGCAGATTTGTCCAGACCAGTTTTTGGACATCAAGCACACCAGGGTCATTTCAGCAAATTTTAAGGAAATACTCTATTCTATTTTTCAGTAGACCCTGGTTAGGCAAGACAGAGTTCCTAAACTTTTGAATGTGGATTTTTTTTTTTTGCCTTTGAATACAAAAATAAAAGTATTAAAATCTGAATAGTAAAATTAGCTCTGACTGCATCATTATGCTGTGAGAAACCTGAAGGCAATCATTGGGTCGTACATCGTGAGCCGGACCACATTCTCTAGCGAGAACAGCTCGACTCACCTGAAACATGAACATGGCCAGCTTCTCGTTGTACTCCCACTGCTTCATTGCCGTCTCCACCTCGGCCGGAGGAGCAGGCAGAGGAGAGCCGCAGCCCTGGCTGGGAGACTGCCGGTAAAACTCGGCCACCTTCTGCAGCTGCTCACAGAGGTACTTCGTAATGATCTGAGTCCATTCTGCAGACGGGTGATAAAATCGAGAGACAGTCTAATTACTGAGCACGATAATGAAAGACCTGCGACCGCCAACTGGGGATTACGTGAATAAGGCTGGAGAGTGCTGTGAAACATTAACGTGCACAACGTAAGCACACATTTACCTATGCACGGGTCGATGACGTGCCTCTTCTTGACTTTCGTTTCAGTTATGGCAGCATGATATGCACATGTCATTTTGATCATCCAGGCAGAACGCATGACTGGGACTGAGTATTTGGCCAGATATCCGAAAACCTCCTCTTTCTTACTGAAGATAGGGACCTGGGACAGAGAGACAGAAATACGCAACTTCAATCTGTTTTCACTTTTCCTCCAACGAGGTACCCGTGCTGATTCAAGGACCGAGAATCTACATTTGAAGGGTTTTTACTGTAAGAGAGCTGGTTCTTGGCCAGCAAAATGTGGCTGGTCTGGCAGAAAGAACCGCTGATATCAGGGGTTCTGGGCAGGATCATTGTATTGCCATGAAAACATAACACCTCGAGTTTTACCACAGCAGGGTTGCATTATCACATCAGAAGGAGTGCATACATTTTCCATAACAGCACGGCTGTAATCTTCCAAAGAATGATTAGATACGTACGTTTATACTAATGCACGAGTTCTAATACTTAATCGTTCCTATAGTAACAGCTAACACACATGGACTTGCATTGTAGATGTTCCGCATCGTCTAAAGCTAATAAAAATAAACAGGTTTTTTACTAAACGCTTCTGTTTAATAATGTATTCACTGACATGGTGAAGTCTTCCGTGAGGAGACGTTAATGTAACATTTATGGAAGGAGTCTCCAGTGTCAGTGATTTGTAACAGTCAGTACGTTTCTGAAATCTAACCTTCTTCGCCAGCTGAGTGAGAGGTTTTGTCCCAGCCAAATCTGTAAACCAGTTGTTGATGGAGCTCTGTGACCGGGCCGTGACCAGCCAGAAGTTGTCCTTCTGGTTGACCTGTGGCTTCCTCTTCCCCGTGTCTGGGAAGGTGTTGCATCGCAGCTTTTCTGCAATGATGCTGCTGAAATTTGAGCTAATCTGAAAAAGACGAGCAATACAGCGCTCTACTTTCACAACAGCTCTGTGGATGACTTGTTCTACACACACACACACACAATGACCGTTGTTCTAAGGAACTTACCTTAGAGGGGTTAAAGTTGACATTTTTAGCGCTACCATGCTCGTCCCCTGATACTGCCGGCTGGTTATTGAATCCCTGCTTGACATTCAGTGCAGTCAATTCATCCTATACAACAATGAGGGGAAACATTTCAGTGGCTGTGCACAAAACTACAGCACAAATTACACTACAGTACATTCAGCTGAAGCACAAGTGACACTTTCTGGTAGAGAAACCCATCAGATGTGGCTGCAGTTTACCAAATAAATAAATAAATAAATAAATAAATAAATAAATAAATAAATAAATAAATAAATAGACAACAGAAATTCTAATTTTGACCAAAATTGAGTTTTTCCGCCAATAAATCCTGCGGTCCTCCGGCGTGTCATCAGAAATGAACGTGATGCATCTGTGTGGTGCAATACCATGTAAAAAGTTTAGCAGTATAGCACCATGTGACTCCATGTCCACGACTGAATAAACAAACTAATGTCTTGTCTCAAATTGATTCAACTCAATTCCAATTCAATTTTATTTGCATAGCGCTTTTCACGATGGACATCGTCACAGACAGCTTTACGGAAATAAATCGGATACTTATGTACTATTCTAGACCGTTATTGAGTAATAATACTA
Source organism: Pangasius sanitwongsei (assembly GCA_037576675.1). Taxonomy (NCBI): domain Eukaryota; kingdom Metazoa; phylum Chordata; class Actinopteri; order Siluriformes; family Pangasiidae; genus Pangasius; species Pangasius sanitwongsei. Next base: position 7,035,235 of record CM075011.1, read on the forward strand.
ACTCTTTTCCTATTATAGTGAGCGTATTCATTTTAAATAAACCTGCTGAAGGCTCTGTTTTGATTACCAGTCTTCTGGATTTTCCAGATTGGTAAATATTTTGAATGCACGGTCAGGGTTTTTGATTCGAGATGCAGATCATGACAACAATCACGTCGACGGCAGAAAGTTTTAAAGAGAGACAGAGCTTGTCGGTGCATGAAACCGTTAAACATTACAGATCGAGTTTACGTGCGTGCGGGGAGAATGAAGTGTATGCGCACCTTAACGAAACAAACAGATTTTACAAACACAATGTGGAAATGTTTTTATTTAGGACACTTTCTGAACTTGTCTTGGCTTTCTGCCTGTAAAGATAACGTTACGTAAGGAGCCAGTTAAACAAACTCAGCGTTAAAAACAGTCGGTCTGTCTAAAAATGACTAGAACCTTTCGAGATAAGTGCGACTTCCTCACGCAGTGGATGTCGCGCTTTGACCGGGTTGTTGGATAGCTACATCTCATAATGAAACAGGCATAACCATGATCGGTTCCGTTCTTAATCAGATTCCGGCCGCACCGTCACATCCTCATCACAACAGAGACAGATGACGGTGCACAAAGTTTTCGGTTGTTTAAGTGACTTATTAAAACAGCATTAATAAGAAGAAATGTGGCCGACAGAATAATACTGACTGAATGACTCAGCACTTATTTCCCCAGGTGAGTGCAGAGACGGCAACAAGGCTCGATGACACAGAGACTAGCACACAGGAGAATCCAGCTGTAGGCACAACGTCCTTGGGAGATCGCAGATTTGAATTCTGATGATTCCACAGCCATCCATGGCTGGGAGTTAAGGAAGCAAAGCCAGCGAAAGTGCTCTCTGAGTGGGAGGGACGGCATCACTGATTACCGGCTCTCGCTTGTCAATGCCACTCATCTGGCCATAACTAGCTATGACAATGCTAAGGACCTGTTTTAGTTTTAGTTTTTCATCTCCCATGTAGCATCCCCATTTGTCACGAGATGCTACCACAACTTTAACGTCTTGTTCAGAGGTATGCAAAGCACATATCCTAGGCTAACATGTGACACAGCTATATCATATTAAACATGTAAGGATATACAAAAACATTTTATACATGTGCGTGATTTTGAAGGGAAGCGGCGGTTTGTGAAATGCAAACCTCAAACTCTATTTTTTTTTATTTCTGAATAACCATAACGTTTCTAGCCAAATCATCTTGCTACTTGCTAGTTTTTTTTTTTTTTTGCTGTGTAACGTTACATTAATCTCATTTAACAAGCATGATAAAGTCTAACAGGAGTCAGAGTTTATGAATGAATTTAAGGATAACATCACAGAGATTAAAAATAAGATTATTATTAATCCCTCAGGGGGAAATCTAAGTGTTGCAGCGGTGAGATAGACTGAATATAACATGAGAGAAGGTACAGAAATAAATATAAATATTAATACGGTAAGAACACAAACTGAAGGGTAGCAGCATGACACTGAGGGCAGTAAACAGGTATAATGTGCAAAACCATAGTAGCTGATATATTAGTTGATGTAGTTAATATAATAAATATGTTAGTTATTAAACTATATATAAATACTAGATAAGTGTTTGTGAGTAAGAAGCGCACATCAGGTTTCTACCAGGCTGGCATTCTAATCGATCAAACTGTTCTTACAGGTCTTCTTAAATAATAAAAACAAAACGATACGTTTTTTTAAAATCCCATTTTGTCTACTTTATTACTGGGACTCTATCAGAAAAAGCTTCAAACTACAAGTAGCATATTCTGGTAGTCTATCGTACGGAAATATATGAAGACGTATGAATTTATAGGTGTGACAAACTGAAGTACACATGCAGAGAAACCTTTAATACGTCGTCTCGATAGAATTGTATCCGAACATCATATTAGCTAGATCCACGGTTCTCAACGTGTAAAGTGTGTAAAGTCTAACCAGAGGGGCCATGGCTTTCGAATTTAGCTACAGTGGTACAGAGCACAACCATTAAGTCATTATGTGCAAACAACAACAACAACAACAACAATAACAATAATAATAATAATAAGAAGAAGAAGAAGAAGATTATTAACCAGGATCTAATGACAATTTCAATAAAAATAGGTTTTATTGTTGGAAAGTTCAGAAACCAAAAAAAAAAAAAAAAGCCCCAAAAAATATCCAAAATATTACTGCACATTTTGTTTGTAAAAATGAATCTGTACTGATGGACTCTATGAATTTTATTTATTTACTGTTTATTTACCACCACCACCACCAAAACCACCACCAAACAACAACAACAACAACAAACTTCTCTGGCTCAGAGTAAATAAAGACCCAAAATATCACTGCACATATTTAAATTATGCGCCTAATTTTACAGACTGTTTGTAAAATAAATCTGAGCTGACAGTTTTTCTGTGTGCAAATATGTATTTGTTTATTTATTTACTTAGTGGTGGAAAGTTCAAAAATAAAAAGAAAAAAATCCAAACACACAGATCCAATAAATATCCAGAATATTACTGCACACACAAATGTGCATACTTTTTTTAAAAAAATAGTTTGATTGTAAAATAATTTTGTACTGACAAGGTCTATTCTATCTATATATCCATTTATTTACTGGTGGAAAGTTCAGTAATTTAAAAAAAAAACAAACAAAAAAAACTCTGGCTCCAGTAAATATCAGAATATTACTGCACACATTTAAATAATGTGGAAATTATTTTTTTAAATAGTTTGATTGTAAAATAATGTTGCACTGAAGGGGAAGGGGTCTGTGTATTTTACTTTTATTTATTTATGACTGAAAACACCACCAGCACCACCAGCACCTCTGGCTCTAATAAATTTTAAACAGTGTATTTATAAACTAAATCTGCACTGCAGCTTCCCTTTAACTAGAGAATTCCTGAATCAGGTAACTTTAATGATGGTTTTATGAATTCAAACCTTTTCCACACATATGTCCAGCAGGCTGTATATGAGTACAGATATCCAGATACTACTGCTGATCTTCAGCCAGCTATCAGGCTACAGTTCTACAGCGTTCCAGTTCTCCAGCTAAACAGCGTCCCAGTTCTACAGCGTTCCAGTTCTACAGTTAAAACAGCGTTCCAGTTCTACAGTTAAAACAGCGTTCCAGTTCTACAGTTAAAACAGCGTCCCAGTTCTACAGTTAAAACAGCGTCCCAGTTCTACAGCGTTCCAGTTCTACAGTTAAAACAGCGTTCCTGTTCTACAGCGTTCCAGTTCTACAGTTAAAACAGCGTTCCAGTTCTACAGTTAAAACAGCGTTCCAGTTCTACAGTT
>CM075011.1:7038656-7061672 GCA_037576675.1 Pangasius sanitwongsei
AGCGTCCCAGTTCTACAGCGTCCCACAGCGTCCCAGTTCTACAGCGTCCCACAGCGTCCCAGTTCTACAGCGTCCCACAGCGTCCCAGTTCTACAGCGTCCCACAGCGTCCCAGTTCTACAGCGTCCCACAGCGTCCCAGTTCTACAGCGTCCCACAGCGTCCCAGTTCTACAGCGTCCCACAGCGTCCCAGTTCTACAGCGTCCCAGTTCTCCAGTTCTACAGCGTCCCAGTTCTCCAGTTCTACAGCGTCCCAACTCTCCAGTTCAACAGCGTCCCAGTTCTCCAGTTCAACAGCGTCCCAGTTCTACAGCTAAACAGCGTCCCAGTTCTACAGCGTCCCAGTTCTCCAGTTCTACAGCGTCCCAGTTCTCCAGTTCTACAGCGTCCCAGTTCTCCAGTTCTACAGCGTCCCAGTTGTACAGTTCAACAGCGTCCCAGTTGTACAGTTCAACAGCGTCCCAGTTGTACAGTTCAACAGCGTCCCAGTTGTACAGTTCTACAGCGTCCCAGTTCTACAGCTAAACAGCGTCCCAGTTCTCCAGCGACCCAGTTCAACAGTTCTACATCAGAATCTGAATTATTGCCAAGTACCGTGGGTTTACATTTACAAGGAATTTGTCTTAGTGCACTGGTCCTTAGTAATAACAGTAAAATACAAAAAATAAAAATAATATTAATAAGGTAAACAAATATAAAAATATGTTGACCGCGGCCTCCTGCCAGAGGGGAGTGCCTCGAAGAGTTTGTGTCCAGGGTGAGAGGGGTCAGCCACAATCTTCACTGCCCACTTCAGTGACCTGGAAGCGTACAGGTCCTGAAGAGGTGGCAGACTGCAGCCAATCACCTTCTCAGCAGAGTGAATGACACTCCAAATGGTGATGGAGGAGGTGAGTATGGACTCGATAAAAGAGGTGTAGAAGTGAACCATCATTGTCTTTGGTAGGCTGAACTTCTTTAGCTGCCACAGGAAGTACATCTGCTGGTGCACTTTTTTAATCAGGGAGTTGATGTTCAGCACCTGAGGTCCTGGCTGATGATGTTCCCAGGAAGCGGAAGGAGTCCCCAGTATCTACGGGGGAGTCACACAGGATGATGGGGGCAGGTGGGGCTGGGTTCTTCCTGAAGTCTACCACCATCTCCACTGTTTTCACAGCATTGAGCTCCAGGTTGTTCTGAATGCACCAGGTCACCAGATGGTCAATCTCATCCCCCTCAGACATGAGGGCGGTGTCATCCGCAAACTTCAATAGTTTGACGGACCGGTGACTGGAGGTGCAGCTGTTGGTGTACAGGGAGAAGAGTAGAGGAGAAAGAACACAGTCTTGAGGGGAACCAGTACTGATGGTCTGGGAGTCGGAGACGTGTCTTCCCAGTCTCACGTGCTGCCTCCTGTCAGTCAGGAAGTCTGTGATCCACCTGCAGGTGGAATCAGAAACACTCAGCTGGGAGAGCTTGTCCTGTAGCAGAGCCGAAATCCACAAACAGGATCCTGGCATAGGTTCCTGAGGAGTCCAGGTGCTGGAGGATGAAGTGGAAGGCCACGCTAACTGCATCATCTACAGATGATGCAGTTAACTCTGTATCAACTCCGTAACAGAGTTGGCTCTGTAGGCAAACTGCAGGGGTTCCAGGAGAGGATCTGTGATGGATTTGAGGTGGGACAACACGAGGCGCTCAAAGGACTTCATTACCACAGATGTCAGAGCGACAGGTCTGTAGTCATTAAGTTCTGTGATCCTGGGTTTTTTGGGGACGGGGATGATAATGAAGGTCTTGAAGCAGGCTGGCACATGGGATATCTTCCATCTGTGGAAAGGCCCCAGCAGACGGAACTGCATTGTTCCGGTTCTACAGTGTTCCAATTCTATAGATCTACAGCATTCCAGTTCTAAGGATCTCCAGTTCTACAGTTCTCCAGCATTCCACAATTCTACAGCGTTCCAGTTCTATGGTTCCACAATTCTACAGTGTTCCAGTGTTCCACAATTCTACAGTGTTCCAGTGTTCCACAATTCTACAGTGTTCCAGTGTTCCACAATTCTACAGTGTTCCAGTGTTCCACAATTCTACAGTGTTCCACAATTCTACAGTGTTCCACAATTCTACAGTGTTCCACAATTCTACAGTGTTCCAGTGTTCCACAATTCTACTGTTCTCCATTTCTCCGGTTCTACAGTGTTCCGGTGCTCACAACAACAGACAAGAGCCGTGTGAAATGCAGACGCTGTGTAGCCCAGCTAGCTAAAGAGCCGAGTGTTTTTCTGACAAGTATACACACACACACACACACACACACACACACACACACACAGTTCGGTGTTAGCGAGAGAGCTAGCTAACGCTAATCCAGTTCAGTTCTGGTGCTAGTTTAGCAAACTGGTCATCTTTATTAGCATTAATAACACTGCAATTATCATACAAGGCTAATGTATTAGTTAGCATGAGGCTAGGCCTGTGGCGCCTCTCTCTCTCTCTCTCTCTCTCTCTCTCTCTCTCTCTCTCTGTGTGTGTGTGTGTGTGTGTAGCCCGCTGCTGAGAAGCTAGCTAACACTACCATATTTTCTTTGTGTACACTTCAAATTCTCTCTCTCTCCGCTCAACAAAGTAACGGAACAAATCAGTTCCTGACCTCTTTCTGCTTCGGGTCTTGGGGATAAACGTCCGGAGGACCGAGTCTGGGCCGCTTCAAGGGCCGGTGCTCGTAACTCAACATCCCGAACGCAGCCATCGTCCCAGCGGCATAGCAGCTGCCCCAGGCTGCCTGTCCCCTTTCCGCTTCAGCCACCCAGCAGCTTCACGATACGGATCAATCCCCACAGCCTTTACTGTTTTTGCCAACCGTTTTCATACGAGACCCGCCTCCTTCAATATTATTGGCTGAGAGTTACACTCCTAATATCCAATTGGCTAATTGCTAGTAAATAGCGTTGTGTGACTAACCAATACTAGCGCAGGAGGCGGGATTTTAAAGAATACGGGTGCAGAAGAAGAAAAAAAAAAAAAACCCGACTAAAAATCATTTCCGGTGCGATGGAATTGTGGGAAGGCGGTTGACAAGCCTAAAGACCCGTATGTGTTGCCTAGAGAACGGGTTCTCTCAGGGACATCGTTCACTAGAAAAAAATAAAATAAATCGCGGACTTGACCTGAGCGCTGATTTATTTCACAAACTATTGCAAAAATAGGCATTTTATCTAAATATTATTTATTATTTAAATGTGTACAGTATTTTTTTTCTATTTACCGGAGCCATAACGTTTTTTATTTGTATTTTTATTTTAAATTTTTAATAAAAAATGTTGTTAGAGTCCAGTTGGCATTATTCGTAGGCAAAATACACTATACGTCCAAAAGTTTGTGGAGACCTGACCATCACACCCATATGTGCTTGTTGAACATCCCATTCCAGATTTAGTCCCTCCTTTGCTGTTATAATAACCTCCACTCTTATGAGAAGGCTTTCCACTAGATGTTGAGCATGGCTGTGGGGATTTGTGATCATTCAGCTACAAGAGCATTAGTGAGATCAGGCACTGATGTTGGTGAGGAGGTCTGGGGTGCAGTCAGTGTTCCAGTTCATCCTGAAGGTGTTCAGTGGGGTTGAGGTCAGGGCTCTGTGCAGGACACTCGAGTTCTTCCTCACCAAACTTGGCAAGCCATGTCTTCATGGATCTCGCTTTGTGCACAGGGGCATTGTCGTGCAGGAACAGGTTTGGGCCTCTTAGTTCCAGTGAATGGAAATTGTACTGCTACAGAATACAAAGACATTTGATGCAATTGTGTGTTTCCAACTCTGTGGCAACAGTTTGGGAAAGAACCGCATGGAGGTGTGATGGTCAGGTGTCCACATAATTTTGGCCATATAGTGTAACTAAATCAGAAAAGGATCAAATGGCTATGCTTTACGGCCCACTGAGGATATTGTCCAGACCCAGGACAAACTATTTAAGAGGGTTCCCCAGTGAAACACACACACGAAATGTTAACAGCTGTAACCTATAATCAAACTATAACTCATTCTGATGCAACTTTCAATATTAGTTACACATATAGTCAGTTACACATATAGTTGTCTATATCTATAATTTGTATAGATACTTATCGTCACATATAGTCAAATCATTTTACAAAAGAGGGGAAATATTAATTTATCAGATGAGTTGCAATGACACATAGCGCTAGAGTGTCACAGTTTGATCATTTCAGATGATCATTTCAGAGGACCCTCCTGGGGCCCCTCACCTGAGCTGAGTCCAGCACAGCTTGCCTGGTTGCCTCCCGATGATGGCAGGGCTGCTTCATGGACCCCACTATGAGAGCCATGGTCCTAGAGAAGGTTCATAAACTACGTCCAGGGTAAAAAAAAATTATAATCACAGCACAGGCAATTTTTATTCCTGAACTTTCCACCGACAGAACCCAAAGCAGTTGCACATTTGAATCTGAAACACTTTATATCAACGGTATGTTCCCTAGAATTACTACAATTGCAGTAATTACAGTTTAACATCATTTAGGCTTGCTTTTATGTTTCAAGATTTCAAGATTGGGAACTGAACAATGTCCTTTAGGAAACACATTAATTGTATACCCATACAATTAAAAGAAGTCAATTAGACCTATAACCATAATAAGAAAAGAACAATACATGACGGGGCATTCTGTTATAGAAAAATAATCAGCAATGGGGTGGGTGATGTCATTAAAAACATGAAGTTGATTATTCTCCCAAAACAGCAGATCCCCAAGTAAATTATTCTTATTTTACCAATTTTTAATTTATTAATGAACAAAATATCATACTTTTTTTTGCATGATTACAGTTATATTTAACGTTGTGGAACTTCTGCAAGACGAGCTGATCCTGTTATCACTTACGTTATAGCAGCTATAAACAGTTGCTTGCTCACCAGATTCATTTTATTCTCTCTCTTGAAGTTAATAAGAAAGCTCAAAGCACACCTCTGTCCTGACTATTATGAAGCATTGACCAAATAAATAAATAATTAACAACTATCTCGATAATAGTTAATAGCATATGATGTTCACCTCACTTATTCATTCAAATAAATCAACTGATAAATAAGTGACTCTTGATTTCATGTCACAGACATGGACTTTCCAAAACTGCTGTAAATTCAAGTATTGAAGAAACATACTCATCCAAAACTCAGGAGGTCAGAAAGCTCAGGAAACTTAGTTGTTGTTACAAATGAATATTAAATTATGTTAATGGTACTGTCCAGGTGCATTTTAAGCTCAGTGTAACATGATGTAAGTGTACTCCAGCAGGCACAGTGGTGGCCCTAATGATGATTCTCTACAATTCTGCTTTTCTAACTAAAGGTAGCCTACAAAAGATGTACCTTAGAGGGCACTAACCCAGTGACAATCATCTGTACATTTAAATCCTAATTTAGTACCTTGGTTTCATAGAGTGTATTGTACAAAGTTTTATACCATAGTGCTAGAGTGTTGTTGAATTCTCAATTATGATAGAAGGTGTTGATTCATTTTCTTTAACAGCAGGTCTAAAAATAGTTCCAGCTGCAAGGTTTATATTAATGCACTCATTCTCAATCTATCATCATTTCTATAATAACAAGTGACTTCTATGGAGGATGTTTCTCATAGATAGATTTTAGAAATGTGTGTAATCATTGTTATTGTTAGGTTTTCTGAGAGATGTTTACTTAACGTTTTTGGAAGGAGTCTCCAGTGTCAGTTGTAACTGCATTTCGTTGGCTTTGTACTTGTATTCTGCTCAATGACAATAAAGTTGAATCTAATCTAAATCTAAACAGTCAGAAGTAAAGCTGTAACTTTAAGCTTTCTGACATGGGGAAAGTCTTCGGGACTTCGGGATGTTTCACAACATGTAACTATAAGTGGATAAATATGCAACAGGTTGTTCTTTTGTAAAAAAAAAAAAAAAAGTGAAATGCTAGTGTTGACAAACTGCTGTGGCATAAGAAGAATAAAACACTTCGGGACATGCTGTTGTTGGAAGTAACTTCACATCGGGCCACGTCACACCACCCCATTGTTAATTATTTTCCTATAACATGGCCTGTCACATTTCATTCCATATGAACTGTTCTGAATGGAGATAGTCTAATATTTACTGATTTCTGTTACAATTTCTTCATTTCAACTTATATTTAAACGCAGAAATTTTTGGAATTTGCCACATAAAACATTAAAGAATACACATATCTTCTAAACAGTTATTTATACAACATATATATATATATATATATATGTGTGTGTGTGTGTGTGTGTGTGTGTGTGTGTAATAAAAATGGGATGATTTAATGTATAAAAATACCTTTAATCAAAAAAGCATTTTTATGACAAATGTGTAAAAAATACTTTGATACAAAAAGAAAATTTCAATACAATTTCAGTCCGACTTCCTGTGTTTAACTTAGATATAAGCAATCATCAGTCATACAGCAAATAGCTTTTGTCCTCAGTGTAATTAAATATTCAGCTTCCATCAAGGCCTCTCCCAGAGGAATATCCGAATATCGGAGCATGGCAAAGAGAAAAATGGCCTCCTGCATTTACTTTATTCGTTGTTGTGTCATTATAGCCACCTACACATGTGTAATTGTTTTGCCTTATAAACTGCATTTTAAGGAAAAACTCTAATGGGGCTTTTGAGAATTGACAGAATGAAACACATTCATACACAAAACAAGTTTTATAATTATGTTTTTGTGCACGTTGCAGATGTCAGGTGGATTTGTAATTTTTTTTTTTTTACAGGATTCATTAGAGCTTCCCGTGAAAGCCTCCACAGACCCCGTTCATCCTGAGAGGACCGACTCATTTAAACGTCTCGATTTAGCAACCATATGTGAGAACAGTGGCAGAACAGAGCTGAAAAAGAGGACAGCACTAAGAATCTCAAAGCACTTGAGAAAGCTGAAGCTAAAATACCAGCTGCAGCTTTCCATCTCTGAAACACAGACACTGATTGCACAATGCATTAGGCACAACATGAAGCTTATGAGCAGAAATAAACCATCAGAGGCAGATTCTGCTTTGTAGTGTTGACTTCAATGGAATGACTGACCCGTACTTTTTTTCTTTCGTTACTTCACAGACTGCATGTCATCGTGTGCATTTTTGCAGCTTTTGTGAAGCACTGCATGTTTATTGCAAACCTCCCAAGTACTTCAAAGGCCATTGCTCATTAATACTGAAAATAAGTTATTTGTTCTTCCTGCTTCTGCCTACATTATAAGAACCTTATTTGAAGACGTTTACTATTATGTACACAGCATAAATGTTCATAACTGAAATTCTTCTCAGAGCTGCTGCAACAACAGGCTGCCACATGCACGGCGCCATCTTGAGTTGTCTTTTTTTATTTATTTTTATTTTTATCTATTATGTGTGGTGAGCTTTGCTGTGACTTGAATTTCCCTTGGGATTAATAAAGTCAATCAATCAATCAATCAATATATATAACTGAAATTGTTCTCATTTCTCACACATTTCCATTCTATGCTACAAAAGTTTTATAAATCCAAACAATAGAACTTCCCCCAAACAATATTGAAACTTAATGCAACTTTAAAAGATCCATTAGTGGAACTGAGACCAGCCGCTTAGCGATATATGATCATGTGACCATCTAAAACCATTAATATATTCCTTAAGACTAGGCTGGTATTTTTCAGACATGCTTCACAAAACATGGCTTTTTAGTTATAGCACTCTATTAACGATAATCAATCATTTTCCGAGCCACTTGTGAGCTGAAAATACTAAAAGTGGACTAGTCAGTGCAGTACAACTGGGCAACACTGAACAACAACATGGCCACTGATCTAAACACCAAACAAACATCTTCTTGTCCAGCAGCTTCATGCTGTGAGGTGAGGTCTGGCGGAGAGCTGAGTCCTGTGCCCAGTGGTGTGCCCAACTGCTGCTCAGATTCTCTCTGAATGGCCGACAGTCCTGTTCGCTGCCTCCACCATGGCACGGAAACACGAGCTCTCGTTTGCCAGCAGATTTGATGGGCTGTCAAACTCCAGGATCTGTCTCACACAAGGGAAAAGCATGCAGAGGCCCAAAGAGGTTAGTTAGATGTTATGTTCTGTAAGTTTTAGATATGCAGCCCACTCGAATTAGTCTGTTATTGGAAATGGACTACCATAGGACCAGCAGTGAAGTGCTTTTTGGGTGACTGGACTTTCTCAACACAGCAGTAACACTGACATGGTAGTGAGAAAATGGCCAAAATAAAGGTACAAGGTAAAGTGGCAACTCGATATAACTACTCTACAATAGTTTCCAGTAAAAGAACTGTAACTTGCATAGCACTTTAACTGAAATTGTTTGGTCTTGTTACTGACTGCCACACTTTGCATATAACGTCAGGTCTTTGTACTTAATGTTTCTTGTCATTAACCCCTTAAACTCCTAGAACCCATCCAGATACACATTCCTCACTCTCATAACTAGTACCTTTACTAGCAAAAGTGAGGCCAATTTTGGGCTGACAGACTTTCAGCCACCTTTAAATCAACCTTGCCAACGCTGACCTAATGCCAGGCATTCATTTGGGTCAAGGTTGAGTGCCAGATTTGGGTCAATGCTGGCAATGTTGCTATGAACTGTGTTTGTGGGTTGTTATTAAAAGTGCTCCTTTGCAAACATTGGCCCAACATCTGCCCAAAATAGCCATCCAAACTTTGGGACAATGTCAACTGGGTTGCCTGAGTTAGTTACTAGCTCACTGGTTAACGTGATTTAAGATACTAATCAACAAAGAATAACAATCGAAGATAAGAAGATGCACAGGCAAGATTATTTTTCTGCCCTGATTGCGTACCAACACTGTCTATACACATTGTGTGTTGAATGTAAAACTCATGAGCTAGCCAAAAAACATTACATTACATTTACATTTATAGCATTTGGCAGACGCCCTTATCCAGAGCGACTTACATTTATCTTATTTATACAACTGAGCAGTTGAGGGTTAAGGGCCTTGCTCAAGAGCCCAGCAGTGGCAGCTTGGCCTTTCCTTATAACTCTACAGTTACCATACTTACCAGGAAGAAGGTTACCACAATAGAATAACAATATTTTCACAGTGCAGAGTTTGATAATCAATTAGTTATTAAAATGTAGTTATAGATACTACAGAAATTATGGTGAATTTTCATAGTGAACCTGTGCATATATAGAGTATATCAGCAAAAATTTTAATAATCTTGACTTAACAGTTGACGACGAAATTATGCTAAATTGTCACAATCCACTTTTGGGGGAATATCATGGGTATCGCTAGCACTTTAGGACTAACTTGGACATTAAAATCTGTTTTTGTGTTTTTCCTCTTTTATTTCTTTTATTACCGATATCAGATTTAACAAAAAAATAAAAAATAAAATAAATAAAATACTGAAACCATAGTTTTCCCACAATATCTAATAAATTTGGGACTACTGTTATGCTGGCAAACCATTGTATCTAAATACCATAATATGCCATAATCAAGCATCAGAACTCTAAAGGTTCTATGTAGAACCCTATAACAGAAGGTTTCTCTTTCAGAAAGGTTCCCAGGTCAAAGCTACAACCATTAACCAAACCGTTTCTTCCTTTTAAAAAAAAAAAAAAAAAAAAATCTAAACATACTTCATAAAAAATAGTTAAGAAAACACTAATTGGATAAGCACACTGACCTGACCCTGGTCCAGTACCAGAACTCTGTCACAGCTGAGGACGGTATTGAGGCGGTGAGCGATGACCAGTGTGGTACAGCCTCTGAAAGAGCTGCGGATGGTCTCCTGAATAAGCCGATCTGTCTCTGTGTCAATGGCTGCTGTTGCTTCATCTAAAACCAAAATCTAACAGAGACAGGTTCGAATTACAAAAACATATTTGCATGTGACACAAATATTAAAGGAGCTGTTTGTCATTTTTAGAGCCCTCTGCTGTTTGAGATTTTAGACTGCAATAAAAACATTGACAAGACTTCAGTATCTCAAAAAACGAGTCTACCCCTGCTGTTGAGTTGCCTTTTAAGAAAAAGAAGCAGAGCAGCTTTGTTCCAGGTGGAGGCGGAGCTAATTTACAGGCCAGAAAAATGTAAACCGAAGCCTGAAATGAAGACACTAGACACATCCACTGCATGACAGAGATTTTCTTAGATATCTTGTATATAATATAAATAATATTATTATTATAGGTCTAGAAATAGCACAAACTGCACCTCTAAGTAACACACTAACTAGACTCTTTAATTCAGTTTAGACCAGATCATAAAGGAAGTATTTGGGTTGTGTTTATGACCTTCCTCTCTCTTTTCTCACCTTCTTCTTTAAGCAGTCTCAAACAATTGAATTCCCAGTAGTGCTTGCCTATCAGCCATGTGGTGGCAATGTTTCACTATTTTGTAGGTGCTGAGATTTAGCACAAAACTCAAAATGTGTGTGTGTTAAAGTCATAAACAGCCTATAAGTTTCATCCGCACATGATGACAGCAAATAAATCTATAGGTAATGCTACAAAACAGCATGGGGCAATAATTTCAGATGGCCAATCTTGAAAAAAAAAAAAAAACACATCCAAAACCCTCTGTTCAGTTCCCTATAAGTCATCACATAGTCATAATGTAATAATATCATACCAAGCTAACTTCCTGTTGTCTAGCAGCCTAGCGAATGTGTTTTGAATCGCACATATTCTATTAGGAATGACTTGTCGGTTCACGTGAGGGGAAAAGCGACGGTTGGTTATGTTTCCTGCATAAATGCACTCGCGGGACATCGGAGTGAGCCTGAGCTCGCATAAACAGCTGTGTGCAGGTGTGTTTTTGGTACCTTGCTATGTCTGAGCAGCGCTCTTGCCACACACAGTAGTTGCCGCTCCCCCACTGAGAAGTTCTCTCCGTTCTCTGTCACCTCGGAGTCAAAACCGTGAGGTAACTGGCTTACCTGCAAGCAAACCGAACATGGCACGACCTTGTTCAGAAAACAAAAACCAGCAACTCATATTCATCGGTCATCCAAGAGTCTTGATCACAAGATACAAACTTGTACACAAGATTGTACTCATTAGAATACGAAAAACAAAGATGATCCAAGATCAGCAGACTAACTTGGGAAGATTTAATTAGCGTTGCCCAAAATTTCCAGGAATAAGTAATTTAAGTAATTTTAAGTAATTTAATTAAACCAAAGATTTGACAGTATCTTTCAAAAGTTTTCAACTATTGTTCATTTTTTTTCACTCCATGTTTTATTGATTAATATGCAATAATCCTACTGAGAATATGCTTCTGATGGGTTGATACCTGCATCAACAATGAAAGAGCCACCAAACCATCTTCGCCCAATGAGTACATGGCCAATTTTCCTCTAGTCATCTGGGTTCATTAGGATGCAAAATGCAAAAATGTTCCAATATCAGGGATCTCACTTTCGGAACATTGAATCGGTGTTGCCTAAAATCTACGAAATTCGTTACATTTAATTATATGACATTGCTGTAGAATCTGATGGATTCATGTTCTATAACAGCAGCTCTGACAGCACTGCATCTATCACACAAATCACAGGTTTATATTAATGAGATTATTCTAATATGCTATCGTTTCTATAGTAACGCAGGGACTTGTATGGAGGATGCGCCATATAATCTAAGCCTGATAATAAATGGATTTGAGAAAAAAAAAGTTTATTTTAAAGATATATAAAAAAGATGTAAAATCGGTAGAATTTTTTTGTAAGGATGTTTATTTAGCATTTATGGAAGGAGTCTCCAGTATCAGTTCTTTGTAACAGGCTGTACATTTTCTGCCATGGGACAGTCTTCAGGACATGGGAGTTTGCAGTTTCCGGTTTCTTGGTAACATGACAAGCTGTATAGCTGTATAGCTTGAGGTACAAGGTAAAGTGGCAACTCGATATAACTACTCTACAATAGTTTCCAGTGAAAGAACTGTCACTTGCATAGCACTTTAACTGAAATTGTGTTGTCCTCTTACTGACTGCCACACTTTTTGCATATAACGTCAGGTCTTTTGTACTTAATGTTTCTTGTAAACTCCCAGAACCCATCAGTGGACTCTTTTGCAAACATTGGGCCAACAATTGCCCAAAATAGCCATCCAAACTTTGGGCCAACGTCAGCTGGGTTACCTGGGTTAGTTACTAGCTCACTGGTTAACATGATTTAAGATACTAATTAACAAAGGATAACAATCGAAGATAAGAAGAACAAGCTCACCACAACATGTTGTGGTAAACTATTTTGATAAACTAAAAATTTGTATGTCAGTAAATTGCTGTGGTGTGAGAGGAACAAAACACTTTGGGACATGCTGTCATTGCAAAATAATCAACTTCAGAGTGATCCACCTGACATTTATTATTTTCCTCTAACAACATGTCCTGAAGTGGTTTACTCCTTACTTTACCAGCAGATGCAACATATGCACAGAGTCACAATTTTGGACTCTGACTTCTGATATTAATAACTATCAACTGACACTAAACAGCTGCATTTTGTTTATGCAGCCTAGCTTTGTGCAAAACTCCGACATCCGTCAGTGATCTGAGAGAAACTGAAGCTTTGGTTAATTTAGATTCAAAAAGCAACGATGACTGAAGTTCTTCTAATGTTTTAGTTAATCAGTGTTTTTAATTAAAAAGAGGATTCCAAATATGCACTAATGCTATTTTTAGGATTACTAATGTTACTAATTAGTGAAAGTAATTGAATCATCGTGACGCTAGAAGAGCACGGCAAATTTTCTTCCAAATCATCAGTAATTTGAGAGTAAGTGCAAGTTTTGTGACATTAGCAATATACGTTTTAATTAATCAAATGGTACAATCTTTAGATATTATTCACTTAAATGATCTTTAAAAAAAGTTTTCCTCCACTGCTGGTTGTTTATTCCTAACAGCAGTGATTGCAAATTCTCACCTGCTAACTGCACAATTTTGCTTATCTGACCTAACAAAACCCTGCCACAGACATTAGCAGGGAAAGAGGAACGAAACCTTCCTTACATATGACTAATGGCGTGATCAGTTTTGGTCTCGGGAGTTCTGAACCCCCACATTCATTAGTCATCTGAGAGTGAGTATAGATTCAGTATGACTGGGTTCATTAGGATGCCAAAAGCAAAGATGACCCAACATTAGCAATCTATTAAATGTTCATGAGATTTAATCAGTGTAGGCCAAAATCTACAGAAACCATTGCATTTAATCAAAGTATTCAATGTACTCAAGGTAGCACCAATGCATTTTGAATACACTGCATTTAATCAATGTATTCAAAATGCACTGGTGCTATCTTTCAAAAGACTTCCTCTTCACATTTCTTTCTTTCTTTCTTTTTTTTGTGGTAATACCAATAATTCTCTGTTCCCAAATGCCAACTTCATCATTTGAATGTTCATGTTTATGTGACCTAACAGACACCAGTTAGAGGAATGGACAGAGGAATTAAACCACCCATAAGTGCATGCCCATTTATGCATAATCTAAGAGTAAGTATGGATTTATTTTTACTCAATTCATGAGCAGGCAATAAACAAAAATGAACAATAATTAGCAATTTGCTTTTGTTTGCAGATGGTGCTTTTGTTTGCAGATTTCCAATTTTCAGCCCTAGCAAGCAAATTTACCCAGTGAATGCAAGGCCAATTATGTTCTTTTAAGCTCTGAACTTCTATATTCTATGTGTTCTGAGAGTAAATATGGATTCAGTAAAACTTTAGTGTCATTAGAATGCTCAAAGCAAAGATCATTGAAGATAAACAATCAAATCTGGCTGCTGGTTTGCACAAAATCTCCTACAATTAAAGGAGCTGTTTGTAATTTTTAGAGCCCTCAGCTGCCTGAGAGGAAAATAGCAAGAACAGTGACTGTTAAGCCTTTCAATAGACTCCACCCCCTCTGTTGAAACTATGCATGCTTCTTGACTTGCCCTTTAAGGAAATGGGGCAGGGCTGGGCAGCTCTGTTTGGTTGGGGGCAGAAAGTCCAGAACAGGTCCAGAAAAATGTAAACAAATATGAATATGAAATGTAGAAACCAGCCATATCCTTTGCAATATAACAAATCACAGTTTTCCTGAGATACTTTTAAAATTATTTTAATACGATTATTCCAAATCTAGAAACACTTACAAACCAGTGCTCTCTTTTAAAGTTTTCCTACTCTGATGATTGTATTTTAGGAGTTCCAGGTTTGCTCACATCCTCTTAGGTGGCAGGAAACATACCCGAACATAATTTGTTGAACTCTGCACCTGAGCTCTCCTCACTCACCATGTCTTTGATGTGCGTTTTCTCCAGTGCCTCCCAGACCTGCGCATCCGTATACTGGCCCCATGGGTCAAGGTTTGACCTGAACACAAAAAAAAAGAAACATGTTGTACCAGTCTGTAATTCCAGGCCTGGGCAGATGCATGTCTGAGCTGTGACTGTGATGTAAACAGTACCTGACAGTACCAAGGAAGAGAACAGGCTCTTGGGGGATGACTGACAGCTTGCTTCTCAAGGCTTCCAGGCCTACATGAGCGATGTTGACACCATCGATGATGATGGATCCCCCGCTGAGCTCCACCAGTCTGAAGAGTGCTACACCAAGTGAAGATTTACCTGAGGAAACCAGAGGGCAAAGTCTTTACTTATTTGCAGCAGTGCTAATCAAAACGTACAGTACTAAGAGCTGATGCAGTACCGAGATCAGTAACAAATATATAACTTCCACCAAATGATGTAATGGGGGGAGAAGGTGAAGCCACGTGAATGAGTGGAGAAACATCTTGAAGACTGACTAATCATATTTGTTTGCTACAATTCAGCATTTCAAATGACCTCTCTGAGCAAACATTAAAAGGCATACACACCTGAGCCAGTCCGACCAACAATGCCCACTTTCTCCTCTGGGAGAACGCTGAAAGTGATGTTCTTCAGCGCCAGGGGTAACTCAGGCCGATAGCGCATCTCCACATCCTGGAAGCAGATGCTACCCTTCTGTGGCCAATCGGATGCAGGGTCAGAGGCATCTCTGATCTGCTGAGGTGCTTCTGTCTCCAGGTTCTAATCATGCAAAGGTCACAAATTTGCTTAAAATCTGGACTATACTTGCTTTTAACTGCGTGTACTTATTGTTAATCGTTGAAGTGAAGCGACGTGTGGCCAAGTATGGTGACCCATACTCAGAATTTGTGCTCTGCATTTAACCCATTTAACCCATCTGCATTCAACCCATCCAAGTGCACACACAGTAGTGAACACAGAGCAGTGGGCAGCCTTTTTTGCTGCGGCGCCTGGGGAGGGGGTTCGGTGCCTTGCTCAAGGGTCTCACCTCAGTCGTGGTATTGAGGGTGGAAGAGAGCGCTGGTCATTCACTCCCCCACCTACAATCCCTGCCGGACCTGAGACTCGAACCCACAACCTTCAGGTTCACCTTTCACCTTTAGGTTACAAGTCCGACTCCCTAACCATTAGGCCATGACTGCCTAAAAGGTGACTGCCCTGTTAGTTGCTTTTCCAGACATCTGGAAGTGAGGTATTTTATGTAATTGAATCAAATTTTAGTTGAATACGTCTGAGGTATAGCAGTTTTACGAGATGTACTCCTGTTCTGCTTATATGAGAATGTGGTCAAATGTGGAGCGTCACACTTGCGGAGATGTCCACTTAAACTCAGCAAGGATGTTTCCGCACAGTGTGTCCTTGGAGTGTAATCAGCTGATGGCCTCTGAGTGCTTTGCTGTTCCAATACTGAACACTCTGTTCCAATACTGAATGCTCTGTTCCTGTGTGTTTGTACATTCACCTTGATGTAATGATTGATCCTCTCCACTGATGTAAATCGAGCCTCCATTTCAGACAGAAGTCTCACCGTGAACTGAAACAGACCTGTCAGCTGGAATAGAGACATGACACATTGGGTCAGAAACACGTCCATTCCAAACATATAAACAGCATTAGCCTCTTCGGTAAAGGTAGCACTCTTTAAAGATAGATACAGTAATAGATACAGATAGATACAGTGCTCTGAATGCAAACCAAACCCTGTCCACATTAAGATTTTGTAATTACAAAAACAATCAGTAACTAAATAATCAACATACTGAGCTGCTCTAAATACAAAGTAAACAATAATGTCATTGTGATGACTCTTCATGAACTTAAACATGTGTGTGTGTGTTTTGAGGGCTGAGCACCTGCACGGCATAGGAGATGGCCAGACCGGCGTACGCTGGAGAGATATGTCCATGCATGATAATGATCAACAGAGCCACGACGGAGGTGAGTATAATGCTGATGAGGTCTAAACGCACCGCAAGCCAGCGCATGGCACAGCTGAACAGGTAGTAGGAAGCCTGGTTAGTGTCCAACAGCTCCCGATATCTGGAAAAAAACACAATGTGCTTAATAACATTTGTTTCTTCTCTACTTATCTACTGTACATTTCCTTCATTTGAACCTTTCTTAACATTAAAGGCAAAAAAAAAAAAAAAAAAAAAAACCAGTTTTCCAATCCTGTTCCTGAGTCTGCCCTTACAATCGCAGCACATATTAATTTTATGAACACATTGATTTACAACTATTACAATATTAGCCACATTATACAAACAATATACTGTATGTAATATTATATTTATTTACTGCAGCCATTAGAACGTAAATCAATTTCTTTCATATTAACAGCATAGCAACTCAGATTTACTTGCTTTAAGTGCTTTAAGTTAATGATGCCATACAAGTGAGACTATTAGGCCTGTAGCTATAATAATTTATATGTATAACGATAACAAATTTGACAGTGACTGATCATGATTTCTACAAGCATAATTAAAAAAAAAAAACTTCTCAGCTATACTTCATGGACTCAATCTACAGTAAATAAAAGAAATGCGTGATATGATCTAAATAAATTGTACGTAGGTACAAGGCAAATGTAGCAAACATGTTATAGACTTATATGTAGTATACAAGGTCATGTTTTCATATGAAAACATATTATCACATAAATATATAGAGGTTTATACCTTTGCTACTAATCAAGGGTAAAATGTGGAAAATGTATACAGTATATGTGGAGAAAAGGATACACACAGCCTGTACAAATCCATCCTCTCTCTTTTTGCCTGTCCAAACAGGGCTTTACTGCAGATGTCAGAGGCGTCGCAGACTCACCTCTGAAGGAAGTCTGGCCCCCTGCTGTAGGCATGGATAGTGGGCAGACCCTGCAGGCTGCTGGTGAGGTGAGAGGTGAAAGGCGACTGGCTGATGTTCTCAAGCCTTTTCAGTTCACGAATGAGCACCCTTTTGAGACAGAAAAGAAAAAAAACTCTGGAAATATCTCACACCTCACCCCGGTGCCTCATAAGTCCCACTATATTCTCAGTGAAACAGGACTGAAGTGTGACCGATCATAGCTGTCCAGCTGATCACACCTGCCATCTGACAGGTTAGTAACTTATAAGATGGACACCCACAGGGGACAATAAGTGTGCTGCTGAAGGCTTCCAGGAAGAGGCTGTGTCATTGCTGCGGCCTCAGTCCTAATTTATAGGGCCTTTTATAAGCCCTGCCACTTCAACGCTAAAACCAGCAGGACAGCACAGCCTCGGCTGGCAGCAATGTGAGAGATGGGCCTTTATTGGCTAAAGGTGGGCTGATTTCTACTTTTAGACACGGAATGAAATGGGCAAAGGCTGCAAATAAAAGGACTGCTATGAATCACCCTTTTCTCATTATGGGGATTGGGATGAGAATGAGAGAGAAAATGGACAAAACATGAAAAGAATAAAAAAAATACCCTGCTTCTGGAAACAGGGGCTGTTTACAAATGATGTTCTTTCAGTTAATAAAAGAGCTGCATGTTTGGATGTTCATCAGAAAATCCATTATCAGAGAGAAAATAGTTTGGAGAATTAAGTTCAGCTGGGCTTACTGCTGACAATTTTTCCATAATCATCAATTCGTCACCTATATTATCCTCAGCATCAAAATAACTAATAAAACAGTTAATAAATCAACAAAACCCAAATGAGGTAAAAACGATTCTTTTATAATAACTGATCTGCAGGACATTTCTTTTTTACACAGAATTTTGGTTTTTGGTGTCATTTTTTTATTTTGAGTGAGAAATTGCTTGACATGAAAATCCTAAATGTAATTAAAAGGCAGAAAATACCAAAGAAGGGCCAACACTTTTCCTTGTCAGAAAATCCAGATTCTGTTTTGCAAATTACAAACAACCCCAACACTACACAATACTAACTTACATTTTGAATTCTGATTTCCGATTCTTACATTTAAGTTCTTATCCGGGTCTTACATTTTATGATACAATAACCCTTTACTTCCATACATGACAAATCCAAAGAAATTGAGTTGCTGAACTGAAATTTAGGACGTTTCACATACATGTGAAATGTGATACACATACACAACGTGGTGTGATTACTCACTGAATAAACATCACTGATAACATTATTACTCACACTAATTCTGTGTTTGTGCATCTTCTTATCATATGATTTACTGGACTTTACTGTGTTTTTTCTGGGAAGTGGAGTATTTATACAGTGTGCTTACTGCACAAGGTACAGTAAAGAAAATTCTACGTATGAAACTCCTGTGTACACTTGATCTAGAAGCCTTGAGTCCTCTGAGTGCAATTTGCAATTGATATGTTCTTAAAGATTTCTGGGTCATGTGCTGAGGGATGTAGGATTGAGGAATCAAGAATGCATGAATCAGAGTATTGCGATGCAACCCACACATTTCTGAGGGTGCTCATGTTCTCAAGGTGTTTCAGTCTATTACAGTTCCATAATCACTCTCCTGAGCACTCAGCTGAGATCTGAACTCAAAAAACATCTTCAACAAGGGACCGAAGGAAGTTCATGCTCAAGGTCCAACCTTAAATTACTTATAAGCAAGTGGTGCCTAACCTGGAGATGCGATTGATGATGTAGAAGAAGGCCGCAAGAGGGATGATGGAGAACAGGAACCATGGGAAAACAGCGCTCACCACTCCTAGACAGAAGAGCACCAGTGTCATGTTCTGCAGCAGCAGCTCCACCTGAACGGCCAGGCGCACATCCACTGCAACGAGAGCGAGAAAATCAGCGTAAAACGACTCTATCTAGCTGACAGGAGAGAAGGGCTGGGCGGGGAATTCTCACGCTAACCTTCATCCATGTCTTTGGAGAACCGAGTCAGGATGCGTCCTAGGGGAGTCGTATCAAAGAAACGCATTGGGCTGAGGAGGAGAGTCTTAAACAGCTTATCGTGTAGAGCCGAGGCTGCCCGCAAGGTACACTGCAGCACACAAACACGCATTAATTATTAAAATGTAACCTTTCATAGTGCAAATGCTAACAAATCTACAATGCAAACAAGAAGACAAAAAACATATAAATGCATTAAAGAGAGAACAGCCTTGTGAAAAGCACCAGGGCACAAAGAAACAGAGGCCTAGCAGGGGTTGAGCAAAATCCTAGAATGTTAGTGGTTTGAACAGCTATGTACACAATCTAACACACATATGTCACACTGAACTTACTTGAAAGAAGCCATTTCTTGCTTCTCACAGTGCATGCAGAGATGAAATATTATTTTGTAATGCGCTCTTATATAAAAAGCTCTTATATAACATGTATCCATTAAAGAAATCAGCAAAAACCCTTCTACAATTTAGAGATTTTTTTCGCTATTAAAAAAAAGACACTAAATATTCCCATTCCCCTAACTGAAAAATAAATGAACATTAGTGGCACATGGATACAAAAGGACATCAGCTGTCCATAAGGTCCCTAATGCACTGTCAGGCCTATTTAATGGGGAAGAAGGTTGCGAGGGACCCAGAGAGACATAACACACACAAGCCCTTTCCTGCTGAGAGCCATAGCAGTGGACGGATAAATGGATTTAGCCTGCAGGCAATTTCAATTACAGAGCAGGAAAAAAAAAAACCTAGAAGACACACAGCAGATAAAATGAGAAAGCAGGCCAATTAGCAAAGGCCATGTCAGTGGAGCAATGAACCCTTATTAAAAAGCAGAAGCAAAACAGGACACACGACCTCTGGTAATGATTTTCTTTAAATTGGGGAATATAAATTTGTGTTTAAAGGTTTATTGACCCCAGTGTGCCACAACCAATGAGTCAATGTGGTATCGGTGTACCCGACCTCGTGACCCACCTCTGAACATTTGAAAAGTATAGATCAACCTGTGCTATACACTGAAGCTTCATAATAGGGAGATGGGAGACTGTGATATAAACATTAATGTCAAATTACCATAGAATGTAAGATTAAAAAATGTTAGTGGTAAGTTTCCATGACTGTGATGTATTAGATTAAACTAATTATTGAATGTCATGTAATCAAATGGAATGTTAGTTGTAGTATATAGTATATATATAGTAATATCATTGTAATATAGTTGTAATGAATTCCTCCATTGTCACTAGGGTGAGACATGAGACAAAATCCAGACGGCAAACTCAGACATGAAGTGTTACCTTGACGAACACGACGCCCCGCACACTCTTAAGGAAGAGCGTCACTCCCATGGACAGGGCGTAGATGCTGGAGTAGTACTGAATGTGGGGGTTTAGTCTCATACTGCTGCTCAGCACAGTCTCGTTCCCCTGTAATACTGTTACATTCTAGACACACACGCACACACACAAATCCCAAATTCAGCCATGTTTACAGAAGGCAGCGTCAAAAATAGATGCGGCACCAGCATCTGGGCTGTGATTCTTCCTCAGAGAAAATTATGTTCATTGTGGCATTTCTAATTAGTGCTGGGACTAATGCTCGCTTTTGCCAAGCAGCAAAACACAGATTTGTTTAGTGTTATAAAGAGGCATTAAAGGATTGTTTCACCCTGAAATACAAGCATTGCTAACAGCTGTGGGTGAGGGAGGCAGTTATGGCCTTATAATGGCGTCTACAATCTTTCTATTATTATCAGCATTAGCTTTCCAGCTGAGGCTCACTCACCCCACTGCCCTGCTTGATCCAGTGGCTGAGCCACCAGTTACTGAAGGCTATGCTGCCTGTGGTGAGGAAGAAGAGCAGGATATTGATAATGAAGGCCAGGTGTCCTCCAGCAGCCTTGATGTAAGTGGCGTAGACGGCCCAGGTGACTGCCCCATGGCCCTTCTCCTCAGCCTGCATGAGCTGGTCTGTGGGATAGCGTATCAAAGAGTACAGAAAAAAGAGCACAGATCTGTGACTCATTTCTTGCCTAAAAAGTCAGCTAAGCAAACAGTGTTATTGTCAGATTCCACAGCTCTCACCTCCTCTCGTACTCTCAGCGGGCTGCTTTCGTACCGTACTGATGACAGAAGTGCACAGTGCCGAGTCCTTCTCTTCTCCCCCCTGCTGGTTTTTCAAGTTTTTCCTCACCAGGTTCTGAGAAAGAGAGAGAAAAAGCATCAAAGTATGAGCTAAAAATTATGACGGCTAGAACAATGAATGTTAGGTCATTAAACATGATAGCGACAAGGTCTTATAGGTACTACACACATAGATCAATGCACTCATAAAATATAGACACCAGGAATGAATTAACATTTCTAAAACAGCAGCCTTGCAGGCCACGCTTCATGAATTGTGCAAAAGGCGATATGAAGCACTCCATAAGCAAGTGACCCTGGTGTTTTCCCCAAGCATGGTGGCAAACTGTACCTCCTGCTGTACACTGGTGTAAAGCGTGGCATAGTCACGACCTCGGGCCATCAGCTGGGCATGCGTGCCGTGCTCCGCAATCTGCCCGTCTTTCATCAACACCACCTCATCACACTTTGCCAGGTACTGCCAGAGAAGAGATTTAAAGCAAACATAGTGAACCAATCGATAAATAGATGGAAGACTGGGCAGATTTGAGAATGCTTGGATGGATAAAGATTCATAACATGCTATAATGTCCCTCCAGGGAAATCTGTACCAGAGGAACATATAAAGGCATCAAAGTCAATGTATAATAGAGCAAACACTTAAAGCTTTAAAGGAATACTCTTCAACCAAATATCTATCTACTGCATCTATAGTGTATGTGCAAGTACCTGAGAGAATGAATTTTGACACCTAGAAAACGAACCCGAGACGTGCTTATATTTGAAGTCTAAGGGCAGTTGTTGAACTCTGTCAATAAATGTTAATGAAAAATGCTTTTTCAGAGGTAAAAAATTTGTGGTTATGTATTATGAATATGTGTTATAGTAGGTTATCATTTTTGTAGTCACAACTTACACAGATACTTGCGTGGCACATGCGCCAGATAATTTAAGAAGCGCCTTGTGTGAGCGCTTTGTAACATTTCTTCCCCCAATTTCACTAGTCAAATCTCCCCTATCACATAACAACTACCAGCCAGGGGAGGGGCAAACACATATCCTCTGAGCCACATGAAGCCAGCCTCTACATCTTTTCACACTGCTCCTCATGCTGCATCACAGGGCTATCTAAATAAGCGATGTATGAAGGTACGTGCACTTGCTTGGTGAAACATGTAATCTAAGACTGTAAGTTACTATAAGCCAAGATTTGTCTAACAGCTGATAGGAAACAGTGATAGTATCAACTGTAATGTAAAATCTATGTTGTGTGCTACAAGCGTCTAATTGGAGTGAGCCAGATCGGCCTTTTTCCAGTTAGAGCTAGATTTTTTTTTACCCATAAAATAAAACCATTAAAAAATTCTGTTTGCTTATACTTATTTATTACTTACATTTTTTTAAAATTATAGAATAGTTTTGAATGCTCAAAATCCAAAGCATTACTGCTTCATCTGTAATAAATGGTGGAGGGCCATGTATGAAATCTATATATTGTATAATATATATAATATATATAATATAATATCTCCATATATATATACTTTTCAGGGTCAATAATACCAGAACTAAAGACAGTCAGGTCCATAAATATTGGGACATCGACACAATTCTAACATTTTTGGCTCTATACACCACCACAATGGATTTC
>CM075011.1:7061772-7097419 GCA_037576675.1 Pangasius sanitwongsei
CATTGTGGTGGTGTATAGAGCCAAAAATGTTAGAATTGTGTCAATGTCCCAATATTTATGGACCTGACTGTATATAGTCTTTAGTTCTGGTATTATTGACCCTGAAATGTCTGCACTCCCATCACCAGTAAAGACAAGTGATCCAGTTCCATTGCCAGCTGTCCTCGCCCAAGCCGTGAAAATCCCTCCACCATGTTTTACGGATGAAGCAGTAATGCTTTGGATTATGAGCAGTTCCTTATTTTCTCTCCACACTTCCTCTTTCCATTCCTCTGTTACAGGTTAATCTTACCTTTGCCCTGTCTCTAGAGATTTATTCTCTCCCTAGAACTCTACAGCAGAATGTAACCTGGTGTTTCTTTTCCCTGGGACCACAAACAATGGAAATACACTGAGATATACTGTAAAATATCATGTAACATACAGTTTGCCAACATACATTACATTAGAAAGCATTAGAAAGTCATAAGCATTGCAATAAACTGCATCCTTTCTATAATGTACAGTATGTTTTATAAATGATGCAGTAATAACTTACACAGGGAATTGTATGGTGGATGTTCCACATGAACAGATTTAAAAATGTGTGTAATTCTTGATATGGTGAAGTTTTCTGTGAGGACATGTTTTATTGAACACCACTCCCCAGGAGACACCAGTGTCAGCACTTTGTAAAAGACATATGTAAAGCTTTAACTTTAAGCTGCAGCTGTAAATTTTCCAACACAGGAAATCTTCATGAAAAGCTGCAGACAGGCTGATGAGGGAGCAACTGTTTATAGCTGTTGTAATGCAAGTGATAACAGAAACTATATGTTCCATGGCATTATGTAGTGACAAGTATGTTGTTCATTATTAAGTAAAGATAAATAATTAGGGACATGCTGTTATTGGAAGATAATCAGCTTTGGGGTGGTAACAGTAACTCTTTCAGTTTCATGTCAGGCCACATCACAAAGTTGATTATTATTTTGATTATTATAATTATTAACCATAATTTGTGTGAAATATATGAAACTGCTGGAAGCTATGATCCATTATTTCTCCTTAAAATAAAATTTAAAATATATTTACAGTATAAGGTGTATGAATTATGCAATAGATTTTTAATAAATACATTTAAAAATGTTGAAATTGTGCTATGTTAAATGTTAGAGAAAGAAAAAAAAAGGTTCTTCTCTAACACATAAGAGTTGATATACTGGATGGTACATAGTACATGTATTTGTTTTGTGACTCGGCAGTAACTTGTGTTAATGAACTGTTTTTCTTTATGGTTGAAAGTATCTGGTTTAGCTTTGCCCACCATTCATGGATGTTGATTTTGACCCACTTAAAATGGTGGCCATGTTTCTGAATGAATCATTCTCCTTTTTTTCATCCTCATGATGATCTCCTTTACTGGATTTGACACTTGTTTGATTCTTAGACTGCAAAAGCTTTTTTACATGAACTAATGATGCAAGAGCATACAGCTGGCTAGAAAACAAGTGAACATAATTACTCATGGTCCTTAGGGGGCTGTGTAGGACAGCAACCGTTCCAGATAATATCCCCATGTGAGGGTTTTAGTTTACATGCACACACTGGTACACTTACTCTCTCTAAATGAACGTACCTGCAGTTGGTGTGTAACAAATATGACAGTCTTTTCCCCGGCCACACTACGAATGGCATTGTGGAAGAGATGGGAAGCCACGTGAGCGTCCACGGCACTGAGGGGATCATCCAGTAGCAGCGTGGGTCTGTCACTGTAAAGTGCCCGGGCAAGACTCACTCTCTGCCTTTGACCCCCGCTCAGATTGGCTCCTCTTTCCCCAATCTAGATACACAGTGTTCCAGTGGAGGTTTCACTTACAGCAGATCTTTTTTTATTTACAACGGTTCACGAGGGAACAGCAGCAAATAACAATAAAATGGCAATAAATTTCAATGAAAGTCATTATGACAAGCCCAGCGACAGTGCACTGAGCCTCATTACCTCAGTCATATCGCCGTAAGGTAGCTCAGTGATATCAGGAATTAAACAGCACGCCTCCAGAACAGCATTATACCTGAAGGGAGATTAGGGAAGTCAGAGCCAATTTAGATTTATAGTCTTACTTACAACATGTCTCAATTTTGCACATGAGGCAGTGCTTCTTCCTAGCTGATTCCAGACAGCGGGTCTTACTTTTCCTCCAGATAATCTTTCCCAAACAAAATGTTCTCCCTCAAGGAACTGTTGAGGATCCAGGCCTGCTGAGCAGCATAGGCAAAGCCCCCGTTCGCTGCCACTGAACCCCCGAGTAAAGTCATCTGTAGAGAAAAGAGAAACAGGTTGTGCTGAAGATGACCTTTGTGTCTCAGACAGCTTGACCCATTCTGATCTCAAGGGCCATGTCCTGCAAGTCAGTGCACAGCACTTTTCGTCTTGGTCACTTGTCTTGAGTGCACAGCTCAGCCTTCCAGAAAGGTCACAGAGATAAAGGGGCATTTCACACAAGAGACCACAGACAGAAAAGGCTCTGATGTGCAGTGTGTTCTCTCACCTGTCCCAGGAGAGCAGACAGCAATGAGCTCTTCCCGCTGCCCACAGCACCACACACTCCTACCAACGCGCCCTGTGGACACACGGATCAGTCAGTGACACTCAACTGAGGACTGATAAAACACCTCAGGTTAGGCCAAAACATCCTCAAGACTAGCACAATTTCAGGTGCCAAAACCTACTAGACAAAAACTAATATCATAATTAATTAATATTGCACTGTGTTTAAAAAAAATCCTTTTCCCTTTGATCTATATTTGAATATATAAATAATTCTAAATATAAATATTAATTCTTTATAAATAATATATGACACCATTTTCTGAATTGCAGATCTGTTGAACTCTCCAAACATTTTTCAATCCTAAACTAACACCTGTCAAGCTGTCTGTGTAGATACACAATGAACCTGAATCTCCTCATAGTTATACTGTAAATCCAGGACAGAACATCTGGGTGAAAGTGAGAGAGACAGTGTGAGATGTAGGTGGTACCTTGCGGACTGTAAGCTGGACGCGATGTAGGGTTTTGTGCAGAGGTGGACGCACACTGTGGGTAGAGGAGATGGTGCTCTGTGGGCTCTCCTGCTCCATGTGTGTGAGGAGGTGGTCGGCATTGGGCTCCTGGCCTTTTGCTTTCTCGTCCTCTGAGCTAATGTAGAGACTCAGCTTCTCCCTCCGGAGCACTCGACGCATGCCCCCTCTTTTCCGGCCTGGTTGTGGCTTTGCCCTTTTGGCCGGTGGGGGCCGAGCTTTATTCCATGCCAGTGTGGCGTCTCTGAACTCCACAGCATTCTCAGGATCCTCCATTTTGTCTAATACGACCTCGTGATCCTCCATCATGAAGAGTCTCTGTAAGAAAATGAGGAAACAGTAGCAAGAAATATATAGATAAGTGCAAAAGTTAGTACTCCCTCAGGACAAAACAAAAAAATGTAGAATTTACTATATACTTACACGAAATTTAGAGTTATTTGGGTATTAATTGTGTTAATCTGGTTAAAAGTCTGTATCTCTCTTTTTAAATCTGATCTGATCTGTTCTCACTACTCTAGATGTCATGCACAGATCTTCATTAAATCTTGCGTTTTGATTTTGCCTTACATTATGAATTGTTGTCATTTGAGATTTTTAACATATTGGAATTCGATTGTTTGTAGATAAACTAGAAAATTACTGAAAAACATACTTAAATGAAATTTGGTGGGCAGTTGCTCCGCCTAAAATGCTGACAGACTACCAAAAAAAAGCTGACTTCAAGACCTGATTGGTTGACTGAAGTGTTTGCCATTCACCTGAAATCTCTTAACGGCGACAGCGCCCTCTGATAAACCACGCACTGCCAAGGGTGTAATCTTTAGGGCAAAAGTCATAGAGTTGAAGACAGCCACAACAGTGAAGGCCTATAGACACAAAGATATGCACAGTGAGAACCATTCACCAAAAGAGAAGGAAAGGACGGGTAGTTGGTTGTTTTTTTAAAATTTTTAAAAAAAATTTTTGTGTACTAAGTATGGAGTATATACTTTGGAAAGTGAGCATACCTGCGCTGCAGTGAGATCGTTGCCCAGGGCCATGTGTAGAGTGAATGTACACACGCTGGCAATCACAACAATGATGGGAGCTACACCAATGGTGAGACTTTGAACTAAACTGCCTTTTTCCAATATTTTCCTCTCCTCTGATCGAACCTCTAAAAACACAAGCCAAGAGTCAAGAAGAATCAGAATAGAGACAAACCCATTTTCATCTCTAGTGCCCAGAGTGCTCAGAGATGTTCGTTTATAATGGCCAGACACTGTTCCTCCTGAACATAACACAGACAGAAAACCAGAGACGGAAGACTGATCTTCAGGCCTCGAAGCCCTAAACTTGAATGAAGTGCCTGATGACTACTGAGAGCTGCTAGTTTGGAATGAAGTGCCCTGCAGCAGCCTTCCAGCACCAATGTAGTGTTTGTCTTCTAAATAGCTATGAACAAGCCATTTGGCTGGATGATGGCCAATTTCTCCTTCTTCCATCCAAAAACCACCCAGAGCCATGGCCATAACCTCTACAAAGCCTCAGTGCATCACTGATGTGTTCCTGTAACTCAAATACAAGGCACTGTGGAGTAAATATTTGCTTAGAATGATAGTCTAGTCCACATAGTGTGAGAAAGGTAACTGAAGACAATAGCATTGCTCATGACCGTGCCTTATTGATCACTGAAATTACACTAAAATATTAAAGAGGCTAATTACATCTTAAATCAAACGTGCCCAATTCAAGTCCTGGAGGGCCGGCATCAAGCACAGTTCAGTGAATTACCTTCAACACACCAGTTAATAAGCAGGTTTAGTAGGTGTGCTAGAGCAGGCAAATCATTAAACTCTGCAGGACCCCATCCAATCAGACTGACGTTTGGTACGCATGTCTAGGAGCAGCGGTTACCACGGATACCCACTCCATTGAACAGTTTGTAGGTCAAAATCCTGAGTTGGTAATAAGCATATCAAGTGATCAATAGCAAAAACGAGTAGTCACGACTGGAACCAAGGTCTTCATAGACAAAACATGAGATATTAAGGAAATACTTTTAGCGGTAATGTTCTGGATTTCTTTCCTACAAGCTCCCAGTCTTCAGCCTTTTCTTGGATGCATATGTATTTGCATATTCACATTTGCCATGAAAATCCTGTTACACAGCATGTGATGTATAGCAATCCCACATACAATAGATTTGATGGAATTTACGTTTCAAGCATTTGAACATCTCCTGCATTTCTGAAATGCTCTAAGTCTGAGACATTTCTCTTTTTCTTCATCTTCTTCACTGACATTAGGCTTTTCTTGTTGTAGGATAAATAGTGATCAAGCCACCATGATTTTTCCAAGTCATATACTGACTTCTCTTTACAAATGAGTGCTTTCAATAATTTTGTCTCTGAGCCTTTCCATTTAGTGTTCATTAAATTACCAAGTAAAGGGCGCATGTGTTAAATGGGGCTTTAGGTTTAATTGATAAAATAGCAAAACAATGATGGTACACCATCTTGTACCACCATTGTTACTCTGAGCCCTATGGCTTCCCACGCTCTTGACCCCATCTGTTTCATTTCCATCTTCTATACTGGATAATGGTTTTCTGCTTTTTGTTAACTCTCAATCTTTCTGTTGGGTTACTTTCACCTGTTCACCTGGTTTTATCTCCTTGTATGAGCTCATTTGTGAAATATAATATGTCTCTCTCTCTCTCTGCAATTTTTCTCTCCTGCAGTGCTTTCCTGAGTTCCACTTGTGGCCTTAGGCCTGTTCCTGCAGTTTCTGGTCCTGTCCTGATCTCTTTTACCAGGTGTATAAGTGTGGATTTGGCTTTCTGAGTCTGCCTGTTACCTGAATCTTCAGCTTTGAACTTTCACAGTGATTATTGAAAAGCCCTGCTTATCACTCACATATATTACAACCACCTTCACCTGTAAGCTGCCAGCTAAGTGAAATCTCTCTTCAGACATTAGGTACCAAAGAGTGTTAAATGCTTTTTAAATTAGCCTTGTAGCTCAGGGACTTTAGAAAGCCCTGATTGATGGAATATTCAATGCAGAAAAGCCTCACAAAGAAGGTAACTCAGAAGTACTTTAAGAAGCCAGTGGGAGGAGAGAAAGGGCAGCTGCCTTTCTGAGAAAGTGAGAGCATGCCGACTCAGCTGCAGAGCAGAGGGGAATCATGGCTTACTGTGGACGTTGCTGGCGAAGGCTGATTCCCAGCAGTACATCTTAATGAACTTGATGCAGCTGAGGATCTCATTCATTAGTCTGATGCGCCGGTCCGTGACTACCACACATTTCTTGCGGAAGTGGGCCGTCAGCCGAGAGGCCAGCATCTGCATGAAATGGAACAGGGATACACTAGAGCGTGAGGAAGGTCCAGAATATTTAGAAATTAACAGGACATGTAATATGATTATGCGGAGTGAATATGTTGTTGAACAGAACAGATATATCCAAATGTCCAATCATTTCGGTCATATTCAGAGTTGGAAACCCAGTCTGGTAGTATGTGGGGGAAAGTTCTCCATATTGCGTGGTTTTGCTATGCAGGTGCTTAACTTAAATTTCTCAGTGGCCCATTCAGAATGTTAAAATGACCCGTGTACAGTCCAAGCCCTTCTATTTCACTAGGTAGCCATGTTTATTACCTAGCTGATTTTATCTGGCTCACTACCACTGGCTTGATGTAAAACTGGACTTCCTTTTAAGGCGGGAGCGTAATGATATATGTATAGGGTGACTATATAGGCTATATAGGGTGACCCACAGCTGAGAAACACAGTGTTTCAGAGTATTCTTTTATTTCCTTGAATTAATATGTATGTTATAGGTTATACATTACTAAAGCGTTCAGTGCCATGGCAGTCTAACACATAAAACATTATGTGCATTGCATCATTACTCACCATTATTGGATAGAAGATGATAAAGATGGTAGAGCCAACAATTGCGGTTGGTCCCAGGAAGTAGGTGTTGTAGGACAAGGCGAGAAGCCCCACCAGAGGTCCTCCACCCAGCAGGCAGCCCAATGATACAGCATCATATAGCCGCTGGCCGTCGCTGGAGCAAATGTTTACCAGCTGAAGAAAACAGAAGTCTGGATGTTAGCTCAACTCACTGTTTCCATTACATTCTAATTACACACACTGAAATTGGGTCATACCTGATAAAAACATGCTCAGAAGGAATATATAGTGCTATAAGTATATAATATAATATAATAACTTATATCATATAAGATGTAAGTATTAGCATTATCTTAAATGTAAGTCTAATGCGCATTTACTGCGTTAAATCCTTACAGTCTCAGCTTATTATTTAGCCATTTACCAAAAAGCATATTATCCAGTAACTACTATGAATTAATTAGGAACTACAGAGACACCAATAGGAAAGGTGTGTAATTATGAGATTGAGGAATGAGTCTGGACCTGCTAACAAATCCTTGGAGTTTAAGCAGTTAACATTTGGTAAGCAAAAGCTGCTTTAAAGTGTTCTTAAGCGTTAGAGAGAGAGTTAAAGGGTTTTTATTGTCATTCTAACCATATACAAGTATAAAGTAGTATATATATATATATATATATATATATATATAAAATGAAATAGGGTTCTTCAAGGCCTTGGGGAGACATTTCAGAGGTCATGGACAGCACTGTACACAATCGACAAGATGTAGTGCAAAAATTGAGGGAGACAAAGTGGCAGCGCACAATAGACAAAACAATAAATACAATAAAGTGGACAGAATAATAAAGACAAACTAAAGTATTTCTAGACCTGCAATAATCAAATTCAGTGCTTCCTCAGAAAAACGTGCAATGAATCTGGTAAAGAAATGCCTATTTTAAAAGGGAAAAGGCCATTTGACTGACATTGCTGCTGATCAATCACAGAATAGCCTGTCTGCAAACGCATTTACTGACTATTAACTGCGTCACCCCTTTTGGAATAGCTCACTGTGTCACAAAAGTGTAAATCTCAGTGTTGTAATAGATTTAGCTAGTTTCTTTATTTTGGGCTTCTGTTTAAATTTTTCTGGCTTCACCCCTCAAGTCTGCTGAGCTCTGCCACTTTTGTGTTGTATGGACATCTAACGGACGTGATGGGGTTGATTTCCATTTCAATTGCAATTCACCTTAGAGGTCTCTAAAAATTACAAACTGCTCCTTTAATTCTAGGAATAAAAACAATGTAGTATGCAGACATATGAAACAGCATGCACCACAGATTATGCATGCAATATGTACCATAAACATGCATTGTGTAGCATAGGATGGAAGGCATAGATGATTTCTCACCTCCCCTGTGCTGATTTCTTTAGTGCTGCGCAGACGTAGGATTTTCTCGAAGGCAAACGTGAGCGCTGCCCCCCTCAGGCGTGCGGCCGTGCGGTAATTAACAGCCCACACGAGAGCCATTGTCCAAGAGCGAATCAACTCAGTGAGGAATATACCTCCAACCAAAGCCAGGCCATATGGAAGCCACACCTCTGAACTCTGAGCATACTCCAACAACGCTCGGATCAGCAGAGCCTGCATGGGAAAACATTTTTAATGTAGCAAATATTTAAGATCATTTTTAAGGCATCTTTGCTTTACAGCATTTCTTTATGTGTTCCTAAGACTTTTGCACAGTACTGTATATTTTTTCAAATTCCTTAAATTAGGACTAAATTCCTGCATTAGGTAAGATCAGTCAATTGTTTCTCTAACAGTTAAGTAGGTGGATTTGACATTTGAATGATTTTTTTTTTTAACTCCTTAAGCCCACCCCCAATTCCCACCTCTGTTCATGAAGCTCCGCCCCCAGGATCTACAGTGGCCTGTAGAGTAGAGTGTCTATAAAATGACTGACAGGAGGCACATCCAAACACATACAAGCATTCTGGATCAAAAATCAGTTTTCCAAACAGGTTTCTCAGCTACTTAATGCTGAAGCCACGGGTTAAACCTTTTTATCATGTTTATTCTATTATGTTTTTTTTTTTTATCACAAATTAAAAAAAAATGATTACTGCACCTTTAATGAATGCATTTACTATTTCCTACTAGTATATTAACAAAGAAGCAACCTTTAATTCATGAACTTTATATCACTTGATTACTAAACCTTACAGTAAGGTTTTGCCCACTTTCACTGCGTATGTGCTTAGCGGTATAAATGAAATGTTTCACTCTATGAACTTTACCTGATAAAGTCAAGGTCAGATGTGAATAAATACACTGTACAACTGCACTTTGTTTGTGCAGGACATGAGGACAGCTTAGCCAGTCAGTGACTAAAGAAACAACCCTCCACAGTGCGCTGCTCACAGTTCATTTATAAAAACAGATTTCATACATAAAAATCTAACAGGACATGATTGCTGTGAGTCTCATACATTATTTATTATTTTCAAACCACTTTCTTTTGCAGCAGAGCATCTCCTCTCCAACCAAGCTGAGATTTAGATGATTTAAAAGAGTTCTTGAACCGATTCTTTAACTTCTTTTCCAAAATGAGGCTTAATGTGATGAACTAGCAAATGGTCTGTCCAAAACAACTTCATAAAAAAATAGACAGGAAATCATCAGAAAACAGTTTGGTGATGAATGAATGAACACTAGTGGCTAGAATGATTATTATTTTGTTCGTTATTATTTATCACAGTTATTCTGTATTAAAAACAAATCAGTTTTGGTTCACTGTATTATTTTATGTTATAGCATCTATAAACAGTCATTCCTTCACTTTCTATTGAGGTTAATAAGACAAAAAAAAGCAGTTTGCCATGTTACCAAGAAACCAGAATGTGCAGACTCCTCTGTCCTAAAGACTTTTCTGGGGCAGAAAACTTACTGACCATAACAAAAGCACTGAGACCGGAGACTCCTTCCATCTCCTTACAGAATACATCCTCAAAGCATTAAAATTTGCAATCACTATTTAA
Organism: Pangasius sanitwongsei; assembly: GCA_037576675.1. Taxonomy (NCBI): domain Eukaryota; kingdom Metazoa; phylum Chordata; class Actinopteri; order Siluriformes; family Pangasiidae; genus Pangasius; species Pangasius sanitwongsei. The sequence goes on from CM075011.1 coordinate 7,071,760, forward strand.
ACATGATTAATTGTACAGTTCTAATAGTTATGGTTTTATTATTTTGCATCAATCATGTCATAGATTAGGCAGTACTTGACCTTTGTAACTGAATTTAGGTGGCCATGAGAAATAAATGTGCCATTATGCAAGCATTAATGCACTTAGATCCTGAGTGGACACAACCAAGCAAACAAATAGGGAAAAAATGTGCTAAGTGGTCTGGTTCAAAGTCCGAAAAATGTTTATTTAATATTCACTCCCTGTTCAGCAAGTAACAATATCACATTCAATCACTAAAAGTATGAGAGACTTCCTTCTCAATCAGCATGAACTATTGAAAGATATTAATATTTAACCACATAAGGGAACCCTTAAATCTTTGTCGGGCACTCTGTGTGTGTGCATGTGCATGCTTGTGTGTGTGTGTGTTTGTGTGTGTTTGGTGAATATCCTTAATCTTTAATTATTATGGTCTTTACTCTAACATGGAGTTTGTTTGTCCGTATCTTAATGAGGATGTTACTCAGTTATTAAGCTTGCTCTGCACTGATGTATGAGAGAAGGAGAATAAACATGGGTGCCACTCACAGGTCCAATGAAGGCAGTCACTGTGGAGATGAGGAGAAGGAGCAAAGCCACCAGCATGCGCGTCTGACAGAACCTCCAGAAAACCCGGCAGAGAGACGCTCCATCTCTGCCTTTTCTCTTCAGCTCTGCGTGCCACAGAGCCTGCAGCCTGAACCATCACACACAGACACACACATCAGCATCAACACCACAGTGATGAATGAACTGAACAAAAATCACAAGGAACAATTTTGCCATTAATCCTGTTTTCAGCTTTTACATACTTTTACAGCATAAAACATAAATCTTTGGTAAATTTAAGCCTCTGAGCTAGTAATCAAAAGGTTATCATATCAAATATATCAGCACTGCCACTGTTGAGTTCTTTATCTACTGGCTACTTGGCTTTATCAAATATAACAATGCATGTACAGGATACAGTGCAGCAGTAGGTGTGCTGAATTATGATTCAATTCAAATCAATTTGATTTGTGCCACACTTTTAACAATAGACATTGTCACAAAGCAGCTATACAGAGATCAGGATGTAGATTTACATCCCTAATGAGCAAGCCAGAGGCGACAGAGGTACGAAACAACTCCCTGAGACAACATGAGGAAGAGCCCTATTCTCCTCCCTTACGTAGAGGTGAAAGCTAACGGTGTTTCTCTGAAAAAGATGTACAACTTGGAATACTTGATTCAGTTTAAATTCCTGGAAGGCCTGCCTATTATTTCTAGGTTTTCAGTTATGAGTGACAACCATCTAATAAAGAAAAATGATTGAAACCACCCTGTAGCAGTTGTGATGCTTTAATTCCATCTCCAGGATATGTTCTCAGGATGGGGTTTCCCTGAATTCAATTGCATCACTGCTATAAGAGCAATGGTCAGAGTGTAATTCACTCTCCAGTGTCAGTAACATATAAATGCCTTCTGAATGAATGACAAATCAGTCATAAATCAAGACTCATATAATTTTCAAGCATGTTGGGAGATAAAGCAAGGATCCTCTTTCCTAATAATTTGTTAAAAATGTTCCATTTTCATTTGAGGTAAACTAGCATGGGAAATATTGACTACATTTACATTTACGGCATTTGGCAGACGCCCTTATCCAGAGCGACTTATATTTCTCTCATTTATACAACTGAGCGGTTGAGGGTGAAGGGCCTTGCTCAAGAGCCCAGCAGTGGCAGCTTGGCGGTGCTGAGGATTGAACTCATGACCTTCCGATCAGTAGTCCAACGTCTTAACCACTGAGCTACCACTGCCTGACTAAACAGCAGGGTTTGATCATATTTACTCATATTTTATTTGCACTCAGTTTCTCTGTATTGCAAAATGAACCAATCACCAGTTATTCAGACTTTGAAGTTTGGGTTCCAGTTTGACACATTGAAGTCTTTCGAGGACTGGCCACAGAAATTCCACCCACATGATCCTGAATACAAACAAGGATTTGTCCTCTGGTCAATTTTATCTTATCTTTTATTTCGAAGAATCGTACATTTCCTGGCATTGCTTTTCAGTCAGTGAGACATCTAGAAACGACACTACAGCCCGTATCCTTCTGTTTTATATAAGGCTCTAGTCAAACCTCTGTTCTTCCATACTTTCATACAAACAAACACAGTCTCTCTCTCTCTCTCTCCCTCACACACACACACACACACACACAAGCATTCTTAACATAGCCTGTCTAAGTTTGGCCCACAGCCAGTAACTAGAGAGTGAGACCTCGAGACATGACACGGTGAAAAGTAACACCTGTCTCCTCTCCGGTCGCCGCTGAGAGTTTCTCGAACCCTGCTGTCAGAACGTTATCTGCCCTTTGATCACAGACCACAGTTCTAGGTAGCTCAGTTCAACGCAGGCTGCCAGCTGACTTGTTGAACTAATAAACTCAAGACAGAATGTAGCCAGTCCAGATTTCATAACGTAGACAATCCAGATTGCAAATTAATGTGTTTACGTGTCCTGACTGAGTCAACAGTCAGCTCTGAGACTGAAGTAGCAATGACATAACTGCTTAGCAGGATGTGTCAAGGGGAGAACACTCCGATCTCTGTCTAATCTCTAAACCTTGCTATTAATAACACCCACATGCCAGAACTGCCTACACCGTGGGAGAGAGCTGGGAGATGATATAGCCATGATTCTCCAGGGATTCCCACATGAACCCTACCTCTATTCACCCCACCCCCAACATACACACACACACACGCACGCACACACTCTCAAGCCAGTGCTTTCAACTTTTATCCAGGTGCTGTTTTTTTCACCTTCTATGTTTGTTCACATTTAAGCTGCACTCTGGCAAACATGACAATAATTCCCAATCACACTTAGCCTCCAATCTTTATATTTGAACAACTCAAAGTGGATGTTAAAAATAGATGCAGTAACACTTTACTTGACTCCTGTATCATGACACTGACATGATCGTGTCATAAACACGTCATGGTGTTCCCATTACTAGTAGGTGTCATGATAGCTGTAATAGGACGCTGTTTTCATGCTGGAGCAGGTGGAATTCTCTGGTTAACACCAACATATTGATTAATCATAAGCTGGAGTTTCAGTAATGCTATTTTGATCAGAAATGAAGGGGTCGGCTCTGACGTGGGTGGAGCTGGGGGTGGGATATTCAAAATCCACCAGTGCAGTTTTTTTTTTTTTTTAAAACCCACTTGGTCCAAAACTGTGCTAACCTTACAGCCTGACAGGATGTGCTCTTACAGTAAAATAATGAAACTAAAACAGTGACAGTGACAGGTGACAGTAACTCAGGCTGTTTTACACCAACCTGCTGTTGGTGTTGTTTTTTTTCCCCATAACAGAATGTCCTGTCATGTTTTATTCCTTATATAACACAGTTCTGCTGTATATTTCAGTTTGAACTGAAAGCAGCAGAACCTGTTATAGTCCTTGTGAATAGATGTATCATGCAATCATGTTCTCCTTATTGCCTTATACAATTATAACTATAACATGTTTTATTCCTCTTATACCATCAGACTATAACCAACTATTACAATTTTTATTTATTAATGAAAAACGCATCATGCTTTCTACTGGTTTATAGTTACATTTAATGCTGTGGAAGATCTGTAAAACAAGTTAGTTCCTCTTATCACTTACATTATAACAGCTATGAACAGCCTCTTCACGTTAACAAGACAAAAAAAAAAAAGCAGCTTGTCATATTACAAAGAAACCTGTAAGCACAAAGTTCTCTGTCCTGAAGTCTTTCCTGTGGTGGAAAACTTACTGTTACAAAGCACTGACACTGGAGACTCCTTTCAAAAAAAGTTAAATAAATATATTCACCATGCCAACAATTGTACGTTTTTCCTTATTAAATAGCTACATGTTTTTAAATTCGTATATTATTATTGTTAGATTATTTGGATCATCTGTCATACAAGTCCCAGCAAAAGAGTTGTTACTATAGAAACAATAACATATTAGAACGAGCGTATTAATATTAACCTGTGATTGGAGTTATAGCCGGCGGTCAGAGCTGCTGTTATAGAATATTAATCAAACCTTCTTAACAACCAGATTTGAGATTTAAACAATGCGGTGGTATAAGGTGCATTAAAAAATAGATATAATAATGTGTTATATACTCATGCTTTATAAAGTGTTATGCATGTAAGTACTTACTCCAGGCATTATAATTTAGCATTTATTACATGTGCTTATAATGCATTACAAATACTAGATTCATAGGAAGTGTTATTTCTGCACCTTTTGCTAAGTGTACTGTATCGTATGTTGGAAGACAGATGACAGGTCACATGTAAGTTATTAATGTTAGTAACATGACACTGTTGTTGTTATAGGGCGTATGACTGAGACATTGATGTACTTATGACACAGACATGTCATTCTTATGAAAGTGTTACACTTTTCATAGCTGCTGATGGCTAATGGCTGCTCACCTGTGACAGTTGGTTTCGGAGGCTTCGTGGCAGGACAGGCCCCACACGTCCTCTATCATGAGGGACGAAGCTTTGTGGGCTTTCCATGCCAGCGGAGACAGCCAGTGCAGGGTCATGAAGGAGAAAAGGCCTGCATTGTCCACAGGGTGCTGATGCCTGTGACACAATAACAGCACAAGTTCAGACACACAGTGCTGCTGAGAAGAGCTAGCATGGCCTCATGTAAAAGAGTGTTTGAGCCTGTTTTGTGCATTTGTGTTTAAACAGCACTTTACAAGTGTTGTGGTGCAGTGAAAAAGTTCCGCTACTCTTTTATCAGTTGGCGTGCGTTCAAACGTGGAACAAGCTGTGAATCTAGGATAAGGGCCTCCTTATCAAGGCCTCATTTAACTCTCAACACTTACTGTAGTTTTCTAGCTACAGAAAACCAGAATATGTCTTAACATGCACTGATAACAGTAGCGGTATCATCTTACTTGTGTGTGATCCTGAAAGGCTTCAGTAACTGCAAACTGTGATGGTATCTCCCTCGTCTTTTTGTCTCGTAGTCCAGATCGTCCTCCTCTAGGTCGGGCTGGGTCTCAGGGCAGGACAGGGGCAAACCCTCGACCCGAACAGCAGCCTGCAAGGCATCTGGGTGCATTTCTGCTTTCTAACAAACACACACAGCCACTTAACCCTTCTGCTACCTGTGGTTTGGATTAGTGCAAAGCTCCATGCTGCTGAGAGAGAGACAGGAAGAGAGAGAGGAACTGTCTGTCTGCATGTGCTCACTACCTGCAGACAACTGAGAGCACCTTGCATGGTGGCAGTGGGGGGGTGGGGGGATAAATTTAAAGTGCTTATCTATTTAAAGATAGCAGTTGGCATCCTCAAGGACTCATGGACAGTGAGCTCAGCACACGAGCCTGTCACTGATCTGTCTGTGGTGTAAGCTGTGATGACGTCAATCCAGCTAAAAGCACACGGCTGTGCAGATCAGCGTGGAAAATAAAAGCAAGGACTCTGATGAGGAGTTCAGACCTGACAACAATGCACCCATTGTGGTTAATTATTGATACAAGATTAAGGATTAAGTGGTGTGGGAAACAAAGGATTGGATTGTCAATGAAAAGATATTTCACAATGTCATTTTGTTTACTTTTTTGGCTTGGAGGTGGAATTTTGTTTTGGCCTAAGATCATTCAGTTTTCATGCAGTGGCTACTGTGAATGATTCAGAAACTACAGTGAAGTTAAAACACAAAGGTCTGTAGTTATAAAAATAACGAATGGTGGTCAGGACACGGCAACAGTACTGTGAGTTTAAGGGCTTGAATGATACTCTGTTTTCAAGCAGTCTTCATAGATTCTGCAACAAGCTACACATTTCCTCTGACTGTAAGAAACATTACCTATGACAACCGGGTCATAAATCCATACGTTTCATACATTCTTTGGAGGACATTATGTAATGCACTGTTCAAGGTTCCTTTTTCCCGAAATCCTATTAAAAAAAAAAAACACTCCTTAAGGAGATTTACCTACATTCTCCTGTCAGTTCTGTTGGAGGTAAAACAACGTGGGAGAGCATGTCACTAATGCAAGTAAAAAACAAACAAACATGGAAAGGAATTGAAAAAAGCAGGGTGTAGCTCAGAAAGGAACCTGTTTGTTCTAACTAATTGTATGAATTACTTAGCTTCTTTATCTGTGAACTAATGCATGTGGATTGGAAATAAGATCGAGATACAGGATAAGAAGTAATGGGTAAAGTACACTTCACTCTTTTTTGGACCAAATACAAGCAGATCACACCTAGATGTTAAACAAACACTGGACTACAGCTCTATAACAGAGCCATGGTTCTCATAGTGTAGTCCAGGGTTTTTTTTTTTTTTTTTTTTAAATGATGGGATGACGGTTTATCCCAGAATGTTATCAACTATTGTAAATATTGACATAATGCTTTAATATTATAATACTACATAATGTTGATATAGCTTTAATATTATAAAATTAATTATTAGAATTCCAAGCCACATTAATGTGATTCTTACAGGAAGTTTGATTTAAATATTTGGATCGTGTTACAAAAAAAATAAATTATAATGGGTAAAAATCTTTTTAACCCTCAAAAAGTTTCCATAGCTGCAAAAAGTTTCAGACACCCCCCCACACACACACACTTTCATTGAGAACCAATCATATTTTCCTCATTCAATAAAACATCCCATGATCAAATTATAGTAAAAGAATAATATTGGTGTATTAATGATTCACACCAGAAACATGTCAGTAACAGAGAGCTGAAGAGGTAATGTTGGAAGTGAAATAACTTACATCTCAGACTGCTGCAACCTCGGGATTTTCACCCTCTTGACTTTACAAAGCAATTTAAAAAAATGATAAAAGGCATAAAAGTCATAAACATAAAAACAGGCCTGATGTTTGGCTCTTCTTCTCACTATTTCAGCTTTATTGTTAGTGTTATTATCAGAAGCTGTGCTGCAGTTTTCAGCTCCTGTCCTCACCATGTCACATCTAAAGAGTACACTTCCGCTACGACAGTGAGCCTTCTCTCTAATTTAATACATAAATCAATAAAATTAAAAAATAAATAAATAAAAAGACAAAGTCAGCGACAGGAAAGCACACAAACTTCCCAGCAGCCGAGTCGCAGTTTCAGCTGTGGGACGTTTCACAACGCGCCCGGCGGAATTCCCTATATCGGCGTGACGTCATTCGCAGCCCACCAATCACAGCATTGCTTTGGTCGTCGCCGTGGCAACGAAAGAACGGCTCGGGGAGCGGCAGGCTGCAGTACAGCACGAGCCGTTCATCCTGATAAGAACAGTCACGTGACCAGGGTGCTAGCTATGGAGGAAATAGTAAGGGGGGAAAAAAAAGGAGAAAGAGTTTAAATGAAAATGTACAATGTCACTGTACGTTTGAGATCAAAACCTCACATTACATGCGTTTTTATTTTTATATATTAATTTTCATGAAGGGTGCCAATAATTCTGCATGTGCCTGTACATTATGTACTTTCCATAAAGGCATCCAAAAGTCTGAGAGCACTAGCGAAAATGCTTTTATTTTGCACTTTTTTCTAATTTAATACAACAATTTTCAGTACAAATTACATTATCGACAACAACTCAAGTGAAAAGTAGAATCTTTGAAATATTTACATGAATTTCAGTTTTTAGTATTTATATGTTCCTCTTCTTGCTTTAATGAGAGCGTGCACTCGAGCTGGCATCGACTCCACAAGTTTGTGCAAAACCTTATGATCCACTTTAGATCTGATCCATCAGAGTGTCGTCTGATCACATGCTTCAGTAGAAGAGATTAGACATGAGGAAAATCTGACCTTTTGTACAAAGCAGTTAACATGGTCAACATCACACATTTACTTACATTTAAATAGAGAGAAATAGAAATAGTGCAGAATCTTGAAAAATAATATACATTTTCTGTTTTATTTCAAATATTTAAAAATTCTAAAACCTTCTGTTTATTTCCAGTTTTAAATTAAATATATTTATTTATTTATAAAAAATAAATAAATAAATAAAAATAAAAAATCCCGGACTTTCAATGTGGTCTCAGACTGTTGGACCCCACTGTGTGTGTATGTACGTGTGTGTGTGTGTGTGTGTGTATGTGTATATAAAGTATATATATAAAGTATATACTTTAAAGTGTGAGTGTAATGTTCATTGTGTATCAGGAATTTTTGACATAATGCATTATAAGTAGTATAAATAGGTTATTCATTGTGTATTGCTGTACGTCTTGTTAATAACTACAAATCAGCTGTTTATTGTTCAGTGTTTTATGTCTATTAATAACTGCAGTGTACTTTTTGACTTGATATAAGAGTTAGAAATGCAGTCTTGTAAATGCTATTATTTAGAGCTCACTAAGCCTGCTTATAAAGGACTATAAATATGTTATTATTGGTGAGTTAAAAAAATGTAAAAACAAACAAACAAAAAAATCCCCAACACCCAAGATTTACAAAATGGCCGAAACAGGATGTGTCTCAGTGTGTCTATAATTAAACATGCTAAATTAGGAAATCCTCGTTTCTTTGACATTAGTGATATGTTATGTACACTACTTATAATGCACTATATTGACAATTCACAATCCATTTTCATAAATAATTATAGCAATATGCATGCATAGTTATAAATGCATAAAAAAGTGTTACTGGGGGGATACTTGCTTGTTTGTTTGTTTGTTTAAATCTGATGGTGATTTAAAAATGAATGCTTATCTTAAATGTGAAATAAATTTAAGATATTCTCCTGACGTCCTTTTTTTTTTGGTTTCATTGTTTTAAATATTTTCACTGTTTTATTTCATTGTTATCAAATGTTATCCCTTATAACCCAAAATTCTTTACTTCATAATTAATATAAGAATAATTTTATTAGATTATATGATCAACACAGAGGGAACTCTAAGAGGAGAAACATGTAATTATGCACAGGACAGCATTATTAACATTAGCTGAATGTTATGTTATCATTATATTATCATTTCTCCATAGCCGAAATGATATAACTCCTCTGTAGTTCCTAGTATTGAAGGGATTTACTCAAAATACTTACAACTACAATGATGAAATAAATAAATGGTAAATGTTTAAATTGAAATAAACACAAGCCTGATATAATTCATAAAGTCTGTGTGAATTGCACAGGAGTAATATTAGACCTTAGAGATGTGATTTGAGGCATCTGGGTGCCAAAACTTATAATAATAATAATAATAATAATAATACCTTTTATTTATAGGCGCCTTTCAAAACACTCAAGGACACCGTACAATATAAAACAAAACAATAAAATACAAGACATAGAAAAAACCAACATTATAACAACACATCAAACAAGCAAATCATTAAAAGCTATTCTAAACAAATACGTTTTTATCTGAGCTTTAAAATGGGAAATCGAATCCAGTTGGCGAATGTGCAAGGGTAAAGAATTGCATAACTAAAAGCCCTACCACCAAAGGAACTCAGCTTGAGGTTTGGAACAGACAGTAAGTCTGCAGAAGATGATCTCAAAGAGCGCAAAGGAGTATACAAATGAAGAAGATCTGAAAGATAATGAGGTGCCAAATTATGATGTCAAAGTTTGCCAAAATCTTGCTGGAAAGATCCAGGATTGGACTGTGTATGTATATAAACTATGAATTTGATGTTACTTATTGAGTATCTAATATGTCATCAGTAAAAATCTCTTTTTGCTCTTACATATTTCAAAGAGCTTAGAATGTGCTGTTACTGCAGGTTTTGTTTACTTAATGACATCTATGTTTCTAATTGTCTTCAGTATGGATGTGTGTTACTGCAATGTTTTTGCATAGTAAGTCAATAAAAAGAAATAAAATGAAATACAATACAGTGCTCTGCGCTGATATGCTCTTTAGTGCGAGAGCAAGAAGGGCAGACGGCTGAGCTTTCAGACCTCTATATTTGGAGAAGAACTGGAAGATCAACAAAGGGTTCCAGCCAAAAATCAATGCTCAAAGAGTCGTATTTTTGGCAGCGCTACTTGTAAGATGCTAAACTTTCTGGAAAGCTGAAGTGATTAATCATTTATAGGGCTGCAGTTAAAACCACATGGTCCACTGGCAGAAACACAAACTCCTTCTAACAAGTGAAGAACACATGTTACCACTTTGAAAGATTTACATCATGAAAAACAGAGCACATGTTAAAAAGACCAATTAATACAATAATAGTGTAATAGCCATAAAACTTACTAAAGTGTGAAAAAAAAACCTTGGCCCTGGTATGTCATGTCTTACTCCTTTTTGTCTGTGTATATCATTCAGAGAAGGTTGGAAATCTTTATTAAAGACAAAAAGCAGTGAGTTTTCCACATGGCCATATTTGCTTAACTTAAAATAGGTATAATCCAGGAGCTGTTATGAAACACTTTCATTAAAGATAGTGTTCATGAGATTGCATGACACCTACACCACATAAGCCCTCCAGGACAAATGACTCAACTAAAATCCATGAAATACAATTTTATGGTCTTAGCCATATTTATTTTAATGTTCCACCAGTGAGATCTGAATTTGGTATGACAGCTTTTAGTTATAGCGCCCCTATATCGTGATGGAATGGCACACAGTAACATCTGTAACTGGAATACTTTCAGTACGAATGCTCCTGTTTTTAATTATTCACAGTGCTGTTATGTGCTGTGTCTGAGTGTTTGTGGTAAATATTGTGCTGCCTTCTTGGCAAGAGCTCGCATATAAAAGTGATTTTAAAAGTGATTTTCTCACATGATTACCCTTGTTAAATAAAGTTTAAAGATACACTAAGTTGTCATAGATTTTCATAAAAAATATTTTAACCAGAAATATGAAACTCACTACAAATTCATGAGGTTCTGATGTAAGTCCACAGTGTCATAGTGTCTATGTCACCTGACTCAGGTCTTATGACAACTTGACATTGACAAAAACTGTGATTATGACAGCTTACACCTGTTGGAATGAGGCTTTAGAGACATTTATGTGTCATGATTAGGTGTCATGTAACCCAATGAACACTGGCCTTAAGTAAAGTGGTCTTTCTTATACATAGATATTATACAGTGCTTTCCAGAATTATTGGCACCCTTTATAAAAAATGAACAGAAATCCATTCATTCATCTTCAGTAACCAGAAGATGGTCAGTGTTGCGGTGGATCTGGAGCCTATCCCGGGATCACTGGCTGGAGGTGGGAGGCGGGAATATACCCTGGCTGGAACACCAGTACATCACAGGGCACCTTGCAGACACATTCACACACTCATTCACACACACACAGGGGTTATTTAGAGTCATCAATTCACCATGTTTTTGGTACCTGTATGTCTGAGCTCATAACATTACATATGTTAAATTTTTTGTATAATAATGTTTGCTTATTTTCATAAAGGGCGCCAATAATTATGATCTAATCTACATAATATGTTATAAATGAATAGGAAGTGGTACTGACATCCATCCATCCATCCATCCATATTAAGGTGGCTATACTAAATTTACCAGTAAGTGTGAATGAGTGTGTGAATGTGTGTGTGGTGCCCTGTGATGGACTGGTATACCATCCAAAGTGTATTCCTGCCTCACACTCAGTGTTCCCTGGAATAGGCTCCAGATTCCCGGTGACCCTGACCAGGATAAGCTTCCTGAAGATGAATGAATGAACAAATAAATGAACTATTGGGGTAAAAAGTACCCTGGTGGCTGTTTGCCATACAGTATACATGCATTTACAACCCACGTCCATCCCACATTTTGTTTTTTGTTTTTTTTTGCAAATAAAAAGTTTCCTTTATTCAATATTTAAGACAAATTGTGTTACTTCATAACTGTCTAATTCCAAAACTAATTGCATTTATCATTAATGGAGCCCTTTAGCCCTGTGGTTCTGTACATGTAGCACAACTCCTAAAAGAACTGAATAGCAGACGGCCCAACTTCCTGTTATTAATATACTTATATATTCCATTACATTGTTTACCCCTTGAGCTACATGGCTCTCTCTCTCTCTCTCTCTCTCTCTCTTTCTCACTCAATCACACACATACACACACACTTATGAATCATGTCCTTGCACCTGAGAGAATGAGTGAAATACCAAACAGCGCTGACCCTTCAGGTGTGATGTTTCTATAACAGCGAAGTTAATCCATTTATTCAAATTCAAAAGAGGTTAAAAGAGTGCAGACAACGCTCAGATGATGTGCAGGTACAATCCTAAGAGCCTTAGTTTCAGATTCAGACGTCAAAGCTACAAAAGAGTGACTCTGATAATCCTCCCCATTAAAACAGTGATGAAAGAGACTTCAGGCTGACGGAGTCAAACAGGCCGGTTAATACATGCCTCTTGTGTGATTAAACATTACATTACACTGTGAACAAGAAAGAGGCTGGTGGTTGTTATGAGGCAGAAAATTTGTTCATTAGTGTTGTTATGGGCTGTTCTTTCTTCACAACTGACTATTCACTGGTGCACAAACTAAAAGATGGTAACTTGACTGATTAAGACACACACAGAAGGGTTTTGACATGCTACGAAGACGCATTGCATGCACAAGCAATATTTAAAGCATCTTCTTGAAGAGAAATGGCTCCAGAGCAATAACAAAAAGCTCACAGTGTGTCTTATCTGGCAGAGGGCACATATTTTAGAGGTCTTGTAGGTATGCTCGAATGCTACCACGGGTTGTACGTAAAAACCGCCGAGAAGTCATTTAAGCAGTCTCACTTTACTGAGCTGGGAAATTTGCTGAATGCAGGCGATCGATGAACTGCATCCAAATTTCCCTATCAATTTCCAGGCAGATTCATGATGTGTGCTGTCTCACGGTTGGGCTGCAAGGATCCATCATGTCTATGCTGTTGGGTTACCATGGTGAGGGTTGAGGGATGAAGAAAGCAAAAGGGTGGAAGGAAGGCCTGAAAGAAAGCACGAGATGCAGCGGCTTCACTGGCTCTCGCCTGTGTACTGTCTTACATCCAATATCGCAGTGTGTATTGTCCTGCATTACCTTTTACCCAAGTTAATCTGATTCCGAATTCATTTCTTGATAGATTCTTCAGTCAGATTATTACAGAGCAGCATCAAGTTGCCAGCCTACTCAGGCTACAACCATCTCTCTTTGTTCACAAACACCACCACAAGATGTTGCTGCTCTTGAAAAATATTCCATTTCAGGGTAGTAACGGAAACCCATCTGCTTTGCATCAGATTCTTTTCCTGTAACAAAATGCACCATCATGCTTTATTCCAGTGACACTTATGTGACACTGGAAATGAGATGCATCAGTGGAGGCAACCTCCTGGCACTAAATAACTATACTGGTAAATCAGTGCAAGGAACATTCCTTTGATTTTTATTAACATTACTAAAGTCATCAAGGCTTAGGTTGTCCTTTTGGGGTTGTTTGCCCAAAAATTTCACTGGAATAATGGCCATTATGCTAGAAGGAGGAAGTAGTGGCTTAGTGGTTAAGGATTTAGGCTACTAGTCCCAGCATCACCAAACTTTCACCATTGTTGGGTCCTTAACCCTTAACCCTCAATTGCTCAGTTGTATCAATTAAAAGTGTTAAAATGTCAACTAAAATGATAAAAAAAAATATAATAAAGTTGAATTGACTGAAAGCGAGACTGAATGAGATGAATATGAGAGCTGGATCTGCTCTGTTCATCCCATGCACGAGAGAGTAAAGATGATGAATTCCATCTTATCCATATCGGTCCAGCTGGTCCAGCTGTGCACGCTCATACCGACCCCTTATTTGCTCTTCCACACTCCAGGTTCTCGGCTAATCCTGCTATTCCACTGAAAGCCACAGTAAACCCTGCCTCAAACCTTATATCAAATAGATTTCTTCTGAAGACTGGCTCGAGAGGGGGCGTAAAAACCATGAGGAAGTCATAGCCGTGGCCATGGTTTTCTTCTCTGTCCTTTCTGACCAGGCATCTCGCCCAGTAAGAGATTCATTCACCATGTAAATCCTAATCATCGTCAGAAAAAAGGAAACTGCGAGGACAGACGAAGAGCCCATCAGTCAGTTTTAATGAGGGGTCACTCGAGCGTTCAGCGAAAGCTTTCACACTGTCACGTACGATTCTGTCTCAACATATCCTCGAGATCTTTATTAGGTGGCACAGTCATAGATCACAACTCATTAAAAGACAGGCTGTGATGAAGCAGCAGACTTAATGAACCTGAATTAAGGGAAACACACCCGACAGCGATGTGCTCAGAGCAGATGACAATTGCGCGCTCATCATCTCTCTGCTTAGCTTCATTCAGGCACATGTTGGCGTAAAAGCATGTGCAAGGACGTTTCTGAGTGCAGTTCATTTTTCGGAATTTAAAGTCTCGTGAACATCTGCTTCATCAAAAATACTCAGACATTTAAAACCTTCCTCTCTGCACGTCTTACATAAAAGCCTGCCAGGTCCTTGGTGATGAAACATGAAATATGCATTTATTCATTGAAATGTGCAGTAAAAGCCTGATTTAGCTGAGAATTTCAATCAATTCTAGTTGGGAAAAAAAAACATTAATAAAGAAGCAGAGAGTTTGTCCAAGAATTTTTTTTTTCAGCAGTGAAAATGAATGGAAACCTTTCAGCAGCTGATCATATCCTGGCCGCTGAGGCATGCTCTGTACGAAATAGCCCATAACCAAAAATCTGGCCCTTGATCAAAAATCTGGTCCTTGGCAAAAAACAAAAAAACAACAACAAAAAAACAGACGTTTATTAAAAAAACACATTCATAAACCTTAGAAAATAAAAGAGAGAGCGAGCACCGCAAAATTTGATATCTTTGTAAATGAAAATATCTTAAATGTGGATTTATCTTAAGGTTATCTAATAATTCTTTTAATAATCTCATAATTATAAATGAAATCGGTTTATTCAGCTTGTTTTTGATGCTTTTACTCATTTCCAGCATTACATTGGCAGATAATTTGGCATTAGAACAAATGCCAACAGAACATGACTATTCTAAGTAAAATGTCTAGTTTAATAATCATATATTTGGTTTATTGTAATTGCATAATAGGAAATACTAGATAGATTTGACTGCATTCAAGATATTTTCACTTCCTAAGAAGTTTCAAAGCCATAAATGAGACCTAGCACATCTTTTCTAAAAATACAGTTCTTGACAGTTCAGATATAATCAATGTCAGCATGAAGATTGATACTTCAGCGCTCTTGGGAAAGGTCAAGGAGATGATGAACGCAGCGAGATGGTTCAAGTGTCACTCATTAGAAGCAGCTATAGGCATCAGGAGCTCTGGTATTTCAGATTCAACACAATCAGGAGCTCTGATTACACCGTGTTGTAACCCAGATAGAAAATTCATTACAAGCACACCACCAGAGGTAGAGAAGGAAAAAATACACATTTTTTTACTCTTGATGCATCTTGAACGGTGCTTTGAGGAGCTGTCCTTTTGATTGCGCTCTTAGGTAAAAGAAAAATAGTGATGCATAAAAGATAACGCTTGTTGCAACCTTCCAGTCCGAAACTAACAAAAACAGGAGAATAAACAGTATAACAGGAGAACATGACATTGTGTGACATGAAGTTGTTGTTTATCAGCAGACACACAATATCTTCTGATCTATATTTTGTCCCCAGTCAACAATCATCGGTCTTGCTCACTGGTACATTTCTTGCTATATAAATCAAGTTTTCTCCACCATCTTTGTTAGTGATGACCAGAATGATGGTTGGTTTTTGAGCCTTTTGGCCCTGGTAGGCTGAATTACACCAAATCAGAGGGGAAAACAATACAATCAAAGTGTTTTCTGAGTGTGAGGTGAAACTTCAGTTGGTTCTGCAAATGACACACCCATAGTTCATGGCCATAATGACTAGCTCTAAACTCTCTCACCCATGAGGCATTACAACTTGTGCTGAATCACAGAGACATTGGTTGAGTGCACTTTTCCCCTAAAGAGGTCCAGGTCTAATCAGGTCACCTTCTAAACGACCACACTTAATGCTAGTATTATCATATATATATATATATATTTTAACTCTTTTTAATCCATTTGAATCACTGCCAGTTCCTGTCCCTAGATACTTTTCCTCAATTGCACAACAGCTACCAGTCTGAGAGGAAAAACACATGAAACAGCCGCATAGTTTCGAAATGCTGCTTATGAAATCTCAGTGCAGCTCACTTAGGAAAGAACCTCAACTGACGTCGCAACCTGATCTCATGAGAAAGTGGAACAAATTTGAACGAGCGAGTGATGAGCTTTCATTTGATTGAAATGTGAACCTTGCCCCTAAAGCTACCCTTAGTATTTTTCCATACAACTTGAGTCAGGCAAAGTGTTGTGGATTTGCATGTGTGACACCACGAAGGCTCTCTTCTGTAAACACAGATTGTATAGTTCTGATTGACAAAAGAAAGAGGAATGTCTTCCTTACCACCCAGCAGAACCAGTTTTGTTCTCTTCAAGTTCTGGCCATGGATAATTGGAGCATTAATGAGAGTCAAACTGACAAAAGGGGTGGAGAGAAATTCTATTTGTACTTTGTTAGTCTGATATTATTTCATACTAGATGAAGCTAGTCAACTGCACAAGATTATGCTGGGAAAAGTTTTTCTTTTCAAATTTTCAAATTCTTTAAAGGACTATTAACACTTTGATATTAATTGCATGAAGGGGAAAGGTGTGCGCAAGACTGTTCTTCACTCCCAGTCACAACCACTCCCGGAGGAATTCCTCCAGCAGTTATGTTCCTTGTCCTTTAAAGCTAAATAATTCTGGTGAATTCTGGTGTGAACATTGCTGTGTGAAAGAGTACTTTCGGAGCCATGTGTTGCACATCACTATCCGACACCTACACAGCTAGTTAAGAGTCAAATCAGCAGTGCATGGCAGCTCAAAGAAGCTGATCCAGACTCCTTTTTGGACACTACCGAGGCCGGAGTTGAACATGGTAGAAAAACCTCACAGATGCTGTTCTAGACATATGCTATAAGAATCTTCCATGCTGCATGCTCTCGGTTTCAGAAGCAAAGCTTCAGCTGAGCTGCCGTCTTGTCCACACGACTGCACTTTAAGAATTGTTACAACCTTGAACAGAATAACATGATACACAGATTTATTATTTTGGACCGATTTATTTACTTTCAGTGTTAATAGTGTAACCTAAAAAGCACTGAAGCTAGAAATGTAATTTGTAGCCTGTCTGTGGCTGTTAATTGAAATGCAGTTTGATGTTCTTTGCTGCACAAATAAAACAGCCTAAAAATAGCAATGACCTGAAATTGTTTTTGGTTTAACTATGGATTTCAGATAAATAGTCAAACACATTTTTGAATTACCGGTCGAGTAGTAAAAAATAGTTGTCATCCAACCCCTAGAAGAAATGTTGCACCACTTGGGAGTCTTCCCATGTCATTATTAGCAAAAGGACCTTTGCACTGATATGTCTTACACCAGCACCGCCACACTAAAAAAGAAAGCTGCTCCACAGGGTCCTGACTGCAGGATCCAGCACTATTAGAGATCATGTGATGCGGTCCTGACCTTTAAAACAAACTGACAACTTTTTCCTCCTTCTCAAGTGGTTATCCATGTTCACTGATTCAGCAAGAAGAGAGCTGTACAGAAAGCACCTGTTCTGCCAAGCTCTCTGAGGGGCTCCTTTCTCTCTGAACAGTGCACGTGCATGTGTCCTTTCAGGGTTTGATTGCAGGGATGTGCGAGCTGTCTTTCCTTCAGGAATCTTACTCAGCACTAGCCACCTAGGTGCAAAACTAAATATGCATTTCACACGTTTGCTCATCCATAAATGAATGAGGTGAGCAGAGCCTAAGAGCAAAGCAAAGCGAGCTCTTAATATGAGAGTCATAACAGAGAAGCAATGCCAGGATGAAACGCCGCCACTGGGGTTTTTGCGCAAGGGAAGGGAAGAGAAGGGAATGTACCACTCCAGTACTTCTGTCTCCTACCAAACGGGGGTGCTGTTGAATCACTACAGAGATTATTGCTCTCTGTTTTCTCCATGATGCGTTACTATGGAAGTGGTGACTGTGTGGAGCCTCTGTGGGTTCAGCCTTAAAAAGGCATTCTTCATCACAGGGTCTGCAAAAATGCCGATGTTTTAGCACCGAGGGGCAAAAGTAACACACACACGGCTATTAACCAATCACGGCAGCAGGTTCTAATCACTCAAGCAAGACACTCTTTGTAAACGGTAAGATTTCTTCCAGCTTGACAATGGTGAAATAATTAGAAATGCCTTACACATTCAGATAACAGTCCAACTGCTATTGTCCCATATACAATTATTTTAGAGAACACAACAGGAATGGTACGTGGAGAATATTGAGCTCTGACTGAGAGCGTGTTAATGACATGACACAGGTACCCTTTATTCATTTGCTCCATTCCAGCTCTGGATCGCTCTGAGACCTTTCAAGCAAACAAGACCAAGGCTTAAAGATGCAGTGTCAAAACTCTTCAAGAGGCTTTACTGAAGATGAAATCACAGCACCATGGCTCACATGTCCTCGGCTAGTTTAGAACTTCTGGCTCTCCTCAGAGCTGAATTAATGAGGGAGCCTCAGTCTTGCTGAACTGTGCGTACAACACCAAATGGAAAACGCATCTCATGGGGACGGAGGCTAGGTCTAATTAGTCCCGTGTTTATGTCTTTGTGTGATGCCAAGAACAGAAGAGTTGTTATTAAAAGCCAGCTCTCAGAACGGTTCCTCTCCTAGAATATAGCTAACATGAGCTGCGAATAGAGAGGAAAAGAATAGAGCAAATCGGCTGCAGCTGGACAAAAATGATGGGGTTTTGCTCTCTGCACCACTTACTGAGATGGACATCATCATTTGTTGAAAGAGATGGAGCCATTCCAGAAAGTCTGTCAAACTGGTGTGCACGTCAGACCAGAAAGCGTTTCATTCATGGAGAACTGTTCCTCTCCTAAACACTAGGATAAAGCCTCGCGTCTGTCAGTTTACATATCACACCATCGTTTCAGCTCAGCAATCAACGTTCCCTCAAGAATCAGGATCCATGCAGTGTTGTGGTTTAGTTAATAGCATACTATAGGCACAAGTGTTCATAGTTTCAGAAAGTGCTGATTAGGGCATGTGGGAAAAGCTTACACTGATAACAAAGCTGAGCTCAAAGGCTGACTCACAGCACTGTTAAAGCTGCAAACTCTGCAGCTCCCAGCATCCCAGGGCTTTAACTAAAACGCTTGGGGGTGGGGGGTTCTTTATGCCTCCCGCCTTACATATAGATTCTATCCCTCATGGAAAGAGTCTGTATTAAAACTGCACACCATTTTCATTTTCATGCGCATTGGCGTCCCCTACAGAAAGGGCCGTGGGGGTGGGTTTACCTCATTACCTTTTATTAATTCACAGTGGAGAGGCGTTCGCTCTGTACACATGGCCTGAGCAGATGGAGGGGGCTGATGAGGACAAATCAGCCTCGCTTTCCTCAAGAGGGGAGGAAAAAAAGTAAATTGCACATTGCAGGTGAATTCTGGTGTTGGTGTTTTAAAACCCAGCTCACACCACATCCTGTTAACAAGCATACACACACACGCACACATATATATCCACACACACACACACACACACACACACACACACACAGCCACTACAGAATTGTTAATTGGCCTTCATAGAGGCCTGCTTATTAAAACACCCAACGTTACATAACACCTTCTGTAACCAGCGAGTTGGCGTGAACTAGAGAAGAGAAAATGATTACAATTGCCCTAATATACCAAGGAAAATGAAGCAGGGCAAATAAACGTGCAGCTTTTTCACTCCTAAAGCGAGAAAGCAGGAAATGCTACTCATCTGCATAAACAGCTTGGAGGATTCTCTGAGTCGTGTTGTGTTCTTGGTTCTTCTTTTTTTTATTTAAAAATAGTAAGTTATTCAAACATTTACAGAGTATGTGAACAAAAACCGCTGTCAGCAACCTATACAGAAGGAAAGAAAGAAATATATTTGCTTTATATCTTTTTTCCTTAAAAAAAAAAAAAAAAAGAATGGAAAGAAAGTAAAGCAAAGTTGATGTAAATAGAGTTCAGCCCGCTTCTGTTCTGATAATCCCTCGGCAGGTTAGTGCTGTTTTATCTTGGTGGCTCACACCAGTCCTTCCATATGGCAGCAATACACACATTAACATACACACTGACACTCACACAAACAAGTCTGTGCTCGAACACTGTAGAACGTACACACACCTGAGCCCAGGACTCTACACTTCCTCTCTGAACTGAAGGAAAGTGTCCAAGGCTCGGTGAGCAGATATCGGCTTATCAGAAGGACTCACTCCTCTCTGTGGGCCTTTTTTTTTTTTGTTAAAAAAAAAATTGCCCTGGCTGTGCCAGTCTTGGGGGTTTAACACTCGGTGACATGACTCTATGCCGTCTTGATGCCTTCAAATCCGCAGAACTTCCAGCGCTTCTCCAGACTGGCACCCACGCCTGTCAGCTCCTGCTTAAAGGTGTAGGGCAGTCGGCCCAGCAGCGTCTCAACCTCTGTTGTGCTAATCTGGAGTTAAAAAAACAAACAAAAAAAACCCATATACTCAGAACTTAGTTGGAACCATACAGTCAAAGCATTAAAGATTTTTAAACCTAATCTCTAGCCACATCTATAAATTATGTGAGACTACCACAAAAAAAGAATGTTGCCACCTGTTTTTTTGCACTGAGAAAAGAACAGAAAGCCTGGTGACTTATTATACAGGTCTAGGGACAGCTGATCAATTAAGCCAATATAAGTTCTATTACTGGAACATATTTTCATGAATTCTTTAGTTGGTTTTTAAATTAAGCTCTAAAACAACCTTTCTAAAATGTGACCCGTTTTTCAGAGGGAAAAATTGCGAATGATTGCAGAAGGATACCACAAAACCGGGATGCTCCTCATTTATGGATCTGCGCAAAAGATGGCTGTATCAAAAATTGTGATTTAGTGTCATTTTATATTTATTTCCACCCATTTACCAGAATGATCTGTACTGCACCAGTGTCAGAACAGCTTTGTTAAGGCAACTGTAGTTTTACATTTGTGTTATAGAGCCACCTATAATAAACACTTGTTGATGGAATTCAACAATTGCCCCCAGACTTTCCTTAAAACTGCATTTCAAGTAAACATGGTTTGTGTTATTTTCCCAGGACAGGAAACCGTGTGGAAATTCCTGTCTATGGTAGTCACACATACACTACAGATGCTGTAGATAAAGATCAGGGTGGAAAAAACACTGGAGTACACTTTAAGGGAGATATGAATGGTGGGGAGGCTTCATTAGCACATTCTGCTCAAAACATGTTCAAAAAGATACATAGTCATGTGTGGCTATATAGTGTGTGTGTGTGTGTTTGTGTGTGTGTGTGTGTTTGTGTAAAGATTGGAAACAGTTACAGCCTGAGGTCCCGATTTGTGACTGAAATATGAAAATGATAAACCGTGAGATGTGCGTCAGATAGATAGATAAATAGAGAGAGATAGATAGAGAGAGAGAGAGAGAGAGAGAGAAGTAGGGTGAGAGGGTGAAGAAGGGGCAGAGAGATATGACAGTATGCAGAGTGACATTACACACTGTAATGCTTTATGCGTCTATTACAATAAGTAGGACAGCCATTTACACACCAAGACTGAAAATGCTGAAAATGGATAAGAACAGAAAAGAGACAAAG
Source organism: Pangasius sanitwongsei (assembly GCA_037576675.1). Taxonomy (NCBI): domain Eukaryota; kingdom Metazoa; phylum Chordata; class Actinopteri; order Siluriformes; family Pangasiidae; genus Pangasius; species Pangasius sanitwongsei. The sequence goes on from CM075011.1 coordinate 7,093,505, forward strand.
GCAGAAAAATCACATGTGATTGTGTGTGAGAGTGTGTGTGTGCGTGTCACAGCGTGATTGCTCTGCCCACTCCAGGAACTCCATATGTCTAGTGGGTCGCTTATTTACGCTGCACAGCATTAGGTTGCCGGGGGGATCAGCAATAAACAATTCACTCTGTGAAGAGTGTACGTAGGTGTGTGTGAAGCGGGTATACAGTCTGTACTCTGCACACTCCGGAGTTCTGCAAAGGTGTTTGAATATAATATGACTGAGATGGTGAGTGGAGAGGCATCTTATTGGTTCTTGAAGTGGCTAGCTCATTGGCTTAAACTCAGATCTCCTGCTTCTCACTGCCTCTTAGTCATCTCTTAGACAGCACAGCAATCAGCATGCTTGCTCAACACAGGCACTATGTGAGTCCAAAAAAAAAAACAAAAAAAAACACTGAAGGAGATTTGGTCATTTCAGTGGTATAGTGCTTGCTCTGGTGTTAAATCCCCCTGAACTTTTCAGTCGAACCTAATAAAATAATCACTGTAGAGTCATATTTTGTTGATTTGATTAGCCATCACTGACCCATTGAAATCCACAGGTTGTCCTGCTATTCCAAATAACTCACCAGCTAGAAATAAACCATGATGGGGCATGCCTTTATAGGAAAATAATAAATGGGGCAGTGTGATGCTGATGAAGGCTGAGTTACTATCACCACCACAAAGCGTATTATTATAAGAAGGGCAAACATCTCTGTCCTGAATCATCAGTAACAAAAGCTATGTTATCTAGAACACAGGTTCTGTAGCTACAAGTGTCAGGTGACAACATTACCATCTAATGACTGGCATGTGGAACTGATGGATATGCTCCTAGTTTCAACAGAGTATTCTGAGCTGTTAAGTAGCTCTCTGAATCATTTCAACATTAACATTAACAAATCACTGTGTTACCAACCCAAACGCCAATGTTTATCAACAGCTTCAGCCTTCCAGCACCAGTCAAATATTAATACACTCTTTTCAGCTCAGAAGTAGTTTAAAGAGAAAATGATGCAACTTGTAGGGGTGTAAACAAGATATCATACGATTTCGATTCTTAATTGTATGATAGGAATTGATTTAGCAGCCTCCAACTGAGCTGTGACCAACTTTGCTCAGGATCAGGGCAAAGCCTACTGTTAAATCATGAATGATGATGTAGAGAAGGACAATTTTAAGCATCATACATGGGTTATCATCTTGCTAGTCTATTTACACACCAGTTTGAAAATGTAATTATTTTTTTAACACTAGTTGTCTGTCCTTTTTTGATAATAATCGATTTATAAGCAATTGTAATCAATAGGAATCAGTTTATGACTGCTGCCTCGATTCAGTTGTTGCCTTTTTAATCAACGCATTAATCCAAATCATCTCACCCTAGATTCTTGTGCTTAAAAGAAGAACAAAAGCCACCAGTTAGGGCTGACTGCAGTACCTTGGTGTCCAGACGCTGTAAGTAGGAGCAGATGTACTCGATGCTGGCCCCGAATGGATGCACGTGGAGGAACGTTGAGATTATTCCTGCAGAAAGAAATCAACACACTGAGCTCAGAACTAGGGATTCACAGAACATTCAGCCACAGAAGATATCCGAATAAAAATTGGCAGATGAGTAATGATGCTGAATATCTGGACTGAATATGTTGTCATTGTTCTGCCGCTGTGGCTCATTCAAACAGCAACAGCACAGAAATTCTCCACCATGGGAGAACACGACACTTTATTCAACAGGCTGTGCAGCGTACTACAGAACAAGCATCTGGGTCATAACCAAAGCTGGCACAGTAAAATGCATCTGTGTGAGAAAATTGAGCTGCGCTGTTGTTTGACGTTGTGTTGTTTAGCACTATATAAAGGGGCACGATGCTGCTGCCGACAGGATGATGATTTAAATGAAAGCCATCTTATTTAAGAGATTATTTTAATATCAGAATTTTCAGGTTAACGAGTGCAACAAGAGAAACAAGGCAACGATGAAATGTGATGTTCAGTGCGGATCTGGAGCAAAAATCTACAGATTTCCAGGTTTTTTTTTCTTCCAGCCAAGCACTTTTCATGTCCTACAAGACCCTGTTGACATGCAGTTCCAATATGAAAAAGGAATATATTAAGAAAACATATATTTTGATCTATATTTAACAATATATAAATCATGCATTTGTTTATGATTATATATGAATATTAATACATTGCTGTGATTTCACATATGTTCACACATACGTTTAGTCTCAAATACTTGCATATAATTTTAATAGACTGATTTTCCATATACTTTACTTCCTGTGAGTACTATTTCTAGATGGTGCATTTATATCACTAAAAATGTAGATGTAAATGCACCCAAGAGGCATTCAGGAGTCTGCAATGCATTTTTGTCAGATGTCATACAAATTTATACTATATTTACATTATAAAATAACACAAGGTCCATGACAACCAAAGATGGCACCTACCTAAAGAGTTTAAGGGAAATAAAAATGTCACACCAAATAAAAATTTTTGATGCCGTAACCACGATTTGCGTAGAACGGGAAATGCACAAAACAGCACAGAAATCTGGTTTTCCAAGTGTAACGGTGGTACAGCAATCAGATTTCAATCTGGCTAACAGATGCATCTCACTGAGTGTAAATGCATGTGGTTAAAACCTTATAAGGATATAAACAGCATCTGGTTTAACAGTCTGCTGAATAGACAATGATTTCACACTGCAAATCTTTTTCACTCAGCAGTTTCCTTGCAGCTTTGTAATTCAGATTTGCTGAAGAGAAAATGCTATACATGTAAATGTAAAAGCAATGGTATAAAAATCAAATTGACAAATTAAAGGACAAAATACTGGTATTTGGGATACGGTATTTGTGAGTTTGGTATTTGGCACAGTGTTCTATAAAATTTGGCTCTAACCTCAGCCACTGTAAGATACTGTGAGTGAAGGTAAGACGCAAGTGCCGGTGCTCTGTGTGATACTTATTTAGGGTAGTCCATCTATCGTCATCAGAATACATAGCGAGTTCCAATCAGCAACTAAGATATTCAACACTCAAAGTTCCAAACAGGCAAAGACCAACACCAGGAAGTACAAAGAAAACATGCTCAGGTTTAACGATACTAAGAGCACAATAAGACTTTGAGACAAAGAAACAGCAGGGTATAAAGAGACAAACTAATTAAGGGCAAAACACAGAACAGGTGCACACATGTGGGGAACAAACCGATGAAAAGACAGGGGCGGAGACAAGACTAGAACCAAAACAAAGGCATATTGCAAAACATAAACAGAACACATGTAGGACAAAGAACAAATGCAAGTAGTGCTTGCTGTGGTTGAAACCACACCACATGCCGAAAGGCGGAGTTTTGACTTCTCAGAACACGGCAAAACTCCATCAACAAGCCGTCTTTCATCATCTAAATCAATATCAGCTGCTCTGTTTTTCTAGGATTGGAGGTGGCTTTGCTGAAGCTGTGTCGACCCCTGCCTCTGTCTCTTCAGCTGCCAAAATGGAAAGAAGGCCTTAATTGCTATTTGGATGCCTCTCCAAATAATCAGAGCTTTCCATCAGTTATATTTCACGCATGCTAAAATCAGACATAAACACAAACTCGTTCCAGGAGCAAAAGGGGAAGCAGTGGATCTGAATCTCCACAGCCCCTGGAGTCAACGACTAAAAAAATGAGCAGTTTTAAGAGACTGCATCTGTATAGGAGCCAGAAATTTATGCTCTGTGATGAAAAGATGGCAGTGATCAAGATCACTCTGGAGACAGAACATCACACAGCAGCTGGGGGGGGGGGGGGGGGGGGGGGGGACGAAGGGGGGGGGGGGGGGGGGGGGGGGGAGAGCGGGCGAAGGGAAAAAAAAAAAAAGCAGAAAAACAGTGGCGGACGAAAA
>CM075011.1:7113952-7139838 GCA_037576675.1 Pangasius sanitwongsei
CTTACGTCATGGATAGTACCAGTTGTGCTGGTTAGACCCTGCTCCGGAGTAGGAGCTAATTTGGTTCTCGAAAAAGCCAGTCGGGTACTAAAATCACACCCAGTTCCAGAGGTGCGAAAACGCCAAAAAGTGGGTAGTTCCACATTTAGTTCGAGTACTATGAAAAGGTTTCCGCGGTGCGAAAGGCCCTATAGTCAGGACTCAGGGACAGGAAGTGCTGTCAATGAAGAAGGAAGCCCTCATCCCAGATATGCGTCTACCCCCTTTGGACCATCATCTGCTGATTAAAGCTGGGTTTAAACTTTGATTTCAGCAGTCTTTTAAGATTATTGCTTGTACGAGATGCACACTACAATGATCGAAAGTTTGTGGACGCCTGACCATCACACTCGTGTTTTTTGAACATCCCATTCTAGATTTATTCCCCCTTTGCTGTTATAATAATCTCCACTCTTCTAGAAAGGCTAGATTTGGAGCGTGGCTGTGGGGGTTTGACCATTCAACCACAAGAGCACTGGTGAGGTCAGGCACTGATGTTGGGTCAGGCAGTGATCTCAGCTTTTTTTTTGGTCACAATGACACCAAACCATCCAGTCTGCAACAGCAAAATCAGGCCAAAAAACTCACACAGCGGAAACCTGGCCTACCCCCGAGGAAACAGCCTCCACTGGAGGCTTAAGTGAACTTGAGTGTGTTCTTGTCTTGGTTGGGAGACACCAACAGCATAAGTTCAAACTCTCTGAGCATAGATCAGTAAGAGGACGAGGTTTGTAACTGGCAGGTGTGAAATATTTACTCTCGCAACTCAGTACAGGGTTCAATTAATCCAGTCATCATCCAAGTGGCTGGCGTGCCCTTTTCCCTATCACGCCATCCTTTCACACGTCTCAGAACACGCTGTCGGAGATCGTAATCGTTGTTTCCTAATAATTGAGGTTGTACCTGAAATCGAGTGTGGATCAAAACCCGTTAAATGTATGATTACATTTGCATACATCTGCATGCTAATAGGAGTCACTGTCACACCTGGGGATCGGTGATAGTGCTGCTGGGATCTGCAACACTGAGTCCAGGGTTGGGCCTGTCAACAGAAGCCACCTTTCATATGTGTCAATCACAAAGTTGCAAAAACAAGCTGCAATGGTGATTTTCCCAGCATGCACCAGTGGTTCACGGTGTGCTAAGCAGCTCCGGTGCAGAGCAGGCTCTAATGACTCGTCAGTAATGAGTAGAACGAAGCCAAAGAGCTGAGCGAGCAGCTGGCAGAGACATTCTCAGCTGTGCACTCCTGTGTTCAGTCCGCCAGAGGGGTTTATGGGAGTATAAAGAGCCTAATAGCTTTGGATCATAGTGGAATCAGTTGCCAGCTCGATTTGATGACTTGTGCTTGTAGTCTAATGGCTCCTCTGCCAGCAATGTCACTGACAGGGGGACAAATTGACAACGGAGGACTGGAAAGACAGACTGATCATTGACCCAGCCATAACCTTTAATGCTGTCTGACTTTTCTCTTTCTCTGGATGGCTAATTATTTGTTTATAGTTCCGGCACGAGCATTCATTTTCCAGGAAACGTAGTGGCCTTGTTGTGAAATATGGTGCGCTTCCACATGAGGAGTCAGGGCCAGGGCTGACGTTCCAGGAAAATTTTTAGTAGGTACTTTTCTGCAGAACTATTGAGGTGGAGCTTGCGGTACTGGTCCAGCATAAGCTTCACAGACTGGCCAACCCTCTTACTTAAACTTTTTACATCCTGCCTGGTTGATGGTAAAAACATTGCAATGGCAAAAAAAACAACAACCCAAAAAAACAACAACAAAAAAAAACAAACAGCAACACAACCCCGACCATATTTGCATTCTTGAGATGACAGCTGCATCCTGGAACTGTGTATGTCTTGTTCAAGAATTTGGAAAGTCTTTTGTTCCTCAAATGATTCTTGAACCTCAGTGTAAATATGCCTACAGCAGCAAACATGGCTCATTTATTTAAAGCTTTGCTTAGGATAGTCAGTCTATGCGTTTTCTTAATCCGAGGGGATTCGCATGATGCTAAGGAGGGCACAGTAATTCTCCTTCAGACAGAGAAGACAGTACTAATTACGGAGCCCAAAGTAAACACACGGCTCTTCGGCTCCTTAAAGCATCAGCACATTTCTGTCTGCGTGATTTCTCTGCTGAAAGCATGAAATGAGTATGCCGTTGCTTGCTTGCACTAATTTTATGGTGCCATGCAATAACTGTGGAAAGAGGTTTCTTAATGACCTAATTACCAGCTTATCTAATGTGTGCTGGTGTGCAAAAGACTGGGAGTTCCTGTAACCCAACAAACAGAATGATAGAGTAGAGTGCAGCATTTATGCCGCTCTATATAATCCCAACTCAAAACAGAAGTTCAGGATAAGGCTGTATTGTAGTCAGACAATAAATGTGAGGGCAAGAGCTCTGCATACGCTAAGGTTTCCAATTACAATCCTCATGACACATTGCAGAGTTTTATTAGCTCTCACACTGTGGAAGGATCTGGTAATTCGCTGACAAGCTAATCAGAGAAGCACAAAAAAAAAAAAAAATGTAGAAACCTCATATTTCTCACATTTAATGAGGTAAAGCTTCAAGCTGCAAGCACTGAAAGCACTGAAGTGAGCATAACAGTGGCATCCAGGAGGTCTTCACTGCTGAGACCTGTTAGGGAATGGATGCTTTGTTAGAGGATTGTGGGTACCTGAGTCATCCGAGTCTTTGCTCTCCGGTGCATCCTCCATGTCGTCATCGGACATTTCCATCTCCTCTTCCCGGCGAATTCCCATCAGCTCCTCGTTATGGATGTTCCTGATTTCCTGCAGAACAGGAAGACAATGTTAAACTCTGAGGCTCCAGGGACTTTAACTAGCACATAAAGATTATGAATTAAAAATGAAGCTCGATTTTTAATGAGCTCCTACTAAATTCTCTAAGCGCAGGAGTAATCAAGCCAGCAAATTTTGGTACTCCTTGTTGGCTTACCTTGCTGGATCAGATAGTTAGCAAACTAACACTGCGTTGAGAAAGTTTTTGTGTGTGTGTGTGTGTGTGTGTTTTAATGCCTGGCATTGATGCGTGAGTGAGATACAGATTTGCTGGGATGAGCAGGGGTGTTTGGAGCAGATGTCTCTGCATGGGTGCTGCCTGCTGGCCCACCTAATGGGGAGCTCACCGACTAATGAGGTGTGCGCACACATTCACTTACATAAAAGCTGCTATGGGGAGAGATACTAACTCCCAGAGAAACTAAAGGCTTAGTGTAAACACCACCATCTGCCTGATGCTGAGGGGTCGAACAGGTAATGCAAACACAAACACACCCATCTGGCCAGATAGAGAGAGAAGATAGAGTGAAAGGACATGAGGTTATAGAGAGGGAAGCCAGAAATAAGAAGACTGACAGAGCTCTAATCTGGTGTGCTGCAATTTTCTTTTGAAGTCCCCTCTGTAAATCCAGAGATTACAATCATCAGTGTATGAAGCCACACAGCCTGCAGCTCAAAGCAGCTACCACTGAATTCAGGTCAATCACAGAGGGTTACCGTCTCAGAAAAACGATCAATGTTGTGTTACAATCCGAGAATTGACACTGTTACACTGACTGGAGCGTTACACTCTCGCTTTTCAAACCTACTGTTAGACTTGAATTTCCCAGCCAGTCTACTTCATACCAAAATGCCTTCTGTACTCATTATATAGCCTCATGCCATCTGTCCAGTCAGTAGAGACAGAGCAAGGGTGAGCCTGCCCTTATAGTTTCTGTATCTTTTCAGTTTTCTGCAAATAAACCATATCACCCATAAAGTGACATGTTGCTGATCTTTATTGCAAAGCTCCCGGGGAATCTCCGCAGTAAGAAATCTGTGCTCTAACACCACAATGGTTGTTCTGAAGGATTAGGAGAAAAATCCTCCTATAAAAACCAGTTCATAAATGAGCTCCTTACCTTCAGAACGACACAGAGCAGCTCAGTAACTGGACAAGCAGGGACACAGGGATTATAAGCATCGAGTCACATTAACTACACTTGTCATACACTGTTCCCTTAGTGCAGAGCTGAACTCCAACTAAAATACCCTCACATATAGATAAAACAGCATAGGAAAAAAAATCTGCTTCATTTAACACTCTTTTAGCAAAGCCATATGTAAATGTTTTCCATAAAAGGAAAAGCTCACAAAGTGCAAAACAAAATGACAACTAAACAGTGAGAGTGCCTCCTAAATGCAGCATGCGTGAAATCTTCCAATAATGCTGCTCAGCCACTGCAGTGCATCGCTTATCACAGACGCACACTATCTCTTCCTGCTGTTATAGGGCACTATTTCTTTTGTCCTCATGTCTTTATTAATGAATCTGTTTTGGATCACTTTCTTTCAACTCATTCATTTGAAATCAACTGAAATAAATAAGTGATTTAAACTTGACAGTGTAATCTGTGTATAAATTTGCAATAACTCATCACCTATTATATAATTTGAAGCCGATCAATCGAAGTTCATATTAGTGAGCCTGTTTCTATGTAAATTTACATAAACTCAGGAGCTCTCTTAGGTTATGAACCTTTTTCCAAAGTAAACTGATTTTCATGAATACCACATTTCTTGTGTAAATGCTCCCGCACACAATTTATGAATAAATTTGTTCGTATCCAACTTCATAAATGAAGCCCATTGTGCCTAAAAGCACATGGAATAAAAAAGAATAAACCAAATAACATCTGTTCTCTGGACTGAGCACAACCAGCCTCAATGAGGATCCAATTACTGGGAATCTTCTGGGAATCATATAAGTATGTAACACTCTGATGTTAAGACTGGATGTGTAGTTTGGACAGGACAATGGAGTCTTTGTGCATCATTGTATAACAATGAGAACATGGCTAATGGTAAGTGTAGCCAACCGGTATGCAGGTCAGCACATTAAAACAAATATGAACTAAAAGCCAACTCAAACAGCACATTCAGACATAATGAAACACCTACCTTATGTCACGACGAGACTCTTTTGCATCAGTGTAATGCTTGCTCCAAATCCAGTACCCATTTAAAGCTAATGAGATTACATGATACGACTCTGAAATGTGAACACTTCCTGTCGAGTGTATATTCATTACTCGCTTAACAAGACCTTTCAAGCACTTTTGGATTAGCATAAACAGTATCAGCCCTGCGATCCGTGCAAAATGCCGCTGTGTTGCAGCCTGGAAAAAGAGATTATGATGTTAATTACACGCCCATTTCAATCTTTGCTCACTTGGTGCTCAAGAGACGAGTCTCAACACTTACCGAATGACCAGAAAACGACAACAGTGTTACTGTATACTTCATCAGCCTCCTCCGCCCACACAGAGCACATTTTGCTGCAGCTCATTAATTAATAAGGTATTCTTGCACCCTACCGTCTGAATTTGCTTCAAAATAGAAAAAAAAAATTTTAAGCATTGAAATATGGAGCAGTCTGGACAGGGGATAGTGTATGAGAAGGACTGTGCTCTGAATGCACTGATCTGCAGCAGAGCTCTGGGAGTCAATAGGGAAGTGTGGTATAAAAGGGCAATGGTCTTGCACTCGGCCAGCGCTTTGTGTGCGGCACTGCTTGCTCAGGTGTGTTACCTGCCAAGTGGTTGTGTGCTGCTGGGAGCTCAGCCACTCTCTGGTGATTTACAGCTACAGTTCAGGTGCAGCCGAATGACTCCGTTACCCTGTTTAAGAGCTAATTAACGTACGACTCAGGAGATAGCATATGGAACTGCACTTGATGACGGGGAATAAAAAGGGCTAGTGGATCAGTGTATAAAGTAAAATCCTGTATAAATGTCAACACATTCATTTTAACAGAAAGAACAAAGCAAAAATTGAGAACACCAACCTCTGCTTGCTTGCGCCACATGTCCAGGTTCTTGCGTTGGGCTTTGGAGAAATGGTCCCATGCCTTTTGTTTGGAAGCAGCGTGGAATACAGACACAATCTGCTCAACTGTGGCAGGGGGACGCGGGGGGCCAGTATGTACCGTCCAAAGAAAGACAGAGAGAGAGGGGCGATTGGGGAGAAGCAGAGGAATGGGGAAAAAAAAACTGGTGTCAGATAGGAAAGCAGTGAACTACTTTTCTCGCCCTACTCTCCCTCTCTACAGCAACAACACTGGTGCATGGATGACTAACTTTAATGCTGAAATAATTCACGGAGGAAACAGTGGGGCATTTTGACCTGTTTGACTAATTCAGACCACTGAGGCAACTTCTGTGCAAAATCTCCTCCAAGATATCATGAACAAAGTGAATTAAAAAAATTTTTTTTTACCACATCACCTCTGATCTCTTTCAAAGCTCTGAGCTGTCAGGAGAATCAAAGGATCACTAGCTTATTGGAAAAAGCAGGTAGATGTGGAGTCTAATGAGACTCATCTACAGGGCAGCCACACGTCATTACTTTGCACTCTGTGTGTGTGGATCTGACAGGGCGTCTTGCTTGTGTCAACTCATTAGTGGAAACCTTACCGAAATCAGTTCATTCACTCAGAATTGAGAAATGAGCTTTGGCAGTAATCCATCAGGGGAGAGACTGAATATTCCAGGAGTGGAGAACACTGAGCATCACATGTTAAACTCCAGCCCAAACTGTACCACAATGCTGTTTCTGCTTTAACACCACTGATTCAGAACCTCTGCCAATTAACACGTTCTCTGTGGGCTGAATCAGGGCTGTGAGAGGAATGCAAACACTAAACCCCAGAGGCCTATGGGATGGCAGGCGTGCAGTTAGACTGCGTTCTTCTTACAGACATGATTTTGTTTTAGGGCTTGTACATGAGGATTTGGTACCTATCACATTCCATACATGATGTGTTTCACAATATTTAGGTTTTCTAAATGTACGAAAGAACATAAAACGAATAAATGGTACAAAGTCACATCAGCTCCTTGTTTATCTGGCAACATTATACAGGGTGTCCGAAAAGTCAGGAACCATTGAGAGTAAAATTACATATATTTTATTTTGTATTTATTATTTACAACATATGACCTACATGTTCACCCTTTTCTCAGCTGCTGTATAATTATTTTGTATCATTTTTGAGGATTTTGCTCAACATATTCCCATGAGTTCCTGACTGTACAGACACCATGTAGAATTCTCAACAATAGTTGCGATATTCTCAGCAAAGCATATACATATTATTCTGTGTATATGCATAGGAGTTAAACTGGTAACTGCTCACTAGTAAAAGAATTAAGCAAGCGTGTTGTAGAAAAATAATCGACTGTTATCACCTCAAAGTCGATTACTTTCCAATAACAGCATGTCATAGTGTTTTACTTCTCTTTGACTAAACATTTTTTGTTAATTCAAGAATGACAGGTTATTCTTTTTATCCGTTTAATGTTGTGCTTGTTAGATAACAGAGAGACGTCAAAGCGCAATGTCCTCTGTCCTGAAGACCGAAATTTCCCAGTTTCCCCAGACCAATGTTTATATTTTTCATTGTTAAATAACATTTAAAAAAAAATAAAAAATCAGTTTATTGTTTATGCTAAAATTATGTGAGTCCTTTTCAACATGTTGTTACTATAGAAACAGTACCATTAAAACTAACACATTCATTTAAACCTTAGGGCTGAGACTGTGTCATAGCTGTGCTGTTATAATATATAAAATTAACCGTGCACGGTGTGAAAATCTATTTCTTCTGCAAGTCTGAGACACACCCAGTGCAGCGATGTGATTACTGCTGCTAGCAGAACGCTGCGTCTGTTGAATCGCGTTAATATTATTCTGGGGCTGTCACCTCTCAAGGATGTGAAGGAAGACTTTTCACCAATTTACAATCTGTCTTGCGTTCTCCTCCTTTTGAGGCAAGGCTAATAAACCCAGTGGAGTCAATAGGGTTGAGAAAGCTCAGTCTGAGATAAAGGCAAGCTCGAGTGAGAGTGCTGCGGCGAGCTCAATAATGGCTGCAGCATCCTTTAATTTGATGGGAGACATCGATTTAGAAGTAGGGGAAAAAATCGCATGATTATGTGTGTGGGTGTGAGAGAAAAGAGCGATTGTTAGTGTGATGAGTGTACACCTATACAACTGGCACTCCTGGAGTTACTACACAGCTTTCTATCCTGATTGGCCACGGCTGCTATGACTAAGTGATTTTTTTTAACTGGATTTGACTTAGTATGACGATGGATCATCAGGGAAAGGATTTTAGTGATGATCAAATATAACCGAGACATCAACTAGTTTACCAATTCCATTTTGGCAAAGAAAACATTGAAGCAGACTTTAGTATATTTTTGCATCCTCTTAGAGAATGTGCTATATAAGAAAAGTATTTCAGACTTTCTCACTTTTGTTCTTTATTCTGTTTTCCGTCAGTGGAGGTCTGCTTAGAGTAGTGGTCTTGAATGCTAAGTACTAAAATTATTTTTGCATTATTCATTCAACACTTTTTTTTTTTGCCAAATCAGCATGCTTGCCTGGGATTTGTCAAGTATTCTATTTTACATAATGTTATTTATTTATTTTTTTCTGTGACCTCTACTGCACAGTCTAGTTTAGTTTTAGACCTAATAGCATTGCTGTGCTGTATTGTTTCCTGGGCTAAAGCCTTTGCTCGAATCTTGAAGTTCTGGTCTGGAGGATACAATTCCATAACTACATCCGTATGAAGACCTCATTTCACAGCAGTGTTTATTGCTGAAATCTTGTAATTCACTAGAAATCTTGTAGCTTTTGATCTGATTACTGCTGCTACTTGCTACAGGTGATAATACTAGCACGGCTATGGGGTTTTCAATACTGTGTTATCTCTAAGCAACACCAGTTTACCTCCTCACATGGCTTTAATACATTCAGTATTTCTACAGGGTCAGCAACAGACCTCTATATGATAAATTAAAAAAAAAAAAAAAAAAAAAAAAAAAAATTTGCCTACAAATATGACTAGCATATCAGTTTACATACCTCATAGCTGCATGGATCCGAGTAGTGATGGGCATGCAGGTATTATTTGGCAATGTTTTAACATTTTCACCACCATCATGACAAAAGTTTTGTTTACAAGCATGAATTATTAAAGTGCATGACTTTACGTCACAGACTGGTTACTTTTAATGTTTGTTTTATACAAAATAAGCAGACGAAAAAAATATGTAACACCTAGCCCATGCTAATGTTCAAATGCAACAAATGTTGCCTTATTAATTAACTTCATTGGGTATGAACTATAGTACAATGCTGGATTATAATATGCCTAAAGAACACTAAAAAAGGGGCATATTGCAATTAGGCTAATGCAAAAATCATAACATGTACATCATTTTGCACCTGCTCGGGGGTAAAAAATAAAAGACTGTAGAGTCAGAAGCCTGGCTCTTCTGCATTTAATACTCTGCAATGTACCAGATACAGAGATGATAATATCAGAAGGGTGTTTAATACAAACCTCACAGACAGAAGCAACTTAAGTTAAGGAGCAGGTTTCTAGATGTTTTGCAAAAAGTCTTCTTCAGATGCTTTTCCTGGCCAGTTGTATTGCCGTTGTACACTGTTACAGTCAGCACACCCCAAAAAAGCCTCACCTGACTTCCCTTAGCTGACAGGAAGCACATTCTCTGGTGGTCCGTGTAGTGTTTAGCACATAACAGAAATGTAAAAAAAAAAAAAAAAAAAAAAGAAAACATGAATGGTTTATTGATTATTGTCCAGCCAGAAGAAATGAAAAACATGTCACATGATTGCAGTGAAGTGAAAAGCTTTTCCTGAAGGAGTGTTAGAAGATTTTGCACTGAACATGGCTTAAATCAACTCTGCGATGCTCAATCTCCATATTTATATGGAGAACTATCCTCTTCTTGATATATCTGTAATCAGTTTGGAAGATGGTTCCAAAGCCATATGTAAGGCTATATGTAAGGCTATATTTACATTTTTAGCAGAGTTTAGCAGACATCCTTATCCAGAGCGATGTATAGTAGTACGGTGTATTTTGGCTGTAGGATTTGAGTCTGTTCTCACGGTGTTTTCTGTATTGACTTGGACTTGTCTGAGAATTATTGGCATTTGTATTTGGACTTGTCTCAGTTACGGGCATTAGTCGAACAGGCTTGCTAAATATGGTTTTGAAAAATCAAACAAAAAACGCTTATGATGTATTTTCTTTTCGCATGCACAAAGTTTGTCAAGAAATAATTCCTTCTTGTAGAAAGCCAAGCCTAATCAATGGCACAATGCGTGAATGAAGCCAGCTAGCCAACTAAAGTAAAGGCTTGAATTCACTGAAAAGTATTTGATGGTTTTCAGTCTTTATCTTGACTTGGTATGGTTTTCACTTGGACTCGATCTCAGTCTTGGACAAGACAATGCCAGTCTTGACTACAGCCCTAATTTGTAGTCTCTAAAAGCAGGAGTCATAAGTGTATCAACTGGCCTTGAATAAATGATTTACAGCCCCATCAGAAACAACCACAGTTTTCAGAAAAACTGACCCTTTTTCTCTTCTAGATTTTTTATGATTTAATTTTTCGAAAATGACCGAAACAGGAAAGAAACAAACACAAGTCGCTCTTAAATCTTGTATCTGCTATGTCTGATATCAGAAATGAAAGAAATGAAACAAACAAACAAACAAACTCATTTTTTGTCTGGATTCTGAAGGGAAAAAAAATCAAATAATTATTAATGTTCTTCTCTGTTACTGACAAAAAACAGAAGTACACACACCCTCTGGTGAGCTTGTGTTTTTTCCAGAGGTTTGGTGCTGCTTACTGCAGACTGTTATGTACAATAAAAAAACTCGACACTCAGGACTATTACGGTCAGGTATTAATGTCCACCACCATCTTGCTGATGTTCAGATCTGAGTCCAGTTCATAAAACAGGAACATATGTTTGCAATAAATCAGGCATTATGGTGGAACAGACAGCACATTGTTTATAGCCTGTTAACAGAATCTGTCATCTTGACAAACATATATTTTAGTTTTATTCTGCTGTTCTGGCTTTCAGTGATAAGCTGTGAGATTGTACTCAGCTGTGAGATTATGCTCAGTTATGGATGATCAGATGATCTGTACTGCTCAAACAATCCTTTTTCCTCTCACCCATGACTGACTATGAAGCTCACGTGTTTGTCATCATGACAGTGTGACAGTACTGCACCGATGTGATTTTTTTTTCTTCTGACACACTGACAAGAAAAATCTGCAGATAAAAAAGGGGATGGTGCTAAATGCTGGTGGAAGTCAGCCCTAACTCATTAATTCCCTGTCAACTTAAATCCTCTCAGTAATGAAACATGTGAAAATGACATATCAGTTTTCAGTCGCAGAGATAAACTCCATCACTTAAATTTAAATTACGTACTCAGTCAGTAATTATCAGCATCTGCTAGATAAATCGAACAAATTTTACTAATAGACTAATAAGTAATAGATGAAAAGAATAAATAAATCCGTTTTGAATATCTGTCACGTGTAAACTCAGGTGTCTTAGAAGCCTAGTCTACGTCTGAGCTTCATTTCTTGACATCATTTCTAGACTCTAAACTTTAAAACCATGATGTGTTATTATTATGATTTTTTTTCAGGGCATGAAAACGCACTAAGATGTTTTATGACTTTTCTATTATTAGTAAAATTGATTGTGCACTTTGAAATGTGTGTATTTTTTTTTTTTTAAATGTACTGTATATAAATATAAAAAGAGGATTTTTCTGGAATAGAGTGAGTTGAGTTTGTGAGACACTCTATGGCTTAGGAGTGACAAAGAATAAAATTAGTCAAATACAGAGCAATTTTTCATTAATTTTTCCCATTATTCTGTTATTTCTTTGACAAATAGTAAGCCATAACCTGTACTAGAGATCTGTGCAGAATAGATTTTTCCATCCTGCTTTGAATATTTTCCTACCCTCTGTGGCACAAACCTGATTTCACTCCCACCCGCTCCAGCTTCCCTTAGAGCTCACTTCTAAGCGCAGTCTCATTCTCATATTTAATATTTCCTCTTTCCATCTCCTTCAACGGCATTTGAAAATGACGCCCAAACTTAAAACAAATAACACAGCCTGCTCTCTTTTGTGACCTTCGGATGAAATCTCCTTCTCATCTGTCCATTTTTCTGCTGTCAGTAATAACTGACATCAGAAATCATGCACAAGGACATGATGCTGAACAACTGTATGTCTTTTAAACGTTGGTTACTCACTGATACTTCTTCACACAACAGTAGAAGTGAGATTTAAACTGTTAATGATTTCATTGCAAGTTGTGTTCGATAGTGTCTACAGCGTTAATGAATTATGGATTGTATAGAAGATTTTTTTTTTTTTTTGCCTACTAGCATGTGCTTCACCTTATAACATTAGGCAGAAGCATTGGAATTTAGGACATTCCTCGGGTGTTACGATTTATTTCCGTATCTGGAGAAATCCCTGAGGCAGGCACGCACAGCAGGGCGTCTAAATATTTGCCATTTCCCTGATTATTAGCTAGCAAGTGGGGAATTGGGAGCAGTTGGCATGGCAAACAGAAATCTCCAAAATGTAGCCAAATTGAAACCTACACTCTCAGTACTGCTCTAAAAACAAAACAAACAAACAAAAATGCAAATGTAGCTGATGCCGTATGATGCCGTGTCAGCTGCCACTAGCTATAGAGTGCAGTAAAATCAACTTGCCTGTAACTTATACAATAAGATGCTGTATATTTTCCTGTACGCAGATGCAAGTGTAGAAAATGCAGTATTCGAAGGCTCACTGGTATAATTTGACGTGGCAGTGGAAAGAAGCGTGACAGATAAATAAGAACAAGCACATGCACACACTGACAGTTAAAGCAGCGAGGTGAAATGTGCCACCGCTTCAAAGAAAAGCAAAAGCAACTTTCCAAGCACCAAAACTTGAAAATATATAAGAATCTTTTTTACAGGCACTGCTCATAAACCTGTGCTGTCAGGGATCCAGTTTTGCAGTGACATTTAAAAGGGCCATGACACATTCATAAATAAGTTCAACAGGAAAATAAGTTTCCCAAACACATATGGTGAATGAATTCTCCCATTTTGTGTTTTCTTTTTTAAGACTGTGACACTACACTCAACATATTACACTGTCTTTCCAAGTCAAAGCCGGTGAAGGAGTTTAAATCAATCAGTATTAAGCGAGTGTTCAATATAGCCGCTCATGTGCTGGACGGAGCACCCCTGACCGTATCATTACCCTTTTCAGATCAACTTAGAAGTGATCAATCACGCTATTGACCAGCCACCAATGAGGAGCTGGAGAGTGCGCTATGCCGGAGTGCATACAGGATCGAGTACAGTATACAGTTTATGCAGCTAGTTGGAGAAAATTGACACAGAAGTTGCCAAGGAGGTCGGAGATCCCTATTTTCCCCCAAATCATCCCCACAGTCTTTTCAGTAAACACTTCATACGCTAAACACATGTGGCTTCTGTTTGCTTTGCTTTTTGGAGGAATACTTACTTTCGCTCACTCAGGCCGTCCTCGTCAAGAGAGCTCTCCACACACTATCTCACACTACCGAAGGCTCCAGCTAATGCTTAAGCAGCTCTTCATGCCTGTTAGTGGTCAGCGGGCGCTGTGTGCCGAGGCAGTCTGAATACTCTACCTGCGTCTGCTTTCAGCTCCAGACTGGCTCGGACCTCTGGAGCACTTACCTGCTCACTCCTCAGTGCACTCGCACCACAGCATGCACAACATCATCACGACACGGTGTGCACTTCAGCACTGGGGTCCAGTCCCAATCCAGCTGGGAATAATTACTCCAATCCAGCTCTTTATCAAACTGATTCAATTTGAATCGATTCATTTGAATCACAGTAATGAAAGTGATTCAATTAAAGGGCTAATGAGTTGAAGTTCAGTCAGTGTCTGAGGTTGGTCTCTTTAGCTTTGCACTGGAGATATGCGGCTAATCTAACTAACAAGTAATGGAAGATTATTGGAAGCCTCTACGCACCCACCTAAAAGGACATCACTTGTACTAACTAAATTACACAAATCAACCTGAAACTATATGATCATCTGAATCACTTCACACCTCCTACCTGACTCTGATGCTTGCGCAAAATGATACCACATTATGAGCTGAGGAAGAAAGTGATTCAGCCTCAAATGGAGCTATGACTGGTTTTTTTTTTTTTTTTTTTAGCTGTGATGACATTTTGACCATTTTATAGATATAGATTTTAATAACTCGACACTTGACACTAGGCATGAATAAGTGCAGTCTAAGCTTTCCTTTCTTGTTACCCACATTATCCTGGTAGCTCTAGTGCAGGGCTAAAGAAGCAAACTTCAGACACCAAACATGTTTAGGCATGAATATAATCTTTCGTCAAACCTTAAATTATGACTTTAATATACTACGCTGTATTTAACCCCTTAAATTCTCAACTTAGTACTCAGTTATTCATATTAAATGTTTATGTTTGGCAGTTTGGGAAAACCCATCGGATGTTCAGTGGCTGAAAATTCATGTTTTGACCAAAATCGTTTTTTTTATTTGATGCATTTATTTAGTTTTTTGTCCATAACATACTTTGAGACATAACCATGAGAAATCATAAATATATTTCACCAAAATGATGTAAAAATGTTTTAACTTTTTTTCTTTTTCTGCAGTGACCGTGTTTAGTAAATGTTTAACAAACATGGCTGTAAAAAGGTTTAGTCTGTTTTCACTGCTAGCTTGCTAACTAAGTATAATTTCCTTACGTAGTGAATGTCATGCTTTGATCAACTGTTGCTGGGGAAATAGACATAACAGGAATAACAGACATAAACAGACAATTAATTCAGTTGTAAACAGTATAAATACCAGCTGTCAAATTATCTGTGATGCAAACGCACCATCGCTTACAGTGTAGAGACGGCAAGGTTGTAATGTTTGAATGCTAATCTTTTTTTTTTTAGCGAAAAATTTAGCGAAACTCACAAAATTCACTAGCAATTATTTCTGCACAGACTTGAGAGTGAAACGTGATCAGTCAAGTCAAGAGTGATGCTGAGGCTCCAGTTGGGTAAACTGACACTTATCTCAGGAGAAGAGACTGATGTAGATGACCAACATGATTACTTGTTTTTCATCATAAACCTATAATCTTAGATGAAGTGAATGGTCATATTTAAGATATATATATTTTATTCATTACATGTTAAATTTTTGGGGGTAACCTGATTGTGAAATGAAAAATGTCCACTACTAGTTGGGACAAAAGAAAGGGAAAAAGAGAAACATATTTTACTTCAGTTCAGTAGTTTTCAGAAATACATATATAATAAAAAAAATGACAAAAATGTTCAAGTTTTCCCAGACTGCCATTTTTATTATATAACTACTATGGATTATTTAGTGCTTACATTCAAACTACTTGGAAAGGTTCGCAGTTATGAGAGTGAAAAGCTACCAAAGACTGCTGGGAGTTTAAGGGGTTAAAATTTAAAATCTACCACAGTGCATTATTTGAGGAATACTTAAATACTCAAAACAATTTGAAACATATAAATAATGTATTTGAATTTGTCTTGAATAAAAATAGAATTTCCTTTTGATTCACTTTTCCTGTTTCTGCCTCTCAATTCAAATGGAAATCATTTATTTGGAATTGTAAATAATTCCCAAATTGTGAACTGACCTCAGCCCAGATGTATACCACATTATAATAATGTGTAAGAAAAGTACAATAACAGGTTGAGTAAGTGGTCTGACGGTGAAGCAGGACACAACACCTGCAGCTCTTTCTCTAGAGGAAGTGCTTTATTTTGATTTGCTTTATTTTAAGATAAAATGCTAGTTTGTGTGGTTTAGTTCACCAGGTTATATGTATTGTGTTTTATTTATCATGTGCATAATGTTTTCCATCATACTGAATATATGCTTGAATGAAAATAAAACCTAATGTTGATCCTGTGGCTTTTACCTCTCTCTTTAAATATCAATTCATGCTACAGAAAGTACTTACATTTCCACAGACTGTGTTTGTGTGGTGTGTGTTTTCCATATCCCTGGGCACTGGATCAATCATCTCTAAAGTGCCACTGCATTATGCTTTCCATTAAGATGGCTGAACGTGTCGAGAGCTCATGTTCTGAAAGAGTGCACCCATTTGCTGAGTGTGTCTCTTTTCAGAGTGTTAAAAGCAAGCGTTGCTTTAAAGTGTGCGGGAGGACAGCACTCACATTGTACAAGGATGGCAGCAAGGGCGTTCTTAAACTTCTCCTTGGCCTCCTCCATCTCCTTCTCGTGCGCCGCTTTCTCGTTCATCAGCCTGCGGATGTGGCTGTTAGACGACTGGATCATGGAGTAGAAGTTGTTGGCGTTGCGGCGGTTCACTTCGCCTCGTTCCACCCAGGTCAGCAGCACTCGCACTGCCTCGGGAAACTTGGAGTCATCTAAAAAGGGAAAAGAAAGAAAGAAAGAAAGAGAGAGAGAGAGAGAGGTGTATGGTGGGGAGTAGGGAATCATCGATACTGATACTGGTATCAGTCCAACACTGTGCTCATTTACTCATACACCTACTCATAAAAATGAGTAATACCAACAGTAATAAAAGTATTTGTGAGTGTGGAGCAGTGAAGGTGAACATGCAGAGAAACTGTCATGAGCAGTTCAGTTCTGTGAGCACTGAGACACATACACGACCCTTCCCCCGCAATGATACTACTCTACACACTCAGTTCAGCCATCCATGTACTCTCTATTAAATATAAAGTTTAAACACCAAACCATCTTAAACAAACACAGAAGAGTTGAGGAACTCATTGCTAGCAGCACACAGCAATAAGCAACATAAATAAAATGTTCCTTAACACTTCTGATTGATTAATACCAAGTAGATTACTCATTTCAACAACAAACAAACACTACAAACGCTACAAACGAAACAAATGCTATCGATGCACCCCCACTGGGGAGAGAAGAGTGCTCAGTGCCAGGAGAAACACATCTCATCTAAGACCCAGCAGTGTCAAAATATATCAGAAACCACAGAGAAACCACAGGCATGTACACAAACAGCACGACTCTGAGGAAAGAACATCACAGAAGGAGGGACGGCATCCAAGCCATATTTTGGCTGCTTTTATCCAAATATTAACTTGGGTGCCAATGGATGAACAGATTCTGCATTCTGAGACCAGAATGCGTAGGACAGGGCTGAAAAAAGAGCTACAACTCATAAACAGTCCTCCTCCATACCTCATGTCAAATTAGCCAAAGGTTATATTGCTAATGAATTATCAAACAATTAAGGTAGTAGATACACTGATGCAGCTTTCTCACTGGAACACACTTTGTCTGTTTTCATGTTTTCTGCACCATTAGACTGGAGTCTGTAATAGCCCACCAGCACTGAGGTGTGTCTCGTAAGACTTCAGAAAGCAGAAATTTGCTCTCACACATTACTCTTAGAAGGTTAATAATACAGAACCACCAGGAGAATATCAGTGTGGTCAGGTGTAAAGTGATGAAGCCTACGTAGGGTCATTCCAAAATAAGGGGAAAAACTGAAGGACACCTTGAGTCTCAGATTCGTTGGCTGTTACTATTGAAAATGGAAAAATAGCTGAAACACATTAACAATACATTTTAGCATTTTAGGTATGTCTGAAAAAGAAGGCTGCTGCCTTGATGCCTACGCTGTCCCATTAATCACTGTCTTATAAAGCAGCACTTCACTATCTATCAAAGCACCTGTACGGAAATAGTT
Organism: Pangasius sanitwongsei; assembly: GCA_037576675.1. NCBI lineage: Eukaryota > Metazoa > Chordata > Actinopteri > Siluriformes > Pangasiidae > Pangasius > Pangasius sanitwongsei. Next base: position 7,131,701 of record CM075011.1, read on the forward strand.
AGGCAGCATATGTCATAGTGCTGCCAGGTTACTGAACAATAACCCAAAATGTCCATTTGGCAAAATGAAATAAAGTATTGTTTGGGAGAGTAGAGTGAATATTCTACACCAATTGACCAAGCAACTCTCACTAAAAATAAAGTAAAAAATTATTCATTCAACTTCTCCCTCTCGCCCCAGTGTTGCCCATCACTTTCTGTCTTCTTTTTTTTTTTTTTTTTTTACAGGCTGGCTAGTGCACAGGATGATGGGATATGTAGAACAGTGATGGATACATGTACTTCAGAAATTGGCCATATGAAGGCACCTCAGAAAGCAGCATTTTATCAGACACAGTCTTTAGTCAAGTTGTCAGACATTGGAATGGCGCAGCATATAAAACACAAAGCAACAACCATATACCTAATTTAAAATATGATTAAAACAGAATAAAATAAGTCCAATAAGAATATACAATATAAGTCATTGGAAAAACAATATAAGAAAAGTATAATAGTAATAGTTATAATACAGGGTGTCCTAAAAGTCTCCATACACAGGGGAAATTAACACTTTTTAGCAAAATGTCTTCCAAAATTTTCATAGTTAGTTAATGTTATATATATTTCTTTCAGATAGCCTTTAAGAATGCCTTTGACCAAAGAAGAACGTATTGAAATCATTCTCATGGCAGGATCGGGAAGCTGTTGCAAGGTTGGCGATGGACTTTAACAGGAAACATGACAAGCACATCACACACGACACTGTTGCCAAACTTACTAACAAATTCAAAAAGACTGGAAGTGTTGTGGAGCAACAGAGAAGCGGACGTCCACGAACATCCACTAATGAAGGCACAACCGACGTGGCGCTGGCAATCACAGTCCCCTATGCATGGAGACTTTCGGGACGCTCTGTAGTTACTCATAGTAATAGTAAACTCTAAGATGAGTAAAACAGCCAAAAGTACTGCAGAGACATGTAACCTCTCTTTTGAAACCTTCTTGTTTTTATCCTTACCAGATTTAACATCCTGTAGCTCATGAATTTGTAATTGTTTACACTTTACCAAAGCAGGATAAGTGATCTGCAACTGACAGCAATGTGAGGAAGTTTTCACTGCTTGCTTCGCCTGTTCATTATAAAATTTTGATGTTTGCATTTAGAAAAGTGTCAGCGAATGGAGCAACAACTGTGAAACTTTCAATAATGATGTTAAAGTGAAGCTGCCTGTCAGCTCTTGTTTCTTGTCATGTGGTGGAAATTCAGAATGTTTAGCCTGAATAGTTGATTTGTTGCCAGGATCAATCCCAGGATTATTTAAGGGAGAATGTCTTTACCACAGGTTTGTTTCCACGCAAAAATTAGTACCTGTTAGTACCACTTAAACCATAATGAAACCCCTATAGTTACCCGATATGGCCAAAAATATGAGGACAACTGACCGTCACACCCCTATGTGGTTCTTCCCCAAACTGTTGGCACAAAGTTGGAAACACACAATTGTATAGAATGTCTTTGTATGCTCTATCATTACAATTTCCCTTCACTGGAACCAAGAGGCTCAAACATGTTCCAGCATGACAATGCCCCTGTGCGTAAAGCGAGCTCCATGGAGACATAGTTTGACAAGGCTGGAGTAGAAGAACTCGAGTGTCCTGCACAGAACCCTGACCACAACCCCACTGAACACCATTGGGATGAACTGGAACGCCGACTGAACCCCAGACCTCCTCACCAGACATCAGTGCCTGACCTCACTAATGCTCTTGTGGCTGAATGATCACAAATCCTCACAGCCACGCTCCAACATCTAGTGGAAAGCTTTCCCAGATGAGTGGAGCTTATTATAACAGCAAAGGGGCTCTAAATCTGGAGCAGGATGTTCAAAAAGCACATATGGGTGGGATGGTTAGGTGTCCAAATACTATTGCCCATATGGTGTATTACTGCATGGGAAGCATGTCCTCACGTAGGAGCCCACTTTCCTCACTTAAGTAGATTTTTCTATGCAGCTATGCAGACTGTCATGAGATGCTTTGTGCATATTACTAATAAAGGTAAGCTCACTGTAGTAACCCTGCGTGGTGGTGAACTAATCTCGTTATTCTACGCCCAATCCTGAGAGCCGAACTTTCACACATGGTACAGGCCACACCCATGGTCACTACAAGTTGCAGGAAAAGATACGGACCTAACTCAATGCGTTCCTGTCTGACACAACTTTAGTAGGCAGAACTTTTACATTTAGGACACAGTCTTGAATAATACTTCCTTCTTTCCTTCCTCCATCCATCCATCCATCCATCCATCTTCAATAAGTGCTTTATCCTGGTCAGATTTACAGTGGCTCCAGAGCCTATCATGGGAACACTGGGCGGCAGGCCATGGATGGGACACCAGTTCATCAAAAGGCAACACACGCACAGGGAAATACAGTGTAGTCAACCCACTTACTCTGGCATTTTTGGGAGGTGTGAGGAAACCAGAGAACCAGCAAGAAACCCACACTGACACAGGCAGTACATGTGAAACTCCACATAGACAGTAACCCGAGCTCAGGATTGAACCAGGGATCCTGGAGATGTGAGGTTGCAATGTAATGCTCTATTAATAATATTAAGTATGAATTGTATTTAATATGAATGAAACAGCCAAATGTAGTGTAGGCTCTTTGGTGAAGGCTTCATGTTTTTTTATCGCTACCTGAGTAAACAGGTAAAAACCAGGGCACTATCTGTGGTCAATATTCTGGACTATACCAGGATTCACTTAACCAGACACTTTCATGTCTAGCGTACTAACACTCTTCAACTTGCCACACTTGTATCACTGTCAGCTCTGTTAACTAAATGCGAAATGCTGAGACTGGACTGTGACTCATGTGCCACATGAAGAAATGTAAATGACTCGTGACAGCTAAAATTTTTAACCAGAATATATTATGTTGTAATTCTCATTTTTCTCATTTATCATTTTTTACACCCTGAAACAGGTGAAGTGACGTCAAAGAGAGAACTCGTAAACTTCGAAGACCAATCTGGTCCAGAAAGCCCAGGTGTTATAGTGTTAAACTAAATCCCTCTAAAAAATCTCCAAATGATGTACGTTAATTGTTTGTGACTTGCATTGTGTACTTTTTAGTGTAGCTGTTGCAGGTGTACTGTGTTTGAAGTCGGCTCAGTTTTTAGCACTAACAGGGGATCCAAGCTGCCACTGTGAAGCTCAGAGTGTGTGTGTGTGTGTGTGTGTGTGTGTGTAAAGATGGGAAAGCCATTGTAATGAAGGGCATTAGGATTCTGCACAGAGCTTCAGTGTCTCTTTTTAGTGTCTCTATTTAAAAAGGAGTACCAACTGAAGATGCTTCTTTGTTCAGACTTCTTTAGTGTGTGTAAGTGTGTGGAGTGTGTGTGTATCTGGAGCAACTGCATCTGCTCAGCTTCAGGAAGCCCGCAGGTCTGTTTAACATAATTCACCCTCGATCTGAGTACACAGATAAGCCGAGGCACAGACACCACACACATTGATCTCTGTCATGAACAGCACAATAACTATCAGTCTGTCCTTACTGTCCTGATCCATCACACACAGACACACACGCACGCACGTGTACGTGTGCACACAAACGCGCACAAACGCGCGCTCACACAAGCACACATGCATAGACACACAACCAAGTGCAAGCACACACATGCACACAAACACAGTACACAGAAGCAGGTGTGAGCACATATATACATTTGAACACACGCACGCACGCACGCACACACACAGAATGCACACAAAAGCAATTGCGAATACAAAACTAGAGAGGCAAGTAGGTTTAAACGCACACATACAGATATACACACACACAGCTCTCTCATGGTGTAAAGAGTTGTCTGTGGGCCATAAAGCAGTGTGTACCAATTGTCATTAAAACTCCATCAGCACCGCTCAGACTGAATCAATGTGTCAAAGATGAATCATTCAGGCTGTGTTCAATATTAACAGAATCGTTTAGTTTAACATGCAGGCTGTGTAACTAGCTCCCTGACCAACATTCTACCAGGCTGACACTTTATATTAAACATTACTGTAACACCACATTGATCATAGCAATGTATGTCTGTTGTTAAGCTCATCTTAAACTGAAACGCAGCTGCCTGTACTTTATATTCTTTATACCTAACTCTAAGAACCTCCTAACTAACTGGTAAGGAATCAAATTGAATCGACTCATGTCCGAATCGAATGCTTGGATAGAATGCTCCTTTCTGAGGTTCCTTCTTTCGGATGATTTCTGCAGGCAGAATATAACCTACATTAACCATAATCGCATGCATCAGCCACGGAATGTTTTGTGGACAAATAATCTATTTGTACTTATTTTTGACTATTTTTGACATTGATTAGTATTGAGAAACACTTGGTGTAGTCACAGAATATTGTCAGAATACACTGCTTTCAAAAACACGCTTCATTAGACAGTGCGATTTCAAATCATCATCATCTCAGCAAAAATAATCTAATTTCAAGCTCATTTACATGTACAGACAACACATAAATGTGCGATTTCACCTATTACCGCTTCCTGTTTAATGCCCGCCCCCTTGTTTGATGGACAGCTAAAAACATTTCACTGCTTCATGGTCTTTTCAGGCTGTACATTGCAATTCAGCCCTTGAGCTTGAGATGGAAAAAAAATATATCTGTGGCGCCCTATTTCCACTTTAATTCTTCTAAATCTACTGACTGAGAAGTGACCAAAATTCATTTCCTGGCTGATTAAAATGTCATGGGTGAGTTTGATGGTGGGTTAGACGACGGACACGGTAGCAAGGGGCTTGGTTAGGAAAGAAGGAGGTACATCCCACAAATCAGTAAATCCTAGAGTGGAGCAGAGTATATACTGTAGGAGTGTTTAAACAGTACAACACTATATTTGGAAAAGAACAATTTTTTCTTACTTTCATTACTAAACTTAAATTACTCAAAACACACACACACACACACACACACACACACAAAAATCTGTTCTTTCATTCTGCCTCAGACTGTAGATCATCGTTCAAACACTAAACAGATGGTGCTTTCTATTTAGCAGCATGGTACTTCAAACCCAGAGAGACAGACAGTGTTTAGACCCGCACAAACACACTATGTCAGTCTGCAGGAAACATACAGCCTTTATAAAGTGTGGAGATGGAAAAATGTGTGGGGGAAAAAAAAAAAAAAAAGAAAGGACCCAAATGTTCCACTACAAATAAAAGAAAAGTGATACCAGCTCTATCGCAATGAGAAAGTGCGCACCTTTGATTTTTTCCCCCAGCTGGCTGCATTCGTGCTCGGAGTAGTGAACGATGGGAGGTGGAGATGGCGGGCGCAGACGGTCTTCCTCTATCCTGCGCCGGTGTCGTTCTTCTCTTGCCAGCATGCGCTGCCGGCACTCCCACTCGTACAGATCGTCTCTGGCCTGAGCGTAGTCCACGTGCAGCCGGCCTGTGTCCTTCTTATCCGTGCTGGAGCCGAGGCGGATCCGGTAACCTGCGCAGAAGAGCGAGATCAGAAACTCAACAGGTTTCCTATTAGATATGAAAACCTGATGCCAATCAATGCTAAAATGCCAGCTGCTCAGTGGAGGAATAACACACATGAGCAGACAGTGTAATGAGTTTAAAAGGCACACTTCCTGAAACTTTTAATAGCTCCTGTTGACAGGCCTGTAGCCAACAGAAAATGAGATTTAATTGGTCCAGACGGTTTCGGCTGTTTATCACAGAATCTGGTCCTCATCCCATCCAGACGGTGTGGAATCATCGCCATTATCTTGGTCAACACTCATAACTGGCTCAATGTCTCCGAAAATGATTTGAGGAAGCCAAAAAATGTTTTTAAAAACATTCGTGATCAGCATAAAAAAACAGCAATGTGACAAGCTAGTGATTAATTAATTTGACGCTGAAACTGAAGTGTGAAATTTCTCCTAACAAAGCTCCAGCATATCTTATAAACACTTCTTATCTAAAAAAATGTGTTTATTCCATAAAGAGCACCTGCAGGGGGAAATGCTGTGTTTATCCGGCTGTGTCCTTTGTGCTATAAATGTATGCCAGTGTTTACTCTGTTCTTCCCTCTGCCACAGCTGCAGCTTCACCATTGCAGGGAAAACCTCCATGTGCTCTATGTGATTCATACACACACACACACACACACACACACACAAACACACACTACTCCTCCCTTCAGACACCTTGTGTTCACACTTTCCTCCCCTCAGGTATAAACTCCTTACCGTGTTTGCAGGTCTGTGGCGAAACCATGCTAAGTTGTTAATTATTTGTGAAACTGAAAAAGACACAAGAAAATCTGCCTAGAGGAAAAATCCTGCAGATGACCTGTCTAACCAGAGCTGCCAAAAAATCTAATTCAGTAGCCTAACATAAGTCTGAAAAAACGTGTGTTGCACTGCTTTTTGGGTAAATGATTCATTGTTTATTTCACATATTCTATCATGTCCTACCGTTGTGAGATTGCGAGTTCCATTCCCAACAATACCACAACCATCCATGGCTGGAAGTCAAGAGACTATCCATGCTCTCTGGGTGGGAGGGGCATATTCTCTCTCTCCCCTGTCAATCACAGTGTCACATTAGCCAATCGTTGGTGTCTGTGACCTCATGTATGTGGAAGAGGGCAGATAACGTTTTCTGCTGTGTGTGTCACATTGCCCTGTGATGAAGCATAAAGATGCTGCTGGATGGTTTCACGTGTCTCAGAGGAAGTGTGTGTTTACCCCATCCTCCTTGTTTGTGTGATAGGGGAAAGTTTGCTAGTGCATGGGAACTGGCAAGACCAAATTGGGGAGAAAAAAAATCTAAGACTTTAAAGTTCAGGATAAAATGATCATGATTCTGATAATTTTCCTGCATTTAAGAAGGTGTATCAGTTTTCCCTTTCTGTACTTATGTGATATAAACACATAGTGCAGCACTCCTGCTAATATTCACTCTGTGTCAGTATAAATGTAGAGTTAAGTGTGTTTAAATACTAATGGTAATTTTAAAGCAATCTGACAGACACAGAGCTGTGTATGAAAAACAGCACATTAAAAACAAATTCCTTCTTGAAGTTCACTCCATGTAGAACAGCAAAAACAAAAAGCAAAAGGCCTCATAAAAGACACCAGTGAAATATGCCTTTGTTTATGGGCTGGATTGTGCACCTGAAGCACAGAGAGAGGTTTTTCATGCTCATGCGTGCTGGAAAGAAAGAGAGCGTAGTCACAGATTGGCCGTGCCCGCGGAAATGAGACGGGTCTTTGCACTTTATTCGTGTGTCTGCCCCTCTGCTTTATGGCCGCCAGACGTCACTAAATATTTTAGACGGTGTGTTCTGCGTCCAAAATGAGTGCCTTTATTTATGGAAAGGCCTGCAGAGCTCCATCACGGGGCCATGTGATATATGAGGTGCGGCTCAGGTCTCACAATAGAGCCACGTTCGCCTGAGACTGCTTAGAGACTTAGAGATGTGTAAATAATGCAACCAGTATTACGGAACGCTAAATGTGCCTCTTCACACTGGGATATACACCCACCGTCCAGTTTATTAGGAACACCTGCACATTCATGCAGTTATCTAATCGGCCAATCATGTAGCAGCAGCGCCATGCGAAGAATCATGCAGATACAGGTCAAGAGCTTCAGTTAACGTTCACATCAAATATCAGAATGGGGGAAAAGTGTGATCTCTGTGACTTTGATCGTGGCATGGTTGTTGGTACCAGATGGGCTGGTCTGAGTATTTCAGAAACTGCTGATCTCCTGGCATTTTCACACACAACAGTCTCTAGAGTTTATACAGAATTGTGTGAAAACAAAAAAAGATCCTGTGTGTGCACGGTATACAGGCTGAAACACCTTGTTGATGAGATCTGAGAAGAATGACCAGACTGGTTTGAGCTGACAGGAAGTCTATAGTAACTCAAATAATCACTCCTTACAACCATGGTGAGCAGAAAAGTAACTCAGAATGCACAACACATCAATGAAATGAAGCTCTTGACCTATAAGTGTGTGTGTGTGTAATATATATATATATATATATATATATATATATATATATATATATATACAGAAATACATACATAAAGACACACACACACACTGTATATAAACACA
>CM075011.1:7139938-7171454 GCA_037576675.1 Pangasius sanitwongsei
TATATATATATATATATATATATATATATATATATATATACATACATACATACATACATACATACACACACACACACTGTATATATACACACCAAAAGCTGGCATACAAAGAGCAGTTTAAGATTTAAGACCATTGTGCAATGAGCAGATGAAGCAGGATAACAAACGAGCTAGCTCAGGCCATGCAGCAGTGCCATTTGTGTGTGATTTGTATTCAGCGCATAGGTGGTGCAATCTATTCTGCTGTGTGTGTGTGTGTGTGTGTGTGTGTGTGTGTCTTCTTGTTGACCTCAAGTGTCAGGAGCACTTGGGCAAGTGTGAGTGTTGGCCTCCACCCCCCTCTTCACCAACCATGAGAGATGGAGCAAAGTCCCTCCTCCCTCATTAGATCCCCATCAATCCATCAAGTCTAGCCTAGCCAAGGGCTTATAGACACACTGGCCTCATATCTATTAGATAAAAGGTTAAGTGAAATTATTCCAAATCACACTTATGTAAATCTCACTGCGCTTACGAGTCCGAATCTGTTCTTTCCCTAAAAAAAATTGAATCATAAGCAATCAAACTTGAATCTGAGTCAGTGGGAGAAACAAATAAAATAGGTAGAACAAATAAACATGCATTAGAGCTGTTTTGGGACATACTTCCCCATCAACTGTGTAAATCACTCCAAGATTTATGGGAAGAAGCAAAGCAAGAAGTAAAAAAAAAAAAAAAGCATGAACAAATCAATGACTGTGAATGTAAACATCAACAAATTACACTCTGGATGAGAAAACGCCTCTGTATAATCTCACCTCCAGAGAAATAAAGATAGTAAAAGAGAGAAAAAACATTTGTGGGTGCGTACCCGACAGGAAAAGTGCCTTATCCACTGTGTGCTCCTCAGAGAAGCGAATGTGGCAGAAGTTCTTCTTGCTCTTGCGGATGGCGCTGATGGCGCCACACTGCTCGAACACTTCTGATATGATCTGCTCGGTGGCGTTTTCAGGTAGACCCCCTACAAACACTGTCTTACAGCCTGGGGGTCTCTCACGTGTGGCTGGAGGAGGCAGGTCTGTGGAACACAAGAGAGAACGCATTTATCATTTATCGGTACACTGGAATATCTGGATTCATTGAAAGTAACTGTAGCTAACAAAAAAAAAAAAAAGGTGAAAGTGTCACCAAAGGGCAAGACAATGAATGAAAGACTTTAGAAATCTTAATTACTTTTATTGATCATATTGACTGTTCTGTTACAGGTAGCAAGACGAAGAAGAAAGAGCCATTTCGGTACATGGTCACCAACCAGAGAACCAACTGGTTGCTGCTCAGATCAAGCTGAAAGCCTGGATAAACAGAATTAGTTGGGACCACCAGGCTGGCAGTGAGTAATCGATGGAATGTAGCACATGCTGAGTGTTTTGGAGAATAGCCTGAAGCTGAATATCTGAAACCGGTTAAACACACAACACCCGCTTCTGAGACACAGCCTCGTGCAAGTCTTAGTCTAATGAGCTGCCTGCAGTGTGCTACAACAAAGCCAGCGGTTCCTAATCATGCTGTCTTCTCTAAGACTTACTTTAACTCTTAAAGGGATTTACAGTGAGCTTGGAAACAAACACTGGAAGTGTAGAGTACTGCTGTGTAGTAATACAGCTAGTCCTGTCACAGGAGATTCAATTTTGATAACAGAAGTCAATTCGGATGTCATCCCATCCACGTTTTTTTTTTTTTTTTTTTTTTTAGATCATGGTGGCCAAACATTGGTGGACCAAAATAGCATACTGCAATTATATTGCTAAAAATGTCCAAGAAACATGCAGGCAAGCAGATTAGCTATGCTAAATTGCCCCTAGGTGTGAATGCATGTGAGCTGTCATTGTAGAAAATTAATCAGAATTGACTATAATAAAGTGAAGTGAAGTGACTTGTGGCCAAGTACGGTGACCCACACTCGGAATTTGTGCTGTGCATTTAACCCATCCAAGTGCACACACACACAGTAGTGAACACACACACCGTGAACACACACCCGGAGCAGTGGGCAGCCTTTTTTGCTGCGGCGCCCGGGGAGCAGTTGGGGGATCGGTGCCTTGCTCAAGGGTCTCACCTCAGTCGTGGTATTGAGGGTGGAAGAGAGCGCTGGTCATTCACTCCCCCCACCTACAATCCCTGCCGGACCTGAGACTCGAACCCACAACCGTCGGGTTACAAGTCCGACTCCCTAACCGTTAGGCCAATGCTTTTCTATTACATGTATTTTATTTTAAAGTAGTATAGTCCATTATGGTGAATTTTCACAAAGCAGGAGACAAACTGCTTTCCACTCTACCGCCTCTATACTTCTTATAGAAAGGTCAGAATTCCCCAGAAAAGCTCAGTGCCGTGTATTAGTGCATTACACAGCAGCTAAAAGATGTACATTGGTAACCATAGAGACAGCAAGACTAGCAATTAAAAATAAGAAAATTAAATATATGAATCATTAGTCAAAAGTAGGGAGATCATGTGAAATGAACCATATTAATGTGAACAGAAACATATTAATAAACAAGACTTGCCTGGTGTTTATCACAGATAACTGTCTGAATGTGTCCATTAAGCCATCTTATTAGGCTTTACTTGTAACTTACAATAAAAAAAATAAAAGTTTGAAGATGGGTTTTATTCTTTCATTCTGTCTTTATGTTGGATTTCACCAACAGCAGCCAGCATTGCCATTAAAACCTGTAAGTCACAGGCCAATAAACGTAATTTTCTCTCTCAACTGGTTCAGAAGAAAAATGCCCTGACAATGCTGGGGGTCCAAGCAGACAAGGAGGTCCAAGCATCCAGGTGAGGGTCCAAGTGACCAAGCCAGCTCTCTGGGTGGGAAGAATGATCAGAATGATTCTAGCTAAATATGAGCATCTGAGAGCTCATGAATACAAACAAAGGCAGATATCATGACGGAAATCTTTTGTGTAATAATGGAACTGTAACTGGCTAGTGGATGAGATTGGAAATGACCTAATTAGGAGAAATTTGGGTTTAAAAAAAAAAAAAAAAAAAAAACCAAACAAAAAAAAAAAAAACTTTTGAACTTGGACATGTTTTCCCAATAGTGTTGCAGTGGTTTCACTTTGCCTGCCTTCCCAGCTCTTATTAAAAATACATGGGGGATCATAAGATTGCACCTCGCATGTGAAATGCCTTAAATCAGACAACTCCAGTGTAGGGTTTATAGAAGTGTGTAAGTGAATCAGGTGTTTGAGAACGGGGCAATGCACTTCATAGTGCTGAGGGTTAACACCGTGTTAGGTTACCCTGATGCAGTAAGAGCAATGCCCTGCTGCCCACTCAGTGTGTGTCCCCACATGCTTTGGCTCCAAGCCACTCGCAGGAAATAGATGAGTCTTCGTAACCCCCCTCCCACCACACGCACAGCTGCTCATGCTCCATCCATCATCAGCTAGATTATCCTAATTCCTGTTTATTGCTGCATCTCTCTTAATGATGAAGCCCCTGCCTACCTGATACTTCAGCTAAGGTCAGCTGCTGTCTCACGAAAAAAGGACTAGCGTTATAAAGCACTGCCTTTTATCTCCTAACGCGAAACTGGGTGGTAAACACAGCCGTAGCTTTATCAAAGGGCAGCTTCGCCGAGCACATGACCAAATGCCAGCTCTTCACCTATTAATATGACGAAGCCCAGGAACTCGACGGCGGAGACGACCGGCGTGATAAACCAAAAGGTCAGATTCTGATTGTGGATTTAACGCAAAAGGGTGTGATATTTCTGATTCATGTCGGCTCGAAAAGATTCGTTAACAAGACATTCTATTCTGTTGACTCCAGCTAACACTTATGGGAGTAGCATCGAGAACATTCAGGAAAAAGCTGAGGTGAAACGTCTGGAGTGGAGCCATGCGTCCTCAACCCAGGAATTAAAATATGCTGCCTAAAATATTGCGGATAAATAAGAAGTCAACGACAATAGCATATCTTTTGCATCATTTGCTAGATTTTTATGGTTTCTGCACTTCATATATATAAGTATGAATGCATAAACGCGGTCTTATTTCTAGGAGCCTTCTGTAAACCAGCGGGAGATCCGTTTCGACAGAAATCCAGAGTGATGAGCGAGAAAAGCAAGGACAATTCATTCAATAATTGCAATCTAGTGTATGCAATAGAATCTACACTTATTATTTCTTGACTCGACGCTCTGACACCAAACGTGAGGTCTGGGTATTGCGTTCATTGCAATGCACCATGCTACTATTTCTCGGAACACTGACTGGAGATGACACGCAGGAAGCCGGGATGGAAAGCACACTGACAGAGATGCTAACGCTAATCAGTCTGAATGATTGCACAGTCACAGGTGCTCGAGTCACAGCAAACACACCTCACAGGCCCTGCGCATGGTGAGACCTGAGCACTTGTGCACACACAAACAAGCAACCAAGCCTATTTTAAAGCAGGGACATGACAGCTCGCTCGGCAGAGATGATAGCCGGCGCACACTGAGAAGAGTGCGAAACATGAGTGTGAGCTGAGTGAAGCGTATGTGACAGGGTGAGGCAACACACTTGCTCTCTAGAACACACACACACACACACACACACACACTTAGAGTTGTAAATGTCTGACTTTTTCTGCTCACACACAGGGTAAAATAAATTTGACGACGCTCAGTTCTATCAAGCTGTATTTCATCACAGGTGCAGTGAGAGAAGGATGAAAGGTAAAAACTAAACCTGCTAAAGCTGCACATCCTAACAAGCTTCAAACATCAGGAGCTCCTCTGCCACACTTTGGTTCAAACCCTGGCCTTCACCATTCCTCATGTTTCTACTGCAAAAGCTTGACAGATTCGATTTGGTTCCATCGATAAAGTGCTGCCAGTCTGGTGTTGTTCAACAGATGGCTTTTTACAAAACAACGCTTTGCAACAGCTATTGATTTTAAAACTCACTACACACATCATAGAACACCATAATAACAGGAACCTAAAAATAATAAATAAGAGCAGAGATACCAAGGGTGTGATTTAATTAATGACGTAACAGGAATATCAACAAGATTGTACATGATCAATAACATATCACAATTTGAAGCGTGATTATGTAAAATACGTTCAGACCATCATACTGATCAAGGAACAGGTAACCTCATGCTAACTTTTGCTATCGTAAGTTACATTATGTTATACCACAGCATGTGAATTCTCGAATCTGATTGGTCGGAAGCTGAGCATTATTTTTGTATAACCACATGGGTTATCTAGTAGTTCCAGCTCTAACATGAACAATGGGTCAAGGCACTATTACCACAATACACTGTACACTGTTAGATTCTCCACATAATCTAAGACTAATAATAAACTAATTAAAAAAAAACATGTTGCTGTTTAACAAAGAACAATGCATAATCACTGATGTGGTAAAGTTTTTCTTGTTAGGAGACATTTCTTTAACATTTATGGAAGGAGTCTCAAGTGTCAGAGCTTTGTAACAGTCAAGGTGCTTTGCAAAGGAAAGTAAAGTGTCAAGGTGCATATTTTTAAGAGTGAGAGAGGGAGAGAGAAAGAGAGAGATAGAGAGAGAGGGAGATGCTGGTGAGGCTATAACATAAGAGATAACAGGAACTAACTTGTCTTGCAGATGTTCCACATCACTAAATATAACTACTAACCATTAAAATATGCAATATGTTCATTAATAAATGAAACAGTACAAGTCAACAGTATGTTAACCCAAATCTGCAAACTAATCTTATTCAACTTCACATGTACAACAAAGTTAGAAGTAGAAGGTGTGATTCTTATCGCTATAGAACCCTTTTCCATGAAAAATCAATATTACACATAATCCACACAGAAAGTGACAAGACAATGCCACACACACACACACACACACACAAAAAAAAAACCCACACAGAACATGATTTTCTGTGACGTTGTTTAACATAAAATCTCTCATGCTGTCTCTTTTTTCAGCGACTTTTTACTCGTTTGCGCTCACCTCCAAAGCAATCAGGAATGTATGTTGTAGAGACAAAAATGGGGTTGTACTAAGGAGAAAAGCTAATGACTGTGTGCTGTGTGGCTGTCCTGATTAATTAACGATCTGTAAAATCTGCTTAACTCATCACTTTTAATGAAAGTCAGTGCCACATGTTTCAAGAATGTCTTAGCATCTATCACATGAACCTCACAGCCAGCACAGCAAACAACCACAAACTCCAAATCCCAGAATTCACAGTCAGCCCATGACCCTGATTACAAGACACACCTGTTTCCCATATACAAACTCCCTGACATAACCCAGACTTTCACATACACTTTGATTTAGAGCATCTGATCTCTGTTACTGTTAGTCATATCCTTTGACACTCAGTCCATTCACATTTTTCAGTGTTGCTTAGTCTAGTTGAGTGCGTTTGAGATCACCCGACACATTACTTGGTTTTAATTACGATTTTGGATTTGCAATTATCTGCTTGACTGCCTAGTGATTTTCAACAAACACTCATCAGGCTCTCTGCTTCACACTTCACCAACAGAAATGTCATAATCAGTAATGATGAAGCATTTAATTTTATAGTCATTTGAACTTTTAGTACGTAGTTTCTAAAGGTTTATCTAATTATTGTTTATATCAATAAAATTTTACTTCTGTAAATAATTACGGTCCTTGTGAACTGAACAGACATTCTAGTACACTGTATACTGATACTGTGCTCATTTTAAAGTATTCCACAATATAAATATTTGTCCATACAGCCCTCTGTGACAACTAATATTAATATAAAAGGCATTATCTAAGAACAATAATAATCAGTAAACTCTAGTAAACAGCCTGTCTTAATTCCTTGACAAAATCCCTCATTAAATAAACTCACACATATCTACTTAGTCTTTGTTGAGTGATTTGTTGTTCTCTTGCTCTGAAGTGTCAGTGATTCTCACAGCCAAATGCGGTGCAGTGCGCAGATGTCATACTGAGTCGATGTTCTACACAGAATTCAAGTTAACGAGCTCAACACCATTGATGTGCCCGGCTTACTCCAATGACGCATCTACCTTTTCATATCAACGGTGAGAGCACGGGCCTGGGGTGGTGCCAAGCAGTTGCCATGACAAGTCATTTCTCTGATCGCCGTTAAAATAGAAGGTTTAGAAGATTTCTCGACTTTACAGTTTCAAGACAAATGTAGAGCCTGGGTATTGCTGTTTTTTTAAAGAGTGCCTGGAGATCACAAAATTGCTAATCCAAACTCTGAACATTCCTCTATCAGAGCCCTTTCCAACCCCCAAAGAGCTGGCGATTAATTTCAAACAATTCCACATGCTTCAAAGTCAACTGGGTTCCAGCGCCAAAATGCTGCTAATCTGGTGCATAGATATAGAAAAACATGCCATTACCCAATCTGGAGAGATGCACACAGAATCTAAATAAAGAGATAAGAACTGGCATGTGATGTTCTGTGTGTAATCTTTCTCTATGCAGAAGGATTGACTTTGAATGGTTAAATAAATGATTCTCCATGCGAAAGTGTTTTATGCAGAGCAGACATAAACTCTGTAATGGCTTGGATCTTAAACTGGTGGAAATGCAGGCAGGGAGTTGAAAAGGTTCTCTGGTTCGGCAAAGGCACCAGCACTGCTTACACAGAGTGGAAGTGGAAATTTTGTGTGCGTGTGTGTGTGTGTGTGTGTGTGTGCGCGCGCACTCGATATAGTGCATCATATCACTCTCTCTGCATGAGCAGAACATCAGTAGGACAACAGGGGGTGATCACTGCTGTCTGCTGGAAACCCACTGATCAGCATGGCTTCCTACTTGCTGTGTATTGTCCTCGCTGAGAACAGGAAGTGCAGGGTATCTTGGTGCGAGGCCTCTGAAGCCTGCTGTGATCACAAACAGCTCAAGCAGGCGTTCCGCAGGGTGCAGCGGTGCATGAAACCACACTCGCTGGCCAGTTTTGGAATTTGCTCCAACACTCCCTGCTCTGTTTCGATAACAGATGCATGTTTCCTCCTGATCCCCTGTGCTGGACATTCCGAAGCATCACCTTCCAGTTTTTAGGCTGAAAAAGCAGCCAGGAGCAGTGCAGGTCCAGGCACTGTGTGTGTGTGTGTGTGTGTGTGTGTGCGCGCTGTGGAAAACAGGTGAGGAAACAGGCCAAATGTCAGTGTTTCTAGCTCGCAAAGGTTTTAAGAGACATGCAGAGTGACATAGCTTCCCTGCCTGCAAGCCAGACAGAAAGAAGGAGAGAGGAAGTACAACTGCTGGAAGACAGAGGGGGGAGAGGGAGAGAGAGAGAGAGAAGGACACAGGAGAAAAAGAGAAAGTTCATTTTCAGGCTGTGGGTGAAAGGCAGCATATGCAGCCTGTGCCCATGATGACAGCAGAGAGAAACCAGATGCAGAGTTACCACTGGCCTTCACAGACGAAAACAGACAGACAGAGCTCAGGCTCTGAGGGAATTATATTAGGGAGGCTGGTCAGGCCACACGTGCTTTCAAAAGCAAGATTTCAGAGAGGACAAAAAGCGGACAGAGACCCATTAAACTCAGCAGGGTGGAGAAAGACACTGGGATGGAAGTGAAGCAGAACCTGGTATAGAGATGGAGGAAGCACAGAGAATGATGAGGGCTTGGACACTTTAATCATGCTGGCTGGCAGACCAGAATTTTCTATTTAACACTAAAGCTTTAGGTTTGCTATTTATTTTCTCTCTGTTGAAGTGAAAGGTTTTTTCTGAATCATTTAGACCCAAGGTTCTCAAAGTGACCTCCAGGGCTCTTAAGGACAACCAATGTGTTCTTACTATGTGAACACTATATGGCCAAAAGTTTGTAGACATCTGACCATCATACCCATATGTGGTTCTTCCCCAAAGTGTTGCCACAAAGTCTGAAGCATGTGTGTGTAGTATAGGATGTCTTTGTAGCATTAAGATTTTCCTTCATTTTAACTTGAGGCTCAAACTGTTCCAGCATGACAATGCCCATGCACAAAGAGAGGTACATGAAGACATGGTGTGACAAGGTTGGAGTGAAAGAACTCAAGTGTCCTGCACAGAACCCTGACCTCAACCCCACTGAACACCTTTGGGATGAACTGAAGTGCTGACTGCACCCCAGACCTCCTCATCCAACATCAGTGCCTGATCTCACTAATGCTCTTGTGGCTGAATGATCACAAATCCCCACAGCCATGCTCCAACAATCAAACGGAAAGCCTTCCCAGAAGAGTGGAGGTTGTTATAACAGCAAAGGAGGAGTAACTCTGGAACAGGATGTTCAACAAGCAAAGAACAAGCAAAGAATTCTGCGATCATCTAGTTTAGTTGTCTTCCGTGGCCTTCCAGGCCTTTTGGTGTTCCTTCTTTTTAAGAATGTACCTAAACTGTTGACTTTTGTTTTTTCAGCCTAATGATGGCCTCCTTCACTTGAGAGTTCCCATGAACAGCTACCAAATGCAAATTCAACACTTGGAATCAACTCCAGACCTTTTATCTCCTTAATTTGTCTTGAAATAACAAGGAAAGAAGCCACACCTGGCCATGAAACTGTTTATCAGACAATTGTCCAATTACTTTTGAGCCTGTGAAAATGGAGGGACTATGAAAAGAATGTCTGTAATTCCGTAACAGTTAATGCAATATTTCTGAATTAAAGCTGAAAGTTTACACTTCAATCACATGGTGATATTGTCATTTCAAATCCATTGTGGTGGTGAACAGAGGCAAAATTACAAAAATTGTGTCACTGTCCAAATATTTATTGGTCGGGTGTCTACAAACATTTGGCCATACAGTGTATAGTAGAATAATGAGCTTAATATTTGAACATGTTGGATTGTGTTCATTAAAAAAAAAAAAAGTCTGTGGAACTGTAGCAAGCACTACAAGTACTGTAGCAAACACTACAACATACTGATGGTGATAGTCAAAATTTCATGTTTGATTAACGTTATTTCTAAAATTCTTCCAATACTCATGATAGTTTCTCTACAGTGGCATGTCTATTTTTCTTTCTGCGCAGACACCATCTCCAGCATTGCCAGATCTGCATCATGAAACCAGTCCAATGAGCAATCAAACCTGACTCAAAAACTGGTCACTGAAACCAGTCCAATTCTCAAAATCTGCCTCATAAAACCATCTCTAATATACTGTAGTAGTTCTAATGTAACATCATATAATACATTTTAATGAGCCAACACAATACTAAACCATGCAGTTTTCCTAAACCGTTCTTTTCATAATGGTCTGAAAATAATCTCATATTTTAATCTCAGTGCTTATTACATATATATACACTGTACATAAATAATAGGTAGGAAGATGAGTAAGCTAATTCACTACTGGAGTGTAAAACAAGTTTTCATTCTTCCTGGGAATGTAAGAGACTATGCCTTTGCTTTTTGGTGGGGAAAAAAAAAAAAAAACTCTACCTAACCTATTTGGCCTGCAAAACATTTATATAATTAATGTACTATTTATAAAGAGAGCGATTAAGAGGTACCTCTATCATATAAATGTTCACAAACATTGCAAAAGAAATTTTGCTAAAATACTTTAATATTACAGTTTTAAAAAAAAATATTGCTCAGCTCTGCAAGATTCAGTATGAGACAGAAAAGGAAATAATCCAGGCTGCGGTTTGGAAACATCCACCCCAAACAAGACTCAGGATTTTGTTATTGAGACTGAAGGATTTTCCAAGTGCTTCTAACAAAGGGAGAAAAAAAGAGCTGCCCTCAACCACTGCTTTTCCTCTAAACTGCAGTGCAGTTGTGGGTTTTCTGTACCTAAACAAACCCACTAGTGCTGAGGTCAGACTGCACCGAGCAGCACATGTCCTTCACTGCCCTGTGGTCAAGGTCAATATGGAGAACAAGGTTTCTTGTGAGATTGCAAAGAGAGAGAGAGAGAGAGGAAAAAAAAAAAACCAGGACTCCAAAGTTGTGCAGGGGAAGACTGTCAGCCTTTGTGCAGTGAGGCATACGTCAGGTTTAGAGTAAGTAGCATCCACTAGAGTCTGCACTGCTTTCATCAGTTTCCCACCTGCTTCTCAGTCTACAGCTAGCATAAAAAGAGCTGAAAGCACTCATATTGGCAGCCATTATATAAACCTGACCTAAAAACGATACCTTTCTTCTCTCTCCTCAGCTTGCCATAACATAGTTATAGCCTCAAACGTGTCTGTAAGATTCAAAAACAGTGATGAAGCTTTGCACTGCTCAAGTTTCAGTCTGCAAAGATCCTTTCCCAGTGGTTCTGCAAAGGAATCTGGGAATCTGTACAAGCCACACTTCTTCAAAAGAGTCTATTTGCAAACTATGGCTGTGGATTGATGTTTATATCTCAATCCATTTATATGAGGAGAAGAAACAGGAACTAATTTATTATTTAGGAAGCAATACATTACCCTTTGAACATGCTATTTCCCCTTTATTAAGTCACTAAACACTTGATGCATTTAGTTTTCAGCAACTATACTCTTAAAGCATTTTTTCTTTGGTTGTACCTTTGGGTGAACCCTTAAATGTTTTATGTTTACAGCAAAGTGTTTTCCTAACTTATCTACCTTCATAACCACATCATCTGTGGATAATACTGTATACATAACTATTACACTGTATAGATCTGCAACACAGTGTACTGTACTTCCTGCACCTTAGCATAGCTATAGATGTATATGAATCATACCATATAGGTTTACAATTTATATCTATGCTATGCATACATTTTTAGATTCTTAATTACTTTTTTTATTTAATTTTTCAATATTTATTTTACTTTATCTTAGTTTACCTTTATTTCTTATGTGTATTCGTGCCTTGTTTTTTTTTATGTGTGCTGCTGGAACACTAATTTCCACAATAAAGTGTTATCTTGTGTTGTCTTATCTTATCTGAAAAGGTTCCAAGTTTTTTTTGGTAGCTTAGAACCCATAATTGTTCAATGAATCCTGAAGGAACCCTTCTTTCTAAGAGCATGTGTATTAACTGGGTTACACCATTAGAAAAATAAAATGGTTCTTGATTAGTTCTTTAAGGGTTCATTGGTTAATTAAGGGTTCCTAGCCTTGTAAAAGTATTCTTGCAATCTGTTTCTATCCTCCTAAAAAGGGCTCTACCTGGAAACCTTTCTATCAGAGGATGACCCTTGTAAGATTCTATATAGAACCTTTAAGTGTTCCCTCAGAGTAGTAACTGAGAACCCTCAAGCGTTCTAAATTTTGTCCAAAAAAAAAAAAAAAAAAAAGAGTGTGTGCTATGAATTATTTAGTAGCTAGAGTAAAACTAATAGGAAAGGTAGTTATGAGAGTGGAGAATATCAGTCTGGACATGGCAAAGGGCCCTAAGAGTTCAAGAGGGTAAAGTTTTCCAAATTACTTTCATAACTAGCTTACTTCAATATTTCATCTACAGCATTTGCGGTGAATTTACTATTGACTGCAAAAGAAAGATGCTGGTCTTTTCTAGCTGGAAAACAACAAAATTTTTGTATCTGCTGTGTTCTTCTGGTCGATTGGAAGTAGATAATGAGTTAATACCCGGTATGAATTAAGGATATTTTTACCCACTTTACCACACCCACAAAGGATGGGGATCTGTGATCCAAAACAGCTATACAGACCATTCTAGTGCAGTGGTTTATGCATGTGCATGGCATAGTTCTATTTATTTCATGCCATGAATGGAATAGGAACTAGCAGAAAGGCTGGACTGGATGAGATGCATCTCACCAGGTTCATGATGGCGTACAGCTGCTTTACTGGTTTTGCACAGTTCTTGGACAGCTGAATGGTGACCATTCTCATATTTTAATGCCCAATGTGAGGGCTATATAAAAGGTCTCAAGGACATGGACCAGTTCAAGTAATTAGCTCATCCTCTGACCCTCTTCTACAACGTAGCATATTTTACACACCACAGAGCCTCTCTGGAGATGCCCGGCTTTTAATTAAAGCCTGATCTTCACCTTAACATCCCCCAGACTGCTTTAGACCTTTTTAATCTCTCCTCTATCTCTATCATGTAGATCACTGGGGTCCATGAAAGAATTAAACCAGGCAAGAGAAAGACAGCACGAGAGAGAGAGAGAGAGATGGGGATTTTCACCTTTGTATGAAACCACAACTCCTCAGTAATCAATCAATCCACCCATATGAGTGGCAGGTGGCTTTCTCAACAGTCAGATCTATTGGCGTACTCCTCTAGGGCGAGGTATATCACCTGTCAGAGTCCTAATGTCAGGTCAATACAGCCTGCAGAGCCTCACTGCAATGGCAGAGTAATTTTGACCAAAATCTTAATGGCCATCTGTTTGTCTGGTCAGGCATTCCAGACAGCCTCGGCAAGTCAATAGTATGCTTTAAAATGCATGAGGACTGAAAATAATGCGTATTGATGAATAAATGCTAACTGGTCTGTGAGATGTAAATTGTGAAACAGGACCTTAGAGGATGTTGCAATTGAGATAGACTCACTGGGGTTGGGGGGAAACAAAGTGCAGCTCTTGCAGTGGATGATCTCCTTGACAATAGGTAGGTCTTGAGAAATAGGAGGGGGCACGATGCCCAAGCCGGGCATCAACGGATTCATCGGAGCAATACCTGTCATCATGCTGAGGCTGGGGTCAAAATCTACAGGGAAAAACAAAGGACAGGTAAGGAAATTATTTAGGAAGACTTGCAGTATTCCTCACTGGTGCATGAACTGTAAAAGACTATGCAGTGCAAATGATCATTCAACGCTAACTGCAGTAAATAAGTTAAAAAACATGACTGGTCAGTATCTTTGTGTACAACATGATATACAGAGAAATATCCATGTTGGTAAGAAGCTAGCTAGCTAACTTTTACTCGCTACATACTGCTAGCATACGCAAACCTCTGTCATGATGCAAGCAAACATGAATATAATCTGAATAAGTAAATCAAATCTGGTCCATTTATTTTTATCGGATCAGATTTGCCATGTGTGAAGAAGGCCATATTTCTTCTCAGTGGTTAGTCAGTGTCAATCACACAACACAGTGACCACAGAAAAAAAAGTTTAACTATTACTTTCATTTTACTCATTTGGATGCTTTTATTGAAAGTGATTTAATAATTGAGCAGAACAGATGAGTGTTAAGTGTCTTGCTCGAGGACCCAACTAGTTTTGTCTCGAATGGTTTTTCTGTTTTTGTTATAGTACATGGCTTATCTTTGATCCTGAGTGAATGCAAAAGATACAATGGCTTTTTTAAATTATCTACTCTAGATTTTGGCTCTATTTGTTGGAAATGGCTATACTCATTCTCTACCAATTTTTGTCTCTCAGCTGTGGAGTGCGTTGAACATTAATGGCCGTACACGGCAGAGATGCCTCTTTTGTGCAGACCACCTCATTTGCTTCAGTTCTGGCAGCTATAAGATGCCTCTGTGTGTGATAAAAGTAGTTCATTTGCCTGTTTTGTAAAAGCCTGAAATGCTCAGTTGACCATTTAACATTGTGTGACTAGATAAAGCACCTCATGTTCCATTGATTATTGATTTCCAAGCTTCTAAATACAGCCTTTGTGCATTTGGTCACAAATGTGCCATGCAACAAACTATATACTGCAATTTAAACATTCTCCAGATAGATGCTGTGAAAAAAAAAAAAATCAATGACATTTCATTTCAAGTCATTTTTCTGTGCCTAGTCTGCTGTCGGAATCCATCCATTGCCTCGTGAGTTACAGCTTTACCACCTCCACTAGCTCTTAGAGAAAAAAAACAGCAGTAATTCTACAAATGGAAACAATGTGTAAGATATTACAAGTAAAGTTTGAGAAGTAAAATGCCGGTCAAAGTAACCTAGGAAAGGTGAGTTGAAATTCCATTTGCGCAGATCCCATATGACCATATCTGTGAGACAAGGTGCCTTTAGATGATCCAGCACTTCCTGAGCAGACAGACGGCTTTACATGAGCCTCAGGAGCCGTACACTCACTGTATTAAATTACCTTAATCCATTGACAGGAAACCCCTTTAAAGGACAATGATGAGAACAGAGACGGCAACACCAACCACTAACTGCATCACTGCTCTCTTACAAAGGATGGACTTGAAACAGACAGGGGCAGACAGAAAAGCACAGACAGCACAGTCAGATTTAGACAGCTGAAGGAAGTGCAGGTGGCAGCTGTCCTGTGCAATAGCACCATTAGCAGGTTTGGGATGGAAAGTACAGTATGATCAAATAGATGCTGGAGAGCAGAGTTACTCTGCCTGGCTTCCTGATTACATTAGTAAAGGCGTTTGCATCTCTCATGCACTAATGGTGGAGGATGATAAGTCACAGCCAAGACGTCCAGGTGATGACCTCTCTCTGTGGAGCTCGGGCGATGAGAGGACGACTGACAGCAGGCGAAGAGAGAGGACATGATGCTGCTGAGCTGCTGGTGTGAATGTCAATGGCTATGCTCAGCTCCTCTGTTTTTGCTTTAGCATGAAGTAGTGCACTGGTACAGTAAGTAAATGGATCGTGATCCCACATTTTGTCATTTATACTGACAAGTCACATGCACCTGTACTATAAGTAAGTACCTGTACTGATCCAGGGTACAAATGTACCAAACAGGGGTATATGGGTGAGAGAGAAATGGTGCAGCACACTGTTTGGGCGAATCCAGTCATCACAATCATCACAAGTTCACTCTAGTCAGTATTGGAGAACATTCCCACTGAGTACAATGGAAAACCTGGAAGGTTCTATTTGGTCAGCAGGTTTGTCACTTCACGTCAAAACCAAATGCAGACCTTTAACTTCCCCAAATGGTGCAACTGTTATTAGTGTTTACTCTTAACATTATGTGAGAAATTATGTCACTACCCTACAAACCCCAAGAGAAAAACCTACATTCAGAGGTACCATTATGTGATTGGAAAAAAAAGCAGTAACAAGGCTTGACTGGGTTACTGATAGCTATGGAATGGGTTAGCGACCAGTCCTGATCATCACACCCATATGTGATTCTTTCCCAAACTGCTGCCACAAAGTTGGAAGCACACAACTATATAGAATATCTCTGCATGCTGTAACATTACAATTTCCCTTCACTGGAAATAAGAGGCCCAATCCTGTTCCAGCATGACAATGCCCCTTCGCACAAAGCAAGCTCCATGAAGACATGGTTTGCCAAAGTTGAAGTGGAAGAACTCGTGTGTCCTCCACAGAACCCTGACCTCAACCCCACTGAACACCTTTGGGATGAACTGAAGTGCTGACTGCACCCCAGCACTCCTCACCCAACATCAGTGCCTGATCTCACTAATGCTTTTGTGGCTGAATGATCACAAATCCCCACACGCACACTCCAACATCTAGTGGAAAGCCTTCCCAGAAGAGTGGAGCTTATTATAACAGTAAAGTGGACTAAATCTGGAATGGGATGTTCAAAAAGCACATACGAGTGTGATGGTCAGGTGTTCACAATCTTTTGGCCATTTATTGTATGTAAGAAATAAAGCACTCGGGAGTATGCTGCTATAGAAATATAATCAGTGTTGAGGTGGTATGATGCAGCCCAATGTGAAGTGGCGTTGCTGTTATACTTCAGGAAGGTAACATTATGTCTTTTATTGGTGTTTTATTCCTCTTATACCACAGCCATTTGCCATAGTAATCTTTTAAAGAATGACATACTTTGTATTAATTTTTACAAGGTAGTTCCAGTTATCACTTATGTTATACACTAGAGACTCCTGCCAGAAATGTTAAATAATATTGACTGAGGTATAAACGGTTACATGCAACCTACATGTTGTTGTTATAGAGCGACTATATCATTATTTTGTAAAAGTGAAAAATAATGAAAGTTTTAAAAAGAGCAATTTAGAAAGACCACGTCACTAAATTGCCTAACAGGCAGGGCATGCTTGCCTGTGAAACAATACCGCTATAATGCACCTTCTCTGGTAATATAAAGGATAAAAAAGGCACCTCTTACATACAATAAAGCAAAAAAAAAAAAAAAAAAAAAGCGATTCAAAATGATGAGGGAGGAAGTTTCATGTCAGGTGGTGTCTGAGTTCACACAAAGGGAATAGTGCGACAGTAGTTCAACCATGTCATGAGCATAGACCTTTTTTTTGGCTCGTCGCCTAAATATTCTCTTAGCAAAAGAGGGGGTGTTAAGAGGTAAGTTCTGAATTGTGAGGTTTACCCAGATATGTAATCAGTACTCATACAAGTGTAATGTTCTTTCATTTCCAAAGAAATCAATCAAACAAAAACAAGATTCAGGATGTATACACCACAGACACAGATATACCCTATAAACAAATGACATGGTAATACAGACAATTTACACATAATAAAACAAGCAACCTCTGTGAAGTTGGCACCCCATATAAATAAATTGTCACCAAAACTACACCATTCGTTTGTGCTGTGTTTGGCGTTCAAGATATTAAACATTCTTTTTTTTTGGCTGTGTGACGTCACTCTCCACCCCATGTCGTTTAAATCACCCCAAACAGGTGGCGTTCGTTTGTGCTCGAATTGTGCCGTTAAAAGAAACGCGGTTACAACGATTTTTTCTTAAATAGAACAAACAACTTTCCTTCAGGTGCCGTTACGTCATTCTCCACCCCATGTCGTCCAAATCGCTCCAAACTGGCGCTGTTCGTTTGTGTTTGATTTGTTCCGGTTTGTGCCGTTAAACAAACGACGTAACTTCCCTTCATGAGATACAAGAAGAACGTTTTCGGGAGCGCTGACGTCACTCTCCAGCCCACGTCGTCTAAATCGCTTCTGTTTTGTGCCGTAGAAAGAAACAACATAACTTGTTCCCATGTTTAGACATTAGCTATGTTTAGACTTCACGCGGCGCTGCGCAGACCGATCGGCGTATACACCAAAAGACCGCGGGAGCACAGTTCTGCGATCAGAGCACAGACGAACGTCCCCGGTTAGAAGCGAAAAAGTCCTTGTAACCGCGTTTCTTTTAACGGCACAATTCGAGCACAAACGAACGCCACCTGTTTTGGGTGATTTAAACGACATGGGGTGGAGAGTGACGTCACTGCTCCCAAAATTCTTCCTGTTGTATCTCGGGAAGGAAAGTAATTACAGGGTTTGTTTTAATGGCACAAACGAACGGCACCAGTTTGATACGATTTGGACGACATGGGATGGAAAGTGACGACAAAAAAAGAATGTTTAATATCTTGAACGCCAAACACAGCACAAACGAATGGTATAGTTTTGGTGACAATTTATTTATATGGGGTGCCAACTTCACAGAGGTAAACAAGCAACAGAAATTCTCTTGGAGGAGAAGCAGCTGGTTTCACAGCTGATGCATACAATCAAAATATACGGCTGATTGTTTACTGCTGAAAATTGAAATGTATTGTTTTCATCTTATATCTATGATGTGTTCACATCAAAGGTGCATCCGCATGTATACAGGCACAGTCTGAACTTAAAGTTTCAGAGAACTGAGTTTTGATCAAAATAAAGTTTGTTTTCTGCTTAAAACTTTGACATTTTTAAGTTTTTTTTTTTATTTTTAAATCAGGAAGCACCACTGATATTATAAAAGGTTATGATTCGCTATAATTGGTAATTGTGGTTAAAAATATCTTCATCATCCCTCAATGTATCGTCGTTGTCCTGAAAGTGCTCGGCTGAACAGTCTTCTCTCAGTTAAGGAGCATCTGACAGTTTGGCTCTGGGGAGGACTGAAACAGCTCAGTGTTTCATGTAGCTCTTGTCAGACTCTTTTCCAGCACTCAGTACTCTGGCATTAGGATAACAGGCACTGCACTGATGAATTATGGAACCCACTCCTGGCTAGCAGCGATTAGAGAGGGGGGGAAAAAAAAAACAATCCATTAAAGATTAAGCGAATGATATGTAGTCATGGCATGGAGGCCAGTGACCTCAAACAAAAAATGAATTAAGAAACCTTGATCAAACACAGAAGCCATGTTTCCCCCTTTGGTCTGGGAAACACTAATTATTTAACAGCCTATGGTTCCAGCGGTTGGATTTGCAAGACCTGAGTAACAATACTGTAAATGTGAGCTATGATTTACTGGTTTTGTTCCTCTAATAACCCAAACCAGGTCGGAGAGGATAAAGAGCTGCTCGCAAATCAGTTTAAAGCTCCACATCCTGTTTTGAATAAAGGTTTGCTGTCAAGCGCTGGCTTTTAAATAGGAATGCATCCTGTATCTCAAATCCCAAACAGCCACAGACAGTCCCACTATCACTGAACACAAATACGATATAAAATACTGTATCATGCATGAGCACAGAGTACAGTAAAGGCATTTAATAAATGCCGATTTCTAAATATTTCACAATTGTAACTATGGATATGCTGTATATAATTCATAGTCCTTCAGTACCAAACACTACCAGTCTTAAGTTTGAACCCACTACACTGAATTGAAATGTCTTAAATACATTTCAAGCTAATGACAGAAACTGAAGGTTAATGCCCATGTCTAAATGTATTTCTGAATGAAAATGTATTTTTAATAAGTACTTTTACTTTAAATTACTTGCCCAAACAACCAGTTTTCATTTAGGACTTTAGGAAAAGAAGTGAGGAGCTCGGCCTCTGAACTTTGAATCTCCTGGGTGAATCTTCGTCATTAATTTAAAAAATAAAATCATTTTGGTTTAATGCTTTTCTTGGTCACTGCATAATTCTATATGTTATTTCCAAGTGTTAATGTCTTATTATTCTAAATTAGTAGAAAATAGTAAAAAATAAAGACCTTCTATGAGCAGACTGGTAGTGGACATGTAAGGTTTTATAGAACATATATTCACTATATACACTAACCAGCCATTAATTAGAAGTACAATGCAGTGGCATTTAAGAGCAGAACTGCCAGCGGCTGGTGCGCAGTGTTAAGGAGGCTCCTCTGGTCTCCACTGATTTTCTGGGCAAACGTTTCCCCCAGCAGCAGTTCAAGTGAAGGGCATGGCTAACTCCTGAGAACATGCTGGTTAGTCTCTAATGAGACACACACAGCTCCAACCCCCAGCCGCTACTCCACACGCCAAAATGCTGGAGAAATCTGTAACCCGCGGCAGAGAGAATGGCCATTCCACATCACAATCAAACCGAGGCAAGAATGTTGGCCTGGGAAAAGCTGTAGATTTTTCAATGCCAGGAGTGGAAAGCCAAAAACATCTTTAGAAACAGATGCGATTTCATCATGTAGGGCTTTCTGATTTTTGCTAACATTGCAGAGGTGCAATGAGAGCTACAGTGCAAAATATGTTGACAAAATGAAATATGGAGAAATGAAGGAAAATCCAACTTGAAAGGAGAAATCCAGCATAAAATTAGTGTTTAATATGTAATTTGTCATGCTGCATTCTTCAGTATTCTCCAGTAACACATTTCTTAGCCTCAGCATTTTTACAGAATTTACAATTTTAATATCAGTGCCATGTTTATATCCAACAATGATTGGTCACTACAGTTTTAATATGTAGTAGCGATACTTTCTGTACCATTAATCCTAGCTTCTGCATTAGTTAATGAGGAAAGGAAATCTTACTTTCATCTTGAGAATGCATCATCAGGAGAGGGTTTTCTAGAGACTAGGTGCCCCTTTAAAACCTGTACTAATGATTAAGGAAGAAATAACACATGACACGGCATGCTGTTATAGGAAAATAAACATCGACAGGGTGGTGCGGTCGGTCTGAGGTGAAGCAGAGTTTCTGTTACCGCCTGAAAGTTGATTATTTGCCTTTAACAGCACATTCTGAAGTGTTTTATTCATTTATGCATTTACATTTATGGCGTTTAGCAGACGCCCTTATCCAGAGCGACTTACAATTATCTCATTTATACAACTGAGCAGTTGAGGGTTAAGGGCCTTGCTCAAGGGCCCAGCAGTGGCAGCTTGGCGGTGCTAGGATTTGAACTCACGACCTTCCGATCAGGAGGCCAATGTCTTAACCACTGAGCTACCACTTCCCACTTATTTTATTTTATTCCTCTTACACCACTGCAATTACCAATGTTGACAAGTTTCTGTTTATAATGGTACAACACATCACATTTTAACTGCTTATCGTGACTTTTTACTGTTGTGGAACGACACTGAAACAAAGGTAGTTCCTTTTATCACTTACGTTACTGCAGCTATAAATTGTCACTCATCAGCCTCTCTTAAAGCTAATAAGACAAAATGCAGCTTGTTACTGAGAAATCGCAAAATCTTCTATCCTAAAGACTTAAAGGAACAGCTTTGTCATTACCTCTGTTACAAAATGCTGACACTGGAGAGTCCTTCCAAAAATGCTAAACAAACATCTCCTCACAGAAACCTGTGTACGTTGTTACTATAAAAATGATAACAGAATTCAAGAATTCAACAGCGCTGTGGTATAAACAGAACTATTCAAAACACTCGAAACTTATCAACACTGACTTTTTTTTTAATTTTTTTAACAGAGTTGCAAAGATGGTTTAAAGGTGTTACTTGGAGGATGTACAAATGCGTTTAAATAAACTAACTGTCATTACATAGCACCTATCAGTAAGCTTCATTAGCTGTGTGTTCATGGCATGTAAAAACAGTTCATCATTGGCTTCTTCTGGGAATTATTAACTCAGATCAATATCTGTATTGGATCTGTGCAGCTTTAATAAATATATGTACATAAACATACTCTGGTTACACTGCAATCACTCGGCAAAAAAAAAACAAAAACACTGAGATTTGCCTGATGTTGATGTCTAAACACTCTGCTGTAAATGGTGCTTTATAGCAGCTGACAACAATGCTCTGTGAATAACATAACACGATAAGTGCAATCACATTCATAATTCACAGTGCATAACAGCTTGGGGAAAGAAACTCAGAGCGTATGAGTGTAAGCTGGACTTATCCTGGGCTTATAAGTGTGTGTTAGTCACCTATGGAAGCCTAATGCTTTTCATCTTCCTTTACCTTGCCATGAGGCTTTGATAGGTCCAATCAATTCGTTTCTCAGTCCCTGCATGTAATTGGATTGTAATCAAAATATAAACAGAAGCAAATGAATGGAATCATTGTGCTGAAAAGAGTCATCTATTTTCATTATCGCACTGGCTGGAAGGTGCAGCGTACAGTCTCTCATCTGCGCTGCCAATGACAATCCGGCTATATTCAGCACTATTGACTGTAAATGTCCTGCCACGTCTAATTCCATTATCCAAAGGAATGGGGTGCAAAATTGCTACATGCTTGTGCAAAGTACGCCCAGGTGGCTGCCTCAAATCCACACAAAACAGCCCTCATAATCAAGGCAAAGGACACCGATTCCCAAAAGGCTGCATGCTAATGTCATCTGCTGAAATAACACGAGCGTCAGAATTATTTCCAGACATACAGAGAGACATAAGATTACTGTAATATATGTAAACTGGGCTGAGTAATAAACAGATTCTTAGTTTAAAACCTTAATGGAAATTAAACAGAGCTTATCATCCATATGGTTGTAATGACACATTTTTATTTGCTGCCTTTAAAAAAAAAGGTGGAACAGATGCTCTTATGTAGCAGTAGTTATCCTAAAGCAGGAGCTACTGAAAGCAGGATAATGTAGAGAAATGCAAATTATAGCATTAAGAAACCTACAGAGGCACATGAATAGCAGTATGTCCTCTATGAGGCTCGTTCTCTCACCTTTCTTTCTGGAGAATCTAAAGAGTGGCGCTTTTAATAGAGTTACAGTTACTGAGTCTTATTTATATAGCTGGATAAAAAGTCAAAAGCCAATCCACTTGGCTTGAGCTATAGAGCTTTCTGAGCCGTGCTCTGCTCAACGGCAGCACAACTGAATCCTGCCTTAGAGAATTGGAGGAGGAATAAAAGATAGGGCTAAAAAAGCTAAAATGCACTTGCACTTAAGGGATCAGTCAGATTGAGGTAGCTGTTTACTTGGGCAGAAACAGCAGCGCTCCTGATGGTGCGGGAAGGAGGATGTGAAAAAGTGGCCTCGAGCACGTAGTGTGCAGAGACCGTGAGCTATTGAGCTATTTATATAGCTATACCTCCATGTTTGAGTAGCATTCTTTCAGTGCTGCAGATTGGAACTTGCCAGGTACTGTTAGTTACAGTATATTTGGCAAGCAGCATTCTTCATATCCGTACCTGTGTACCTTTTGTACGTCTGCAAGTTTAAAAGCCATCTCCACTAGAGGGCAGGTCAGAACCAAAACAGGTGGGAATTGAAGGCGGGAACTGAGAAGACTGTGATATGTGTATCTAGAGAAAACACCAATGTAGAGAGTCTATTGGCCCATTAGACCTGGTCATAACTCTCTAAAATTACACTAATGTTCAGTATGTAGATAATTCGGCACAAATTATAAATGCCATCAATCCAGGTTCTTGCTCGAAGTACTTCCATATTTAGCTCTTGCTGTAATAACCATGGCCTGTATTGTCCTCTTTCTAGTGACAGTTACTAACTGCTAACATCCAACTCCATTAAGAAAAGCTTTTTACTGAATGTTATTTAGTTTACTTCTAATAAAAAAAATTCCAGTATTTTCTGTCCTCCATTTTGGATCTTGCCCCATTTTCTCCCTAATGGGGAGAAGGTCTTGGCCAATTTCCACCTACCTTCCAACTCTTGCTTCCTCCAAGACACATGAAGCCAGCCAACCAGATCTTTTCAAACGGCTGCATCACAGAGGAAAGCACTATCTGCCCTCTTCTGCATACATGAGCTCACAGATGCCCACGATTGGCTAGTGTTTCTGTGATTGACAGGGGAGAGAGTATGCTCTCCCTCCCACCCAGAGAGTATGGCCAATTTTGCTCTCGTCTCCCGGCTATGGACAGCTGTGGCATCGTTGGAACTCATGACATCATGACAATAGGGCAAACGCTTTTCTGTTGCACCACTCAGGAGCCTTAAAAACTTTCAAGCATGCGTTCAAACCCTGCTTATCTGCTACCTTACAACAGTATACTTCTACATTTCAACATGCAACTCTTAAGCCCTATTTGGACTGGATTAGTTTTACATGGGGAGATGTACAGTATTTCTGGGATTTCTGTCATATCAATCATTTTTACAGAATGTACATTCCTGTTGCTGGAAAAAATTTCACCATTTTCTTACCTATTATAAATGGACATGTAGAAATAACCAAGTAATATTGACATGTTGGTAAAAGGTTTCATTATATCATTGAGAGTTTGCACTTTTTCTTTAGTATATAGACACTTCAGGAAGCGCTCTTTTCTATCATCTCCTGCTGAAACCAAACTGAAACCAAGTATTAGACAGGTGTAAAATGCAGAATAATAAAATATGGACGATGTAATATAGAGAACATGTCAGAGAATTGATCCTTCTGGGGCTTTAGAACATGTGAATAGTTATGGTCATGTGACATACTAATGATTAACATGGCCACACGTCCTATAACAAGCAGTTATAATAAAGCAAAGCGATCAGTTTGCATTAAAGATTTGAGGTGTACACAGTATGTATAGAACTTTCGGTGTGACGAGCATCATGAAGACACTCCAAACCCATCTCTGGAAATCTTATCCTGTCTGAATCGTACTTGGACCTTGATGTGTATTTCCATGGTCTACAGTAGGTGATGGTACGGATTACTGCTTGAAAAAAGATAATCAAGTATGAAGTAGCTGTAATTGGTCCATTGCAGTAATGCAAAGGGCAAATATTAAAGGTTTAAGGTGCAGTAGACTGAGTTCTGTTAGAAGGCTGCTGCTTTATAATTGTGTAATTGTAATAAAATTTTATAGCTTTAGCACTGCTGATTGAGACTTGATTAGAATTTAAGTCAACCAATCATATAAAACACGTACTAGGGGTTTGTTAAAATAAAGGTTTGCATTTGGCTGATTGGACGGTACAGGTCTAAAGTTAAAATGTGATTATTCAGAAGTAGTAAAACGTGCTGATGCAGCAATGCAGCGGTGTGTAATAGAGGTAGTGAGAAGTGGTGGTTCAGTGCAGGCTGGGAATGAAGGGAGGCAACAGCTGCTTTCCCCTGTGTGATTAATGATGAAGGGAGCATTGCCAGACAGCAGCAAACCCTCCCTAACACACCTTCCATCCACTGCAGCTGCCTACACAACGGGAAATCAGGTGAACTCCATCCAGAGAGCAAGCAAAGGACTAGCAGGACAGTGGAAAGTCTATAGCAGTAACTAAAGAATTGCTTCTGCTATGCAAAACTGCATAATTTCTGAGAAAAAGGCAGCATGAAACAGATTAATCCAGATTAATGAGGATAATATGACGCAGTGGGACATTTGGATCACCATCTTCATTCCTCAGCCCACTGAGAAGCAGGAAATCAGAGGAAACTGTATTCCCTGCGGAGGGGCTGATTGGAAGGCGAGGGTGAAATGAGATCTAGGGAAATAGGGCACATCAACAGCACTTGCAGCTTTACTACATGGCTCACAGGACAAAACTTTCTCCAAACACGCATCACTATTCCAGCCTTTTAAATACCAGTCTATAACCTACTTGGTAAAGGTTATAATTTGCTCTTGAGCAGTAATATTGCATAAAGGGGGACTATTTTGCGTGAGGCGCTCTAAATATGAGCAGTGAAATTCAATATTGTGGAAAAAGGCAGCGTGTTTGGCTCAAATATGCGCACAGTCCACCTCGGGTGAAATATATCTGGTGGCCACACTGGAGCATGGTGATATATATATTTCATCAACTCTGTTGACAATATAGCAATACAAAGAAGATGAAATAGATTATTTATAAAATGCATGAAGTGGCAGTTTCAGTGGTGTGCTTAGTGAAACTGCATGGTGTTAGAGAGAGAAAAAAAAGAAAAGAAAACCAAATAAGATGCACCCTGGTCTTTAACTTGGAACTCTAGTGTTTCATTATATTCCATGTTTAAAATTTCAGACCACTGTGGAATGTTCTTGTTCTTGCTGTATTTTCTGCACGAAGGGATTTAAGCGGAATTAAACAAAAAGAGGTTGCATGTGAATGCAAGCTAGAGCTGACATCTTAGGAAGAATGACACACCCATTTACCAGGTTGAGACCTAGTACAAGTCCAGGGTAATTAATGTGAACAGAAGCATATTACTGGGAAATATGTGCTTTTTGAGGCTGTCAGAACAAAACTTTTTACTGGCAAATATCTACATTGAAATGTTTATTACATTTATGTATACAAAGATGCTATAAAACAACTCATTGAGAAAATTTGCCCCAGAAAATAGGGCCTGTTATACATAATGACAGATGTAACATCCTACCCAGATAACATATTCTCCCTCTCAAAAACAACCGGTCATTGGAGCAAAATCCAAACATGTCAGAAAGGTAGAATTACATGTAGGCAGTTAATTGTTTTAATGTAGAAAAAAATAGTTTTGTTTGTATTCTTGTTTTAATTGTATAGTCTATCACTTCTGGGAAAATGATAAACTTTTTATATAGTATCTTCAGATCTGTTGCTCTCTACAACAGATCATATGTCCCAGCCCCCGGGAATGTGTCTTGCTCTACAGTAGTGGCTCGTTAGCAGCAAACATGGTTTCTCGGTGTGTTTTTGGCTTCTCACACGCTATTCCATTTTCCATTCGTTTGCTTGGAGTTTATTCATTTTGAAGTAAGTTTTGAAATAAATTCATTCATTTTGTTCGTTTGCAGTTGTGACAGGCACTTTCCGGAGGAGTATTTTACTAACTTAAGGCTGCTCAATGATGCAATGTCTTGCTACCTCAGACTAATTAGGAACAAGATTCCATCTTTATACACTTGCAGGGCTTCTCCATCAGTAATAGTAATTTCCTTTTATCAAGTAGGATAACTTAACAATTTAGCTATAAGCCTATGTGTCTTCAGACACGTCAGATACTTCCTGCATGTCTCCGTCACCATCAGTTCCACTGGTGGTCTACCTCAGCTCAAACATGCAGGATATAAAGTGGATAAAAGTGGATGGCGTGAGGAAAAGAAGGATGGCATGAGGGGAAAAAAATGGAGAAAACTCAAAGACAAGAAGTTTATTTTGCCTTACTGAAAGAAATTAAAGAACTGAACAGTTAACATGCGAAATTACCACTTAAATCGTACCGTCTCCATCACATTCTGACCTGCAACCACCATGACACTGTTGAAAAGTATAGCGTGTAGCCAAGCAATTTCACGTCGCATTGTTTATTTGAAACACGGAGTGATTGACAGTTCATCTTTTAATATCTTTGTGCATTCAACCACAAAATGACTCAAATTCCTCAATAGTAGTGACAAACAAATGATGGAAAATTCATTTCATCACATCGTGTGTAACAGCACTTTTATGGCAAGTGTGAATAGTGTAGAACAGGCTGCAAGTGTGAGTGACACATTACCAGTAAAGGTATGTTATTGACATCCTGGGTTTTGAGTATGTTTCCAGTCTAATCTCAGCATAGTAAAAAAGCTGACTGGTGCAGGATGGATTGCATTTCTATAGCATGTAATGGAATATACTGTATATATGAAGGTTTCTGAGAAGGAGGACTGCTCACAGCTGTGTAGGCTTAAGTCCCACCTCCATTGATGTAACTCATAGCAGTGCCCCAGCTGATAAGTTCTGCCTGCCTCTCCATCTGTCTGAGACGCCTCTCCGCTGAGTAATGCAGGAATGAGTACTACATTCACACTGTGCTACCATAAAGCAGCCAGCCAAAAAAGCCCTGAGACTAATTATCCACGCTGACTGCATTGAGAGATCGGGGGGCTTCGGGTTCACACACAGATATCAGACACAACATGTTTCCTCCCTAAATGTGCCCATAAAGCTAACCAAAGCACAATCTAAATGGCCATTAAGATCGTCAGTGGTTTATTCTCATCGAGCTAATAGCCAGCGTTAGCCGATAAAGTGCCTCTTCTGTGCAGAAAGAAGCGAAGAGTCAGTAAACAAACATGACTAACCATTTTAACAAAAACATCTTGCTTGGATTACTAAAGCTACACGTCTGCTTTCAATGCGGTTTTAATTCATACACGACGCCAAGTATTTGCTTGACAGAAATAACAGTTTTGTCTCTCTTATCAAACATGTCCATGTTTGGAAGACACTTCATCCTGAAATGATTACCACGGCCAAACTGTAAACACAAACAAAACCAGGGGAAAATCTGTTGTTGTTTTTTCTTGCTTAATTGAAAAGCATCTGCGGGGAATGAGTACTGTAGTTTATAGAATTAAGCCGCTTTAAGACTGTGAGATTTCAGTGGACTGTTAAGATTATTACTTGTCACACTGAGAGATGGTCCCAATAAAATCTTGTCTGAATTCTATAACTGACTGCATGGTAACGTTCTCCATGTTAGATTATATGATGAAGATCCTCTAATGATAGACCTGCGATACAGAAAACGGGGTCGCATAAACAGAAACATTTTTCAAAGTGAGCTTGACGTAATAAATATATTTTTCTGTCAATTAGCATGTTTTCTTTACACTTTGCCATTGCCACTAGCATATTTGTAGCTGTCTCTTAAGTTTCGTGTAATCCTGTGCTGTAAATTTCATGTAATCCTGTGCCGTCCTCCTATTGGTGGCTTGTAGTGGTGTAGCTACAACTTGTTGACACTGCCAGAACATTGTCTTTGATCGCAATGGCACTAAATTGGCGTCATATCATTCATTTATAAATGTCTGTTGATACTAATTCAAAACTAATGATTTCTTTTACAATATGCATTTTTCTTTGTCTGCGACAACAGAAAATCATACAGTGGAAAAGCAGCTATAGTTAATAACAGCCACGCTTAGTCCAGACTTACCTGACATGAGAGGCTGTCCGGTCATGCCCATGGGTGCCATCCCTAGGTTGTTCATGGCAGTGGCCCAGGCGTTTGGGTCGGACATGGGCAGTCCCAATGAGCTGGAGTCCATTGCTATATTACGCAGACCCTCTATACAGACAAGAAGAGAAAAATTAGGATTTAAAACACTCACTTCATTTCCACTATATTACCAAAATAATAAACATATTCCAAAACTGCAGGCTAAATAAAAAAGTTCGCAATATCATATCTTCCTTTGGGAAAGCCATACAGCTCTGAGTACCACTTCATAATCAGAATGATTTTGATTTCACATATGAAAATAAGCATGCAGGCATACACAATAATAATAATAATAATAATAATAATAATAATAATAATAATAATAATAATGATCAAGACATCACTGGCTCCTGCCAAGTGTGAAAACCTAACAAACAAATTCTTACAGGAGAACAAACCAGCAAACTAGGAAAGGAACCTGCTTCGTCATTTCTAGACAGCAACGAGTAATCTATGATCATGTTATCGGCTGCTCTAATTTACATTCCTCTACATCTCAGCAAGGAGGGAAATGGACTCTATTATAAAACATTTAATCTGCTATTGAAAGGGGAAAAATCCACACAGAGTGCAAGCTCATCCAAAAGAGTAAGCATTGGCCTGTGAGCTGAGAGGTTAATGTTAATGTCTGCCTATAATTGATGGATGGTGCACATGGGGTTTACTGAGGCAGTGTGAGAGAGGAAGAACATATGGTTTAGCCATGAAAAGCTCTTGGCTTTACAGCCATTGTTCCACACTAAGCTTTTACAGACAGCTCAATGTCAGCACAGGAGATGAAGAGAAATACAGCAACACATACCATTCTCTGCTATGTTCTACAATGTGTAATGTACATGAATCATTGTTCAGTAATGGAGACTAAGACTGATTTTTAAATCTGTATAGCACTGATCAAAAACATTGGTACCATATTCTACTCTAACTAGGCTCAGAAGCAAAAAAGTTTAGCAAACTTTATAACTGTTTCGTCAAGACTTCTTTTTTGTCATTTCTAAGGGTCTCTCTTTTACTGTCGTTTGTAAAAACCATTGCCAATAATCCAAACTAAGCCTCTGCATACAGACATTTACCACAAAGTAATTTTATAGTGTACTTATACCACAGTGCTGTTCAATTCTTGATTCTGATTGGTCAGAAATAGTAAATTCCGGATGCATGGCAAATCTCAGATTTATATTAATGAGTTTGTTCGAAATATTATCTAACGTTACCATTTCTATAGTAAATTACACAGGGACTTCAATGGTGGACTCTGTAACAGACAGAAGTAAAGCTGTGAATTAAAGTTTTCCAATGTGGGAGAGTCTTCAAGACACAAGACTTTGTGGTTTCTTGGTAAAGTTGTTTGTCATATCAACTTCAAGAGAAAAGAACAAAAGAGGCTGGTGAGGGAACAACTGTTAATAGCTGCTTTATAATGTAAGTAATTACAGGAAAGAATTCTACAATTCTACAACATGAAATGTAAAAA
Organism: Pangasius sanitwongsei; assembly: GCA_037576675.1. Classification (NCBI taxonomy): domain Eukaryota; kingdom Metazoa; phylum Chordata; class Actinopteri; order Siluriformes; family Pangasiidae; genus Pangasius; species Pangasius sanitwongsei. The sequence continues at coordinate 7,170,273 of CM075011.1, forward strand.
ATGTAACTATAAATGGATAAAAATGACATGCCACTCTTTAATAAATAAGAAAATTGTAGCCTGTGACATATTTCTGTGGAAAAGGAATAAAACACTTCGGAATGTGATGTTATTGGAAAATAATGAACTTCATCAATGCCTGTCACTGATTATTTTCCTGTAACAGAATGCACAGTGTTTTATTATTTACCTGGCACCTACAAAAAGCAGGTTGCTGAATTCAGTTATTTTTGTACAGCCACATAGTATGGCTAGGGCTTTTTGAATGATCTGTGATGTTTCATTTCCTACAACTGTACTCAGTACCTGAGAATTACTAACATTCAGCTACATTTTAAGTCATACCTGCTAGTTAGGCTAATCTTCACTGGTTAGTGTTTCTATAGTTTGCTAGGTAGTGATGTACTACCAGATACCACTATAGTGGTAGACGCTATTAGAGAAGTACTCTCCTCAAACCCATGGTTAGTTACTTTTAAGTTTACTTCTATAATTTGTCTGCAAATTTCACACCTTTCCAACCTTCCAATCCATACCTTACCGTATCTTGAGTACCAGACACACAACCAGTACTCCCCAGCACAATCAGTACCAGAAACACAACCAGTACTCCCCACATCACCAGTATCAGACACACAACCAGTACTCCCCAGCACCATCAGTACCAGAGACACAACCAGTACTGCCCACATCACCAGTATCAGACACACAACCAGTACTCCCCACATCACCAGTATCAGACACACAACCAGTACTCCCCAGCACCATCAGTACCAGAGACACAACCAGTACTGCCCACATCACCAGTATCAGACACACAACCAGTACTCCCCATATCACCAGTATCAGACACACAACCAGTACTCCCCAGCACCATCAGTACCAGAGACACAACCAGTACTCCCCAGCACCATCAGTACCAGAGACACAACCAGTACTCCCCACATCACCAGTATCAAACACACAACCAGTACTCCCCAGCACCATCAGTACCAGAGACACAACCAGTACTCTCCAGGTCACCAGTATCAGACACACAACCAGTACTCCCCAGCACCATCAGTACCAGAGACACAACCAGTACTCCCCACATCACCAGTATCAGACACACAACCAGTACTCCCCACATCATCAATACCACACACACAACCAGTATTCCCCCGCACCATCAATATCAGACAC
>CM075011.1:7172431-7199740 GCA_037576675.1 Pangasius sanitwongsei
CTTCGATCACATCTTGATTGCTTTATTTCAAATCCATTGTGGTGGTGTATAAAGGCAAAATCACAAAAACTCTGTCACTGTCCAAATACCTCCGGACCTGACTGTACATATATTTAAAAAATGTAAACAATTTTGGACAAACTGTAGAAAGCAGTTTGATAGATTATAACTTTAATAAAGGCAAATTGTCTAAAAGAGCCATTTGAGGAGTGACATCCTCCAAATACATGTGAACCCTTCTAGATTTCCTGCCTAGATGATGATGATGATGGATTTTCCATGCTTTGTCACAGGCTAGAGATGGGAATTGACATCTTAGCTGGGAGGTGTTAGATAAATATAAAGTCAAGCCTGTAGTACTGCTCAGTGTCTGTTTCAAGTCACTGTGTCTGCTTTATAAACAAAAATGCCCTTTAGTGGACTCATTTATCATTAGTGCAACCACTGCTCTAACTTTCTGTTCATTAAAGAAAACAACAATCCAGATTGTTGAACCCTGGTGTGTAGGTGGGAAGGAGGACTCGCGAGACAGGCTACTTTTTCATAAAGCTTCGTTCTTCTTTTATTTTTAATTTTCCTGCGAGCACTTTCTCATTCACGGACACACATGCACAAACACATGGAGTTAAGTTCTGTCTCTCTCTCAGGTTCATGGCATCTCCTAAAAGACAAACAAGCTGCACATAAGTAAACTCGCCATGATCGACCACAGGTGAGATTCACAACCCGCCTCCTCTCCATCCACTGCTCAACCACACCCCCACTGCCATACTTTGGATCTAAATATATATATATATCTTTTGATATTTAAAATATGTTTTGTCTGCTTTTCCGCTTACTCAACCAACACTCCACTAGACTCCACTATAGAATCTATACTTCAATATTCTCATCTCAGGGAACAGTGATGTTAAAGAGGGCTCTTTTTGATGTCAGTCTGAAATCAGCTGGCCAATATGAAAATAAATCTGTTGTCACATACACACCCAGTATTTGAAATACAGTACTACTGTGTCATAACACCATCTATTCATCTGTTCAGACCAGGTTTTCACTTTGCCACCACCTTCTATTTTTTCAGCTGTATGGACTAAAACTATCATCACATTTATTCCACATTCTTGAAGTCAAGTTTTTGCATATTATTCCTTTTTCAGCAAAACATTTACTGGTAAAGGACTGCATCCCCCATTTTTAACTACAAGAGAATTTGCTCAAACTGAAATGTGGGTGTATTCTGCAACAAGACAAGAATCACAGAGGGGCTACAGAGGCTGAATTTCACAGAGAATGGAAAGATGTTGGAGGCATTATTTATCGGAAAATATTTCTACCACATTCAGAAAGTAAAGTGAAAACTGTTAAACTGTTATCATTTTTAAAAATTTTACTATTAATATCTTTACATATAATATTTGACTCCTTTTGTTATTTATGTCAAGTCTGTTAAACGATTTCATTTTTATTTTGTCTGAAGGGAGTGCAAACTTTTGCACTTGGCTGTATTTTAGAATGTGATACTGATATTTTATAATTGCCATATAGAATATTCTTCTATATGGCTTCTGTTCCTGTGCATTCAAACTGTAGTCTCAGTTACACTTTATAACACAGCGAGGTTCAATTCTCAAATCTGATTGGTCAGAGGGTGTTGATTAATTTTTCTATAACAGCAGATCTGACAGTAGTTCCGGGTTTTAAGGTTTATATTAATGCTCTTGTTCTAAAACGCTATCACAGGGACTTGTATGGTCCACACAGGCAACATTTATTTCACATTTTTGGAAGGAGCCTCCAGTGTCAGTGCTTTGTAACTGGTAGCATTAAGTTTTTAACTGTAACTTCTCCATCTTAAGGACAGAGGATTTCGTGCTTTGCGGTTCATCAGTAATGGTGATTTTGTTTTATTAACTTTGAAAGAGATGCACTGCATGCCCAAAATAACAACACACAGAATAAATAAATCAAAGTACTATTTAAGAATCTGTATGCTACTTTGCATCAACGACTTCCGTTCCTGGATTCACAAAAAGGTTTCTCCTTGAGAAACTCTGAGGTACATTCAGAAATTCTGGCTGAGTGTCAGGGAAAAAAAAAAAACCCTGAGTGTGCAGATATTTAAGCTGGGTAAACACAGAGCCACTTCTTAGAGCAATATAAGATTAGCTTGGACATTAAGGCTTCTGAAGAGCTGAAACGCACGTCCAACAGGTTCAAACACTCTGATAAAATATTAACTATGGTCTAATTGAATAATACAAAAGCAGACTGCCATTTCCTTCTACAAGCACAGCCAACTGAAAAAAATGAAGAAAGTGTTGACTAAGACTTTTTCTGAATTGTTAATAACCAGATTTTTTTTTTATGCTGGAAAGAAACTCATGAATTGCAGCTCTATCATTGGCAAGAGTAAAACAAAAAAAAAGAAAAGAAAAAAAATCACTATCCAGGCAGCCAAACAATGACTTCCTTTAGGGAATGAGTCATATTTCCTGCCAAGAGTGATGAAGCAGCTAAACGTGACGAGTCAGAGAGATGAAAAAAGGTCTGCATACGAAACCAAACCTGAGGAAACAGAGAGGGTTGAGCTCTGCGGCAATGAGACCTGTCTGAACTTCTGCACCACAATTAATGGATTAAAAGAGAATCAGAAAACTGTGGTGACCTGCGGACCACTTTCACAAAATTGCACCGATGTGAAAAAGTGTAAGACTGATATTAGACTAGCAGCAGTTCAGTTTATCTTGGCTTCCCACCTACTAGGGCACATTTTCATTGCAGAGAAATATTTAAGCTTTAAGCTGGTTTAGGTGGTTTTACATCTGTTATACCTTCTGAAAAGTAAAAAAAAAAAAAAAAATCTCTGTATTTATGCATCTACAGAAGTAAAAAGAGTAGAACTGAATTTATTTAGTGGACGCAATCCAGCACCCAGACACATCAACAGCATTCAGAATGAATCATCGTTTAGAAACTTTAATTAACAAGAGTAAAAGTTTGTGTAACAGCTGTCTTGCTCGGTAGATCTGTGTTCTTATCAGCCCATGATTGACAGGACAGATTGTTGTCATAGCGGCACCATCAGATCGGTTGCCAGAAGTGTCTTAGTGTGTGAGGAAATAATTTGAGCTCTGCAAGAAATAAGATGCTGCTATCATGAGAGCAGCATCAGTAGTTTTTATACAGATTCATTTTATACCACAGCGCTGTCGAATTCTCGATTCTGATTAGTCAGAAGATTTTGATTCATTTCCTACAACAGCCGAGCAAACAGAAATTACGGCTGCAAGGCACATCCCAGGTTTATATTAGAACGTTGTTGTTTCACAGGGACTGTTATGGAGGACTAAATGGATTAAAAAATGTGCTGTTATTGTTCAACAAAATGAAATGTATAATCACTGATATGGTGAAGATTTCTATAAGGAGATTTTTGACATTAATGGAAGGAGTCCCCAGTGTCAATGTTCTGTAACTAAATTTTCCGCCACACGAGAGTATTCAACAGAGAAGACTTTGCGCCTTTTCACAGTAACAGAAAGAGAAAAATAGATCCTGCTGAAGGAATGGCTGTTTATAACTGTTACAAGTGAAGACAGGAACTTGTTCTGTGTACTTTTGACAACACTAAATATAAATGTAAATATAAATGGATGAAAAGAGTCTAATCAACTCACACCATCCTGTCTAATTCCTTATATTCTCTACATACATGCTACTACACAGGCTACTTTAATGAGAACACCTGAACCCCTGAACATTCATGCAATTATCCAATCAGCCAATCATGTGGCAGCAGTGCAACACATAAAATCATGCAGATACAGGTCAAGAGCTTCAGTTAATGTTCACATCAAACATCAGAAGGGGGAAAAATGTGATCTCTTTGTATGACTTTGCATGGTTGGTCATGCCAGACAGGCTGGTTTGAGTATTTCAGAAACTCAAGAAACAGAGTTTACACAGAATGGTGCAAAAAAAAAATAAAATAAATAAATCCAGTGAACGGCAGTTCTGCAGGCACTAACATCTTGTTAATGAGAAAGGTCAGAGGAGAATGACTACACTGGTTTGAGTTGACAGGAAGGCTACGGTAACTCAAATAACCACTCTTTACAAACACGGTGAGCAGAAAAGCATCTCAGAACACGTTGAACTTCGAGGCGGATGGGCTACAACAGCAGAAGACCACATCAGATTCCACTTCTGTCAGCCCAAGAACCCGCTACAGTAGGCACAGGCTCACCAAAGCTGGACAGATTTGAAAAGATTGGAAAAATTCTGCCTGGTCTGGTTTTGGTGTGGGCCTGTTTCCTTTTTTTTTTTATCTATCACAAATATGCTATGATTTATCAGAACGTTTATAGAAAATACAAAATACACCAAAAAAAGGTTGTTCAAGTGCTCCTGTGCAGGCGTTTGTGATATCACTACTGCAAAGCCCAATGCTTAACAAATGATGTATTGTCCAGACCTAACGTTCACTGTGTTTTTGTCACACTTAGACACACACACACACACACTTTCTCAATAAAGCTGTCAGTGGCTCCCTGCCTAAATGTCCCCATGCAGTACAAAGAAAGGTGTGGGAAATTTATTTTAAGACCTACACAGTCTTAACAGCTAAAGGGCAAATTAACTAGTGTTAGGCCTGCGTTTCCAGGACACTTCTCTGATCGGCAAAAGCCAGACAGGGTGATCTCCAACGGCATGAAGGGAACGGTTACATAACACATAGCAGGATAGTCACATATTTTCCTTTTCAGTGCATCCTAATTCTTACCACCACATCAGCAATCTTTCCCCTAATGATTATAATGAACATGTCATGTCATCTCATTATTGTTTACCTCTGAGCTGAGCAAATAATGTTAGACTTTTACTCTGCAGTAGAAACGTGTCAGTACACAAGGGCATGATTATGCAGGAAAAAAAAGCCCACACTTTTGAACAGATATATATTATTGTGTAAATTAGGCACATTTAGCTTCAAATTAAGGCAGAGCTCTCTGAGGAAGGAATAATTTGACACCTGATGATTAGGTGGGTGTGGGCGAGAGAACCGGGTCTCATCTGCACTGCATAATTTGGCTCACAATTGGTGTGTCGGTTTTAAATGAAACATGTCTGTTAAAACATCATTCCGGCTGCATCGAGAGCTTCTTTTCATTCCAAAATGAGAAAAGCTCAGTCCCGCCTGCCGTCCCAAGAGACGTGAGAGATTCTAAAAGCTGAAGCATGCAGGCATTAGACTGTAGCGCTGGTTGATAGGCAGTTCCTGAAAGCCTCATTAACATCAGGCCTTTTGCTGCGTGACCTTGAAAAGAGAAGCGTAAAACAACCAGCGTGTTATTTTCCAGTACTGCTGTGAAACCCCTTGCTGTGCTGCATCTCCTGGTGTGCAGATTTGAAGCAGATTTCACATTCAGATGGTGAGAGTCTGTGCTTTTTGAGAACACTGTGGTGATTGACAGTAATAGAGATATCAGGTGTTCTCCCAGGGTGTCCAACATGTCGACTTGGGTACTGATGGTGAAATATGAAGGCTATACGCTGATAGGAGCTGTTCTCTGAAGGAACTTTCCTACCGTCTCGTGCAGCACACGCGAATTCGATCCTCTTTGATGCATATATGGATTCCCCATGGCTTGATTCGGCTCGGAAGATGCGTGATTACGCGAGTGATTACGCTATCGAGACTTTCGATTTTCCTGGCGTATGAGATGATATTGACACCAGGGCCGAGACGAGTATTTATTTGATTAACGTTTCCAGTTACAGGATGGAGAGCTCCTAGGCGAGGTGTGAGTGCAGGATGTTTGAAGCGGACGGACGGCTCATCTGGGAAATATGACTATTATTTTTCCATGTCCAAACGGAAGGCAGAAGACGAAATGCAATTTTAACGGCAGACCCAACGTAGGTAGCAGATTTTGTTCTAGCCGGAGGACTTAAGAGACGTTAAGTCTGGTGAAATTGGTGAAGAATAATGTCCTCATAAGTTTTAGCTAATATTTTTACTTAGCTAATTAAGACTGTGTGCAGTGCATAGTGTTATACCGCCTCACAGCTCCAGGGTCCCTGATTCGATCCTGAGCTTAGGTTACTGTCTGCATGTGTCCCCGTGTCTGTGTGGGTTTTATCGTGGTTCTCTGGTTTCCTCCCACTTTCCAAAAACATGCTACTATGCAGACTGGCTATAATAAATATGGCTAGGTGTGAATGAATGTGTGAGTGTTTATAGGCAAGGCGCCTTGTGATGGACTGGTATTCCCGGGATAGGCTCCGGATCCACTCTGACCAGGATAAAGCATTTACTGAGGGAGAGTGAGGGAGAGTGTTTAAGACTATCCAGCTCTGTAGCATATCATTCATTCATTCATTCATTCATTCATTCTTCTTTAGTAACAACTTTATCATCGTCAGGGTTGCCATGGATCCAGTGCATATCCCAGGAACACTGGGTGGGTAGTGGAAGTACATCCTGAATGAGACGCCCCAAGCAAATTGTACACTCACTCACTCACACTGAGGGATAATTTACAGTTGCCAATCTGCCTACTAGCATACTTTTGGTAAATGGAAGCTAGTAAGAGCTTTTTTTTTTTTTTTTTTTAAACACAGCTCCCAGTTTATGTCGTTAAAAATAATCCCGTGTTATTTCTGTGGCCGCCATCAATTCTAAACATGGGTCAGTTATGGGTCATAAACCTCTGGTCAGCTAGACACACCCTCAAACATGATAACAGCAAGCATTTTTAACAACACATGCACTGTCTGCTTGACTTTTATCTTCTTCACACCGTAACTACTGCACCTGGATGAAGCTGATAATTAGTTCTGACTTCCAGTTTGGCACCCGTGGCCCATTTCGCAAAAACAGTACAGCTTTGAGTGTGTGATGGCGCTCATCAGGACTGTTTCAGGACAAGACAGCAGGATAAACAGGGGCTGACAGCGGCGCTGCAGTGGCACCTATCCAGCCTCGAGCCTGCGTGAGTTAACAAAAAGCAATCACCAATGACCGACACATCATTACCAACTCTGCTAGCTCATTCAGTACGGCAGCAGAGAACAGTGCAGGGTTTCTACATTGCATTTATGTTTTGTGCACGACATCATGCTGAGAAATGTATTAGCTAGACCTGGCTAACTGCAGGTGATCATTCTGAGATGGAAAATATGGAAAATATTAGCACTGTATATGAAATTAGCATGAATAGAAACGGACCTTCAAAGAACATTAACGTTTTGTACTGAATCTGTACAAAGAACATGACTGCACAACGAAACAGTTCTCATTCCTACCTTCATACATGAACAACTCGCTAACCATGCAAGTAACAAAACATGAAAAAGAAACAACAAATCAAATAAGCCAGTGTGTGCATGGCGTACTGATTCCACCATGATTACTGAAACCGTTTATACATTATTCAGTGAGTTGAAAGAAATTCACAAGGTTCCTTTACACCAATGAATGCATAGAGTCATCGCAGGTGACATTCAGCTCTCAGATGCAAAGACAGCTAAATGACAGCGGGAACATTTCAGAACAGCCGCCTGGCACTTTGAGAGTGACGGAACATACAAAATTGGCTGCACCCTGCGTAATGCTCGAACAGCAGTCACTCATCAGCACAAGCAGCTGTGAACTTCATGTTAATGGCTTATAGCCAGACACATCATGTTCTCAAGCCTCGCCTCATCACGGATTCCCCTTGACAAACTCTCTGAAAATTACAGGTCGCAAAGTAAAAAATCTGGGCTGAATTTTAGTTGGTAAACGACTCCACCATGGGCATAAGCATCACTTATAGAGCAGATTTAAAGTGTAAAAGCAGTGCTGTGGGCCTCTTGAAACTCATTCAGGGTCACGTGATTACTCCTTTAGATTAGCAGACCCAATCAACAGCAAGCTTGAGTATCAATTCAGTGGAGTTTGAAGGATCAGGTACCATGATCTGTAATATCTCTAGAGCCTTCCTCTTATTATTACATTTAAGCAAAACAGAGCTCGTCTGGGCTGGAGATAAAAGCTGTGTTTGTGAATTAATGCTGTGCCTTCATGTTTAATCTGGTCATGTTGTGATTAATATGTGAGCAACGTTTCAGCTGATGAGACACACACAGAGAGAGAGAGAGAGAGAGAGAGAGAGAGAGAGCGAGAGCGAGAGAGAGAGCAAGCACAAAAAAGACAAGATACATCTCTATCAGGGTCTTAACATGAAGCTGCTCAAAGTACATATCTACCAACTCCTTTTCTCCACAGCAGGAGGAATGTGGCATGAATACTGGGAATAATACTACTGGGATAATACTGGGAAATTTTAAGGTTAATTATTGGCCATCATCAAGCTTCAATGTCAGACTTTCACTCATAGCTTGTGCTGAGCTTCACTCTGTTTTAACATTTAAAAGTTCTGTGTCGAATTCATTCATCTCATTTTTCTAGGAATGTTTCGCTAAACATTGTTCAGTGTTCTTTTTTAAGATTATTACTTATCACAATATATGAAATTATCCCGATAAAATCTTTGTCGAAATCTATGACAGCCTGTGTGGGAGTATGTTCGCCGTATCCAATTATACAATGAAGATCCTCCAACGATAGATCTGTGATTAAAGAAAATTACGTGCGATCTGGCATAAACATGGGCTGGCATAAACACAAACATTCTTCAGAGAGAGCTTACGGTCGTAAGGATATTTTCTTTCTGGCAATTAGCATGTCTTGCTTATGTGTTGTCATTGCCACTGACATATCTGTAGCTGGACTGTAAGTCATCCTATACCATCCTCCTATTGGTGGATTTTAGACGAACATCGTATCAGCGCTCACACTCTGAGATTTTAGTCAAAATTTGCAGACAATGCCAGCACTAAAACAGCCGCCGGTGAGCACATCACATTCTAAGGCTCTTAACTCATCAAGATCTTAACTCATGACCGGAGAATTGTTTTACAATGTATCTGTTGTCTGAAACAGCAAAATCAAGCCAAAAATACACAAATTGTAAACACAAATTGTAAACCTGGCTAAAGCTGGATGATAACGGGAGAAAGACCTCTCTTATTGGCTGTTCACAAATAAGTTCATGAAATAAGTGTAAAATCATTTTTTTTTTGACTGCTCATCTTAAAGTTATTTAAGCTGTTATTTTTCTGCTTGACTTAACAAAACTGTAGAGTTTCAAATTTCAAGCATCCTTTTCAAACAGTGACGTGAAAATGTTAGAAAAGGACTACATCCCAAACGGCACTGAATAGCAAAATATTAGACCACGATAGATACTGCTACCTGGAGCTGGTGTCCATCACACACACTTATTCACACACTCAGTCACATTCAGGGGTAATTTAGCATAGCCAATACACATACCTGCATTTTTATTGGGGGGGGAGGTGGGAAGAAACAAGAGATGGGGAGAACAAGCAAAACCTCTGTCAGAGAAAAACAGTTTTAAAACAGACAAACATCACAAGGAGTTTTCACCACAGTTCAGTACAGTAAATTTCTGTAACATGTAACTGCACTTAAGGATGGACGGACTGACACCAGAATTCCTCATGCTCTCCTGGTCTCTTTAAACACCTCCAGCATCCTGTGTCCTGTTCCGGGCTTTCTCCTTCAGTTAGATCCGTATGCCAGCGAGAACGGGGACACTCACTCCCTAAGGCTCACCCTCAGGACCTGATTTTCACAGCTTGATTTTGCACGGCACAAAGTCATCCAAGATAGCCCTACACAGCTGCAGCATCTGTGAAATGAACCGGGTTTGTATGAGGAGTAGGAGGGCTGCTGGTGTGTGGCCTTGATGAGGATCCTCACACATCTTAAAGCTCAACAGGGTGCAGGTATGTATTACCATCAGAGACACGCTGGCAGAAGTGTCATGTATTAATATTGCTGCTTTGCAGAGAGGCGGACTCAAGCACACAGGATGCTGCTGACTGATGGAGTGAACGGCTTCTGAAGACATTTCAGATGTGTATATACACTATGTTTTCACCTCAGATTGCACTACACTGGTCGCCACTGTCTTTCTGCCTTCAGTTTACTTCCTGTGCTGTGCTTTCAAAAGGTAGTGGAATATGGTTAGGCGATCTGCAAAGCTAGCTTCGTAATGTATACAAGACCACAGAGAGGCTTTCCTGCTAAAATTGAGATGTTTACCAAGTTTGACCACAAATCAAATGTATTCCTGCTAAAAATAAAATTCTGGAGGGAACTGTTTGTGTAGAAAGTGCATCCGTACAGCACATCACTGTCTACTAGTGTCAGAATGAGCCGAAACAAACATGTTTCGCTGTTCACCATTTCCGACACCTATCTGATGAGCTTAAAACTTTAGATATGGCCAAAAAGAAAGACGAAAACACTGGTTTTTGTGGTGCAGCACAGGGAGTATCACTGACTGGCTCACGAGCTGTGAGTAGTAGTGAATATGTGGAAAATGTTTCACACCACCGTCCCTTACTCCCACTCACTGTTCACATTGTTTATCTTCTATTTACATAAAGATAAACTGCACTCAACGCCTTTCGTGTAACTCTCTCTCCTTAAATTTCAGATCACTGCTAATAGTCTTTCCGTCTTTTTTTTTTTTTTTTTACTGTATATCACCAGCTCATGTGGATGAATGAATGACTTCTGGCTGTTGGTCATGTGGTGTCGCTGCTAGTATAAGCACAGGGTTACTGCTCAGATAACAGAAATTGTGGGCCAATGGATTTGTTTTTAAACCATTAAGAGATAAAAAAAAAAAAAAACAATAAAATTTTATAGGCAATTCTAAAGGAAGCTGTCTTGCTTTGAAGCCAACAGACTGCAACATTTTAGTATTAGATTTTAAATCTCCTAATGCTTTAACACCTTCATACTATGGCCCAACTAATGTCTTAAGATTGTCTAGTGCAAGCCTTCTCCCTATTCAACATATAAAACGCACCAAAGATCTGGAACACATTAGTGATAAATGTCAGGATCCATCCATCACTGGTTATTAAAAAAATCATTAAAATTAATCTAGCTTTTATTATTTGCCTAACTTTAACTGGAAGGTTACTTTTACACTACTTTTATGACATATTTCTATATTTTGTATTATTATTTTCTTCTTTTTGCACTGCTGTGATTTATTTTTTATTATTTTATTTCATTTTTTTTTATTTTTTTGACTAAATCACTTTGGCACTATTATAGTAGTACTAGTAAAGAATATTATAGTAACACTCCTAGATTAGTAGGGATGATATTAGTCCATTTAATATCCATTTGATAAGGAAAAGAGAGGGGAAAACAATTATTTATTTATTTATTTTGAGTTTTGGTGTTTGGTCTAGTATTTTCCTCTACTGTTTGTGAGGACATAATGCACAGGTAGCATGAAGAACTGCGCATCCTTATTAACAGAAGATGCACCACATGTTAAAAAAAAATATGCTCAGAGCACTTCAGTGAGAGATGGGCGCTGTAGTGTAAGAACCATCGTTTAGGAGGCAGATGATGCATTAATGCTTCATTAATAAACAAATGAGTGGGGTGTGTGATAAGCTAAGAGTTTACTGATAGACTGGATTGCTGCTTACTTGACTGCTGGAGGGCCTCATCCTCCTACAGCCTTCTCCTTACTAAGTTTAATTAATCACAACAACTTAATTAACAGACTTTAATTATTGTTGAGGATGGGGTTGAGCTCTTTGTAACAAAAGGGGAAAAAACCCACTGAATTCACCAGTGAATTGTACTTGTGCACTGTGAAAATGCACCCTGCTCAGTTATAAAAAAAAAAAAAAAACAGAAAAAAAAAAACACTTATGTAAAAGGGTAAATAAACAGATGTGCCATTAGCTTGAAAATGATCAATAAGAATGCCATTTTACACAAGATTAGCATGGTTCAATGAATCCCTCTAAATCGTAAAAGAAACCCATAGAGACATCAGTAATTTCAGGAAAAGTGCAACCGATTCAGTTGGCAAGCACACGCAAATAAACCTTGAGGGTTTATACTACCTCACTGTCAGCCAAGACAGTTTATATTCTGTAAATGGTGCATGAAGGATTAGCATGGCAATTTGAAGACATGACAAGGTTCCTGTGTTACTAAAGCAGGTCCCACTTAAAGCATGGCAATGAGCGAGCATGGGTTGCTAATTATAATTAACAGCACCAGGTGATTAGCGCTTCTTTTGTAAAAGCTTGCTCGAGGGTTTTCGCCAAAATCCCACAGCAGAAAAGTCAGTCAGAAAAAGCTCCAAGAAATCACATGTTGTTAAAGATGGTTTTGGGGTAAGAAAATAACTGTAAGAAAATAACTCTTTAACGGAGACGGGATAATCAACAGTCTTATTGTTCTTAACTGCAAATGTATCTTTGCAATCTCAGATCTATCAAAACATGACAAATGTGAGATTAAAAGGTAGGCTGGATAATATGTAAATTCTCAAATCTGATGAATGCAGTAGATTTACTGAGTGCTATGAGAGCAATAAAGCTCTGATTTACTGAGATCTCGAACAAAATAAAGAGGCTAAAATGTGTGAAGAAATTATGCATGCATTGTAAGTGATTTCTAAAGAATTATTTCATAAATGACATCACATGCTAAAAATATCACGAAAATAATTATTAGTAAAATCCCCCCCCCCCCCCCCATTTCCCCCCACTTTGGATATTTTTATTCATATGTGACAGGATATGAATACATTATTTGGAATGAACAGATAACGTGTTGTAAACAGACACAAATGCAAATACAGATACAAACAAGAGGTGCACTTTTTTGTGTTTTGTTAAGAAAGCTTGCCAGGGCATCTGGGTTAGATTAGAGGCATGCATCGGGACTTGGATCTTGCATGATGCATCAAAAAAAAGATGTGAGTGAGTGGGAGATTTTTACTTTCAGTAGTGTGTGAGCGAGCGGTGAGATATGAAGCTTGTGGGATAAAGAAAGACCACACGGCACAATAAAAATAAATAAAATAAATAAAAATAAAAAGTGTGTGAGCAGGATTTAAAAAAACAGTCCCATATGTCTAGGTGAGCCCAATTATGAACTCAGTGATGTAGCTGAGGTTGAGGAACTGTCTGAGCCAGAATTCACACAGCATGTTGACACTACTGCCGTTTCTACCTCTGGGATATTTCCAGTGTTTCCAAAGGCAGGCGGGTAGGGTTTAGGCCACGCCCACTTCTGGTTTAAATCTAAATACAGATAAAGACATTTAGAGCTCTAAACAGATGCAGATACTGATAGTGGCATTATATCATACCCCTATTTTTATACACACAAATCTGTAGTAAATAAGAGCCAAAAACGTTAATAAAACAGGCTTAAATATTTGTTCACTGCACATTTACCTTACATCAATTAATATATCTGTCTCAGTATTTAAACCCTCAGTATTTCAAAAAAGAAATCATGAAAGCGTATTGTTTTTACTTTTTTGCAAGCTTGATTTTGACAATGTGGGTGTCAGGGATCCCAACTCCAGAGACCAGAGTATTTTGTCATCTTTCCTGCTTCATATCTGATGCAGCTCAGCTTGTGACCAGGTTTAGAAGGTGTTTTTTGATGAGGAGAATCACTATTCTGGCTTGATCTCCAGCAATCTCTTATCTTTGCAGTCTGCAGAGAGGAATAATAATAGATGTTGTGATTCCTAAACCCATATAGATCTCAAAGCACAAAGGCAGCCTTTTTTTTTTTTCTCCCTGAGATTGCTTCACAAATCTTGATGGTCCCTGGAGTGGTGACATCAGCCACTCAGATTAAGTGAATGTACACAGGAGAGGGAGAGGAATGGGGGGAAAAAAGGCACTGGTTCCAAGTTCCTTGATGTCTTCGACGTAGGGGAGATTAAAGAACGAAATCCCACTAGTGCTGCCTCGATTTGGATCTGTGGGAGAAATTCAAGGGGCTAGCTAGATCAGAGAGTCGCACACATGACAGAACTTTCCCAAGAGACGCAGGAGAAATCTCACTCCTGTTACTCTGTCAGTCAGACGACATCATCAGGCAGACGATGAGATGGGCCGGTTTGGAACACAGCCAAACATGGATGCACTTCAGGACCTCGGAGAAGGGATTCTTGTAAAAAAAAAAAAAAAAAAAAAAAAAAAGTCAGCACTACGACACAGCACAGGACGGCGTCTCCCGGAGGATTCAGTGACGCATGGCTGATGGTTCATGACAAGTCAAGTCTGAGAATGTGGACTGAGAGAGCTTCTAAGACACTTGTGAACATCTCTTTAGCTTCATCTGTATGTCTTTTTGTAATTGGAAATAAATCCGTCAT
Source organism: Pangasius sanitwongsei (assembly GCA_037576675.1). Lineage (NCBI taxonomy): Eukaryota > Metazoa > Chordata > Actinopteri > Siluriformes > Pangasiidae > Pangasius > Pangasius sanitwongsei. Next base: position 7,186,735 of record CM075011.1, read on the forward strand.
GGATTAACCCTGACTACAGCTGTATCCTGTCTCAAAAGCTAGTCAGGAGCTCATTAGGGACATATACAGTTATGCATTTGACAGTCGCTTGACTCTTTGCTTGAGCAAACATAAGCACGAGATTTGATTTTTTTTTTTTTCTTGTCAGAGGGGAAGAAAATAGCAAGTGTAGAAACAGGCTAATCTTACCTCACCTTCAGCCTTGCTCTTTTAGGATAAATGACACCCTGCATCTGAAACCCCTAATTAATACAATTTCCACATGAACTAAAGAAGAAAATTTAGATTAAATGACAGCAGCTGAATAAAGAAAAAGCTTAATTACTGTAGATATTTCTTTCAGGGGAAAAAAGCCACCATGCTGAGACTACATCATTCAGCTAAGCCATTTAAAAACTAAACAAATAGAAACATTAACTACCTTCATATGATCCAAACTGCTTGTAAAATGCATGATGTTTTGGAGCCTGTTTTGTCTCCTACAGTGCAAAGAGTCATTACAGATGTCTTTGGAATCAAAACCCCAGCATGTAGGCTACAGATGTGATCTTGATCATTAGGAAATTCACATGAGCTCTGTGCTCTAGTTTTCCTCCCTGACAGGGCAGTGATGCAGTTTTCCTGTCTGGAAAAGAAGGACATCCTGAGCAGCTCTAAAATCCATGTTCGGTTTGGATTCATTTGACATGAGGAGGTGGGGTAATTATTATCGGAGTATCTCTGGGAATTTAGCCCTGTCCGTCATGTGAGTATTTTTTACGGATACGTGCACATATCTGAAATAATTATGCCGTATTTTACTTTTTATAAAATGACCTGCAGAAATAACCACAAGCCTTACATCCCATCTAATTTGATACGTTGGTAAAGATTCCACTATATCCTTTGGGAAATAATGGAAGGCACTGCAGGATGTATTCTTTTTTTATCGCCTTCCTGCGAAACAAAAGTTTTTTCAATCCCCTCATGTCCAAAACATAGCACTTCATGCAACTTTAGTGTCTATCTCTATAAACAAGGCCTGTAAACGCCAAACGCATGGCTGATGCTGTAAGGACATGCTGTGTTAGAGAAGCAAAGGGACTTCCGTGTAGTGAGCATAGTGGGTGGTCATGCTTTATTACGTCTTGCTCACCGAGTGAATCCCACATGCTGAGAACATGCAGGACGGAAACCGAGCTATTAGATGGATTCCATTTAAAGGAGAATGTGCCGTTTTTTTCCGAAGAGGTGTCTTATAGCAAATGGGAAGAACGTGTACCATTAGCCTATGGCAACTGTTTGACAGATGAGAAAAAAGATATTACCAAACACAAGTGAGTTAACGTTAATACGGCTGAAAGGAAGTGTTCAAAGAATGACAAGCTGAGCTCAAAATCAAACATCTGAAAGCAAATAAAGAATATCTTGCTTTTTTTAGTGTCTAGCCATGAAACAGCTTGAAGCACATTGTTACCTTACTGCACAATATGGATCAGGAAACATTTCGGTCAGGGGCTGTATTCGCGAAAAAAAAAAAAAAATCTATTCTTAGCTCTAAGAGTTGTGCCAAGAAGCAATGTTTTCATAAAACCTATTCATGTAATTGCTGATAAACTGATAAACAACCATGTAGCACTGTAATGTATTCTTCGGTTTGTCTATAGAGCACAACAAAGGGTCTCCCTTTACATTTGCTCATTTGGCTGTCCAAAGCAGCTCACAACTGAGACAAGATACAACTGAGCAGCTCATGGTAAAGGACTCAACTTGAGGGTGCTGGGTGCTGGGGTTTAATCTGATCAACAAGCCCAAGGCTTAACCACTGAATCATAACCACAGAACCACAGAATTCAAGAAGAACCTCATTCAGAAGCTAAGAACCACTGAGGAACCCCCCTTAGTTTCCCCAATAATGGCATGAACCAATGATAGCATTTTTCATTAATGTATTGTGACACTGACTGGCTGATACAATTGTTTTTGACAATTGTAGTCATATAGAGTATAGTATTTAATTTACCATACATTTAACTAGAATATTGATTTAAACAGCCCTCTTAATTAGCAAACTATACCCCAGAGAGTAACCATGGCTTTGTAGGTGGTGTAGTAGGAAGACTGAATGAATCATTGAAATGTATGCAGTCTGGAAAAAGCATGTTTGATGTGTATATGATGTTATTCACAGTTCATCTATGCTGCAATACTGTATTTTTCTTTTAGCCAAGCAGCAGAGTTGTCAAAACCTTTATCTCTGTTGGTACTGTGCTGTTTCTTTTAGTTGGTGAGGCAACTGTAACCCTGACTAACTCCATAATCATTGCAATACTGTTGCAATCGAGATGCTTTTGACAAGCTGAAAAGCTCCAATATATTATGTTGTGGATGCAGTTTGGACACAGAAGCAGTAATTTTAAGAATACAAGACTACACAGTTTGATCAACTGTGTTTACATACATTCTTGAAAATTAAGACACTGCCTTTTCTAAGACTATTTCCGAAATCTGACAGTTAGAAGATACTTGAAAAGGCCCCAGGAACTATCACTTACACAGTCATGGCCATTGAAGATCCTTTACATCTGTTGCAAACTGTTACTCTTTACAGTGATATTTAACAGTCTTTACAGTGATATTTAACAGTGTTTACAGTTTCAACGTTCCTCATCATTATCCCCAGTTTCAACATTACGCAACAGATAATTCATCTGATTAATTGTTGGGTCTGAATGGTACAATTTTAGATTTGAGAAATAAGCCTCAGTATATTCTAAGGCAACGCCAATGTTCCAAGGGAGGTAAAAAATCAAAACAGAAGCTATTTGATCAAATCTGCAGTACTCAGAACTTGCTACTTGGTGGTAAATTCTCAAAAACTGGTACCCTCTGAGTACTTGCACCAGACAAAATTTACACTCCAGCCTTGATAACAGATCAAAACTTTGATTTTGCTGTTGATTCAGAAAATCCAGCAGAGATTCAAATGTGTACAGACATCTCACAAGATGTCCAGCCAGCCTCTGTGTGCCGTGTTTAACATACCCTTCCAGACAGAAAATCTTTCCTGATATTTAAACTGTCCTCACCCTTTCAGACACTCTGCCTGTTATTAATATAAAGATTGACCATAGGGCCTGTGGTAGTCCCTGTTCCTCTTAGCTCAGAAACATTACACAGTACATGAAGACACAGAGCATATGAGTGAGATTTCAGCAGCAGCGGTATCGAGGTATGAAGCCGGGCTATGGTGTAAGGGCAGACCAGATGAATTCGGCATCTCTAAGCTTACTGCTCTTCCACTTAATCTATTGATGAGTGTCCTCAAAAAGGCATTATCTCAGGCGGGGTGTTGCCACTGTCAGGATCTTATCGATTGTATCCAATTATAAAGGAAGGAAAGTAAGCCACTTTAAGCAAATGTCAGCATCTCAGTAACCCCTTGCTTCTCTTATCAGTCCTATCACACATGACACCCTGGCACTCTGACACTTGCACAAGCACTGGACCAGCAGGGTTCAAGAGCTTGCTCCAGAAATGCAAAGCAGGATGTTATTAGCATGCCGTCTGTTTACTGTTGCTTGGGCAACTGAATTATTTATTATCTGCTATCAGCAGTTGCGCTTGAGAAATTACATTTGTCCCCCCACTTTTCTGTCATAATGTCTTGCTTAGAAAAGACCAGACAGGTTGAGGTGTACCAACAAGCCATTTGTTTATTGGGTTATGGTGGCCACCTTGAGCTCTTTTCATATTAAAAACAAATGATAGAATCTAAAAAAGGGCTCAAGAGATGTCTGAGCTCTTGGAATTATTGATATGACCCCTGCAAGAAACTTTATTATTTATTAAACAAAGGAAAACCTATTAAAAGAGATCTTGACCATGGCCTGTGCAGATGTCTGCCCTGCCAGAGGTATTAAAAGCAAATTAATGAAGTGAGCAGCAGGCATGCAGACTTCACTGTAGATGTTTGCCTGGTAAATGTAACAGGGTGATTAGAGGGTAGGAGAAACAGGGAGTAGGAGATATAAATATTAGATTTTGCTGTGTCCAGTCCCCGTCACTGAAGTTGCACGCATGGGAGGTCTCTTTCTGGCTCTGCCCACTTGAATGATCTAGCCATCATTCTCAGGGCAGCTGTGGTGCTTGGCATGCTGATTTCAGCAGCAGAGGGGGCAGTGGTGTGCCCTCATTTCTGTCTGCTAATGGCCTGAACCAGTTATATCGGCAGATATTTGGTCATGGGGAGCCGTGAGGGGCAAATGCCAAACTACAGGGTCTTGGCCATTAGGAAAGTTATCGAACGTGTGGCTGCCAATGATGGCACATTTGACATTGCGACTGATCAAGTGGCTGACAGGACAGCTGCACTCAGACATAGCATTGCCACATCACTTATCATTAGCAATGACTGAGACATAAGGTAATCCTGCCTGTCAACCAGGCTCTCCAGTCCCTCAGCCAGCTAGGCCAGACAAATGCTTGTGGGATTTCTGCACAGAACCGCAGTACCATCTAAAACCCTGTCCTTGCGGCATGAGCTAATGTGCAGGTCAGACCGAGCTAAACTCCTGAGCTGTCCGTGCTGAGGAACAGAGATGATTGGACGTGAAACGTGTTGTTAAATGCATGAGTGACGCGTGAGATTTGCCATCTCCCCTGTGGTGACAGATTTCTTACTGAGGCTCAGTGAGCTGCTGGCTGACTGACTGAGGTCCACTGGGAAATATCACCTTGCAGCTAAATGAGTGATTCCCATAGCTCAGGATGCAGTAATCAATGGGGTGAAGGGAAGGAGGGGATTTAGTTGCGACGGGGTAGCTTGATGGATACAGCATAGCCGATCTCAGCCAGACAGAATTAAAAACCCGGTTCTATTGGCTATCATGTTGAGTAGGTATTGGTTACTATGTTGAGGAGATATTATACAAGACAAGTTATGTCCAAGCTCATGTTTATAAGCAGTTTGGCATTGCTCATCTTGCAGTGAACAGATATGAAGAGTGTACCATTATGTTGCATAATGATTATGACAATTATGGCAAAGAACCACAAACAAGTACAATGAGATCATCGTTGAGCATGATTCGTTAGCTAACGTGTACATGAGTGGTACTTGACCACTCTATGTGGATGTGCACCTACACACTCTCAGCTCGTTGGACCACAAATGCTTCTCTCAGGACCAAATCAGGCCAGAGCAGATCTTTTTAAATGAAAAGGAGTGAGTCTCTAAGTTTTTCCAAAGCCTATGGAAGCAGTTTAGCTTGAAAAATTACATTTACTTTCCCACTATTCTGTCATAATTCCTTGCTAAGACAAGACAAGACAGGTTGAGGTGTACCAATGGCTCGCCAAAAAGCCAAAGCTGAAGGTAACAGAGAAACCTTTATTGGGTTATGGTGGCCATCTTGAAATCTTCATATTAAAAACAAATGACAGAATCTTCCCTCTTCTCTCAGAACCAAATCAGGTTAATGCAGAGCTTTTTACATGAATAGCAGTATAGTTCTATAAATTTCCACAAAGCCTATGGCCCTCCATATGTTCTTGAGTTCTCTTAAATCTGTAAATCTGTGCCTGGATGGGGCTGACTTTTTTTTTTTTAAAGTGGAATTGCCATTACTATAACCTGGCCCAATTCACTTGTCATGACACGAAGTTTAAAAAAATGTGCTGGAGATTAAAAAAAGCAGCAAGCCTGAACCATTAAACAATACATGGCGGCATCACCACCTTTATGAGAATTTAGGTCAAGGCACTACTAATAGAAGACATAGTGAAATGAATAGCAAATAGGTGCATCCACGCTCATGAAATATAAAAAGCTGTCATTCCAAAACCTTGCCTCCTATGTTGAGAAAATTATATATTCAGTAGGTAAGTATGTGCAATGCACCAAATAAAGGTTGGCATAAAGCACTGTTTGCATGGAGATTTGTGGGTCAATGTTAGTACAGAAGACAGACATTTGGTCAAAAATGGGTTTAAAAGGAATAAAAGGAATAATTTTCCATTGGTCACAGGGCTGTTGCATATCAAGCAAAAGATCTGGACTGGCAGAGCCCCATTTAATAACTGTTCACAGTCTCTGATTGGAAATTAATTGCTCATTTCATTTTATCAGCAAGACACACAGGCAAATCAATATTAAGGCACACAAAGAACATTCAAACTGTGCTAGATTGAGTTGGGCGATATGACTATAGGTTTAACATTGTAACATTGAATTTTATGAGCATACTGTGGAAATTGGTGGTAACTTGATTTACTCGATGTTTGCTTCATAAAAACACCCTTACACCAAGTATATCACTATGAGCGGCCACACTCACAAGTAGCTGACTCAATGTTGGATCATTATGTTTTTTTTTTTTTTTTTTTTTTTATAGCTAAGAGAGCAGCACGTACGCCTGTGAATTAGTAAGAAGCATGATTCATTGTGATAGTGAGATCAAGAAGTCAGTAAACTGGTTAAAAACACTGAGCTTTGTTAGTGTGGAACACCACTGCGGTTGTGAAAGTCTATTTTTAACCAACTGCTCATTTTTTCCTGTCTTGGTCCTTGTTAAAAAACCTTGTTATATCTGATTAGATGATTTTGTTTTTGTTTTTTTTCATAATGCAGCACTACTTTTCTAAGTTTTGTAAGCTTAATTTTAAGTTTAATTCTGTTTCAACAAAAAAACATGATATGTAGCATACTTTGTGAAAACCCCATTGAGTATACGATATTTTCACCATAGCACCCAAAATTATTGTTTGGTCATCAGTAATCAATCCAAACAGATGTGGACCCTGGCCCTGGGATTTTTCTAGTAAAGTTTTAATTCACCATCTAAAAGCACATCACTGTGAATATGGAGACCACATATAACAGTTTCAGGTCCTTTCTTTTTTATTGTCAGCTTGGTTTTGTGGAGTAGCCTACTATTAAAATAAAGTCAATATAGAATTATTATTACTTTGTACTTTTATTACAATTTATAATACGGAGCCGTTGAATTCTTAAATATGATTACTCAGAAAGTGATAAAATTTTTTTATAACAGCAGCTCTGACAGTAATGCTGGCTACAAATCATGCTAATGCGCTTGTTCTGATGTGTTATTTTTTCTATAGTAACTTATTCACTTGTCTGGTGGACGCTCCACATAACTTAAAATTAATAATAAATTGATTATAAACATGCTATTTAACATAGAAAAGTGTTTAATTTTTTATATGGTGAAGTTTTCTCTACAGAGATGTTTATTCAACATTTATGGTGGGAGTCTCCAGTGTCAGAGCTTTGTAATAGTCAGTTTTCCACCACGAGAAGCATTTAAGGACAATGACAAGCAGTGCTTTTTCAATGAAGAGGAAAAAAGAGAGGCTGGCGAGGAAAGGACTGCTTATAGCTGCTTAAATTTAAATACCATGTTTCACAGATATTCAACAAATCAATCCATAAGATGGATAAAAAATATTCAATAAATTGTTCATTAATACATTTAAAATTGTAATTTTTGGCAAGTCACCGTGGTATAAGAGGAATAAAACACTTCGGGACATGTTGTTGTTGGAAAAAAACAGACTTTGCGTGGTAATAGTAACTCCACTTGGTGTCGGGCTGCATCACACCAACCTGTCACTGATTTTTTTCCAATAACAGCACATCACTTTGCGTTATTCTTTACTTATACCACAACGTGGCTGAATTTGTCAGAAGGTGAGCATTATTTTTGTATAACAACATGGCTCAGACAGTAATTCCGGCAGTAATATGAACAATAGGTTATTATTAATGCGCTCCTTCTAATATGTTTTTGTTTCTATACTAACAGCTCATACCCAGGGACTTGTAAGGCAGATGCTTCACATAATCTAAAATCTTTAAAAACATGTTAACAGAGTAAAACATATAATCTTTCATATGGTGAAGTTTTTTGTTAGGAGACGTTAATTAATCATTTATGGAAGGAGTCTCAGTTGTAAGTGCTTTCTCAGTCATGGTGCTTTGCGAAGTTTATCAGCACAGAAAGTCCTCAGGAGTCAGAGGACTTTACACTTCCAGTTTCTTGGTAAAATGACAAGCTGTGTTTTTTGAGAGAGAGAGAGAGAGAGAGAGAGAAGAGAGAGAGGTTGGTGAGGGAATGACTGTTTATCGCAGCTATAACATAAGTGCGAACAGGAACCAACTTGTCTCTCGAAAGTTTGACAACATTAAATCTAACTATAACCTATTAAAATGTGCAATGTTTTGTACATTAATAAATTACACATTGTAATCATTGGCAAATCACTGTGGTATAAGAGCAATAACACACTCCAGACCGTGCTGTTATAAGAATATACATAACAGCATGTTCTGTTGTGCCGTTACTTACGAAAAAAACTTAAACAAAGAAAAGCCTAATTAATAATGATAAATATCCAACACCAGTGTGTCCTGAATTTTAAATTTTAGTTTGGGCCAAGAAATTTCATTACGGTGCATTACTAAAATGTGCCACGCATATGGTGGAATATTTAAAGGCATGAACTATGGTGATCGCATTTTTTCTCAGGCATTCCAAAGTAGGCTATGGTTCAACACAAAATATGAAGCCTAATCAAATCGTATCAGCATGACAAAGACCCTGCATTGTGTTTCCTGACTTAACTGCGGGAAAACATTAACACATATGGAAACTATTATGAAACAGGAGAGCAAGAGCAGCTTCATGGCTCCAGCTGAGAGAAAAAGAAACAAAGGCGTGCGTGCATGTGTGTGTGTGTGTGTGTTACAGGGAGAATGTGGCCATGAAACAAAAAGAGGGTGCCAGACAAACTGTAAAAAGGATGAAGCATTCCAGCTGATATATCATGTGCACGGGGAGAAAATACAATACATCTGAGAAAATATGGGAAGATATCCTGTCTTCACACAAACATTGCCTACAGTGACATGAATCATTAAAGAGAGGGAGCAGAAATAGCTGAGAGCGCGAGGAAGGTCAGACAGGGCGTGTGGCCGTGCCCATGCACAAACAGCACTCAGTGGACACTGGCACAGACGGCACAAATGCGTCCTCTACATCTGAAGGTGAACTGTAGTACAACTGCCAATTAGGCATAACAAGCATCACTGCGAGACATGTATCCATCATGATCAACAGCTGAGAAGTGAGAATATTGACCTCATCATAGCTGGACCAAGCAGTTGTGCTACATCTAGAGCTAATGTGACTCCTCGTCACGTAGCCGACTGGTGAGTAAAGCACAGAGGGGAAAGGTGTAATTAATCCAATCAACACTTCCTGTTCAATCTCAGCACAGCACAATGCAGCATGATCTTATGGAGACCTCCCACCACCCGACCCTCCCTCAAACACCCAACCCCGCACTGACATCCATCTTAAAAACAATTTAAAAATCAGATTAAAAGAGGCGACATGACAGTAATTTAAGGTTCTGCCTGGAGTCTTTATTTCTTCTGAAGGGAATCAATAAGGCTTTTTACTGCTTTTAATTAAAATGCTACGTGCCTCAGGTAATGCTTCATTACGGACAAGTGACTGCATCTTTCTCCAAGCATGCGCTATTCAACAGCCCGAGTGAAATTAGTGAAAGCATGAAATAAAACAGCAGCGCTCTGAGAAATGTTTCATGCAGAATAAGGAGGTTTTTTTTTCACCTTGGCTAAGTTTTAAAGTCCAAAGTTTCTTTGTAGCTCACGCATTCTTTTGTTATGTGCTCACATTTCCAACAGAGATTAAGTCTACTGTACTAACATATGGGAATAATATCTGCAATCAGTCAAGGTTAAGCTTCGTCACACTTTTTTTTCCTGTGAGTCAAAACCTGGTGGGTTCAGTTTTTGGAAGTAATTGAATTCAAAAGTTATTCCTCTACGGATTCTTAAATCTGATTAGTCAGAAGGTGTTGATGCATTATCTATAACAGCAACTCTGACAGTAGTTCCAGCTTTAATTTCTATTAATTAACAGAGGAGTTTGAGCTTTCTGGTTTCTAAGAAACATGACAAGCTGCAACTTTTGTCTTTAGTAACTTCGAGAGAGAGAAACTGATGAAGGAACAACTGTTTATATCTGGTTTAGCCTAATTGATAACGGGGGTTAGCTTGTTTTGTAGATGGTCCACAACATTAAACGGTACTATAAACAGATTAAAATACGAGTTGCTGTTTGATAAATTAAAAATATATGATCATTGGCAAATCGCTATGGTAAAATGGTAAAAAAAACAAGAATAAAACACCTCAGAACTTGCTGTTATTTGAAAAAGAATCAACTTCTGGGTGAACTCCGCTGTTGTTGGTTATTTGTCTGTAACAGCAGGTCTCAAAGTGTTTTATCCCTTACATAACACTAGGGGTAGATGACAGGACCAAAGTATCATATATCATATAGGCATTTCTACAATACACAATATGTATAATGATATATAGGTTTGCTCACAAACTGCCAAGCTGTTAAAAGCTGTTATAAATAATATTACTAAAGAACATTACATGTTTACTATTAATAAACTAATGATAATAAAAACTCAACTATAATAATAAAAACTCAAAAAGATTTTTAAAATTTTACAATTTCAATGATTAAGTGCAAAATTAAGTGCAAAATCATCACATCAGCAGCATCCAGTCAGTAATAATAATAATAATAATAATAATAATAATAATAACACACAAGTATCTTTAATAATAATAAAAAGTATGTACCTAGGGTTTCACAATGATCAGTAGGAACCATTATGCAAGAGGGGTTTTTTTTCACGCTAAGAGAGAAAAATGCATAAGACAACACGAAGTGGAAGGCAGGAATATGGCAGTACGCCAGATGGACCAAAGATCCAGGCAGTGTGGAGCAGATAGGAAAAACTGCATTAATGAGGAAGAGTCCTGCTTTTCTCTTGAAAAAGAAAAAAAAGAGAGAGAGAGAGAAGCAATAGTGAGAGCAGTTTCATGGATGAAAGCATGCTGGAGGGAGAGACAGGGTGTGATGGCAGGCCGGGGGGGAGGAGGATGAGGATGCGATGAGCTTTGCAGCAGCTCATTAGAATGCCCGGCAGGACAGAGGCGTCTTCCTCCTGGGTCAGTGACGATGCCTGGCAAAGTGGTGACAGAGAGAGGAGACACTTCCAGCATTCATTTCACCTGTCAGAGGCCACGTAGGACAGCGGCTATTAAGAATTCAGGAGAATTCGGCCTCTGTTCCCTCAGTGCATCAGCCTGGGCTTTCAGGAGGAAGAGCGCTTGCAGACTTCCTGCCTTAGAGTTCATTAGTAATCTCTCTAGAAGCAATTTTTTTAATCTTTATCACTGTTCACATATAAATGTTCTGCATGCATAAAACTCATGCGATCACATTCATAACACTTTTTAGCGAGAAGTGTTTTAATATGAACGTGCATGCAGCGATCCAGCGCCGCGCTGAGATAATGACTCAGTCCCAGTGTGTAACGATGACTGATACTGATAGAACAATCCTTTGCTATGCAGGAAAGGAAGCGCAGGTATTGCCAATGAGAATGGATGACATTTACTATTCACTCATCGGTGTAATACACCTCTGTAGCAGTGTAACAGAAGAGAACACACACGCACAAAAAAAACAGACTTTTAAGACGCTGCCGACTTCTCGCCTACATCTGAGAGTGGAACGCTGACACTGAATGACATGTTTTTGCTAGCAAGCGTGGGTGGGTTTCTTTTAAAATGGGTACACTTCACCAAGTCGAGCCTCACTGCTCACGCTACCCTCTTGTCTAATAAATACAAAAAAGCAAACAGTGCGCTCTATTCCATATGGCTCAGTAAACCCAACTTTTAGAAAGAGTAAACTGACAAAACTAAACATTTAATTATACAGAAGAAAAGGAGTTAGGACTGTGTGTTCTTTCTGGCTCGATGCACAAACAGGGCTCTCTTATGCTACGCTCAAATGGGGTCATGTTCGCCACATTAATGAGAAGATTCCATATAAACAGCCCATTTCATAAGTTTCTGATAGCTATACATTTACCCAGCACCGATGTTACAATTTGTGCTCAATGCCACATGTAATTGAAGTCTTTTTCTTAGAATTTACCAAAATGTGTCTGAGCAGGATGGATATTCTTGAAAATATCACTACACTTCCGGAAAAAACTGTCAACCTTGCTTTAGTGGATAATCTCATCTAGATGTTCGACTTGTACCTGAGAGCTGCTGCTGTAATCATAAACACTGTCTTGTGCTTATCCTAGGAATCGTTTTAACACACTTAGCACTGTTTTGATGTTACAGTATACTATTTTAAAAGAATAATTTATATTCCCACTATCCAATGTCACCCAGAAGAGGATGGCTTCCATTTTGAGTCACAATATGTCTTCCTTATGTCGTCTCAGGGAGATTTACTTTGCCACTGCCTCCTCTTCTCTGCTCATTCGGGATCTAAATCTGCATCCTGATTTCTGTAAAGCTGCTTGTGACAATGTCTTTGGTTAAAAGCGCTACACAAGTAAAAGTGAATTGAAATGAATTCATTTCCTTACTGAACATGTGACCTGATATGCATGGAAGTAAACAAATTAGATGGTGGGAGAGCTTTTCTGAAACTGCACACACACATACCAGAACAAGGCTTGCTTACAATAGCACAAAAAAAATAAATAAATCTGTATGCCTCACAGCCCACATAAATGTTAAACTTTGACACCAATGAAATATTTACCGTATCACAGCAACTAGCCCTTAACAGCCTATGGCAGCCATTTTTGATGTACTGTCACCTGAAGTGCCACGGTACATCGCCTTGCATTTGAATTCAGAGAAGTCAAATGTGACATCCTGCATCTTAGTCTGAGAGTCAGTGGCCTTGTTTGAGCTGCTGGTATAGCCATTATAACAGATCAGACATAGTCTAAATCACACTTGAGGTAGGGCTGCACGATATTGAAGAAACACGCGATACGCAATAACTTGTTAAATAATGCGATATGCGGTACTATAATGCTATAAGTGTGTAAAATCAATTTAAATTATATATATATA
>CM075011.1:7199840-7244385 GCA_037576675.1 Pangasius sanitwongsei
ATATATATATATATATATATATATATATATATATATATATTTAAAAACTGAAAATGACAATCACCATAAATGTTTCATTTTCTTTTGAGGAAAAGAAACCAATCTCTGCTGTCTGCATCGCCCTAAAACTTAGAATTTTTCATAACTTTTTGAAGTATTAAAATCATTCCATTATCACAAGCCCTTGCGATATGCATATCGCGATATTTACATTTGCCATATTTCGATAATTTCGATATACTGTGCAGCCCTAACTTGAGGGTAATTAAATAATGGTTCAACTGTGAAACAGTTTTACGTCATAGAACACAGATGTTAGAGTCGGTATCACGCGCACTGATATTTGAGATTATCTGAGACATGTTGAGGAAACCAGGGCCAGAGCAATAATACGAGGTAGTCCAACCCAACATATCCAACACATAAACAACCAGCTATGCCAGTTGGTATGTAATATCCACAAGCTCCAAGCACATGAAATCCCACTGAGGAATTCTAATATCCCTATGTCCTCAGGGCCGACAGATGCGTTCAAGATCCCTCTCCGCTCCATCCCCATTGTTTGTTTTTTTTTTTTTCCTGCCTTGGTCCATATGCAGCTGTATGGCTCATCCAATCCAGAACATGTCCTATTGCCTGAGACAAACCATGAGTGTGGTGATACACTTATGTGAACTGGAAAATATACCCTGTGCTTTTGAAGACTACACTTGCACCAATATTTCTGTGGCTTTGTTTGTGTCATGTGAGATCTAAAATAGCATTATAGACAACATGATCTGTACCACGGATAGGATTGTTTTTTTGTTTATTTTCTTCCCAGGCTTGCAGTGCAGGTGAGTAATGACACAGCAAAGGAAAGGAGAGCTTCAATTCCTTCAAGTGAACATCCCATAGGTTCAAGGCAAAAAAGGAGAAAGATAGAGGAGAAAGATGCACGCACTCTGTTCCCGTCCATGCATACGACTGTTCGTCCACATGGAAAACTTTTTCAAAATGTCCTCCATGATAGAGAAACTGCAAAAGGTTTTGACTGGTTTTTTTTTTTTTTTTTTAAATGCTGATGTCACAGCGTCAACCTGTGTCAACAAAGCCTGTTGTGGTTTTGCGTCTGTAATGAATGTATTCATGGCTGCTGATCATGTTTTTACTTTATGGTTTGTAATTTCTTATTTGAAAATGTGTTTGCAATTTAATTTCATTACACCCTCATGCTGAAGCACTAGAACATGATGCACGCTGTGCTGCTTCTGAATCCACCGCTCTGGTGAGACAAACTGTACTGCCAATGGAGTTTTTGCAGAAATGTAACATTAAGCAGTAGTTCAACCTCATCATCAGTCCACACATATAATTACATGTGTTTGCCATTTTCAATCACCATGTTTGTGCTTTTCCACATTTCTCATTCTCTACTGCTCAATATGCAATCTCTCTTTATGTTATTCTTGACGAGTTTGATGTAACAGTTTTAATGTGGATGGAAATACTTTCGAAAATGCTGTTCAAAAAATATCCATACCCATGTGAACGGAGCCTCAGATAAGACAAACAGGGTGCCGTAACAATTCATCAGGACTGGACTTGCATCATGAACTGGCAGACAAACAAAGGTAAAACAAGCGAGGGAGAGAAAAAGAGAAGGAAAGAACAGGGAAAAGACCTGATGTCCTGCCAGTTTGGCATTCTAATACAGCTGTACATCTTCCCTAATCCCCTAATCATGGAGCCCAATCTAACATCTAATATTTGTAGCATATGCACGTCCAGGTCAATTAAAAATGTAAGGCGTAGTCTAGGCCAACATATCCAAAACGCAAACAGCTGAGTGAGGGATCATGGAGTGATCAGAGGACTGCTCTAGGGGAGCCAAGAAGCTAGCTCGCCAGGCGGAGTTAACCATTTTTCTGCACCATCAAGAACCAAGGGGTGGAGAATACAATCTGCAGAGCGCAGGCATAAATCGGAGAGAGGGTTTAAAAAAGAATCATTTTTTCATATTATATTACTCCAAAAAGTCATCACTCTAGACTAAAATGATTCCCTGAGCTATATTATATTTCCTGCAAGCTGTACACTGTCAGAAATAAGTTTCTATGCAGAAACACCGTTGTTCCCCAAGGTACAAACATTACAAACATTATGAATGCTCATGGCTAGAACAGTGCTTCTTCCAAGTACAGCACAATACCACTTCCAGTTCATACCATAACAATTCTGTTTCTCTAAATGAAGATACAAAAGCTGTACCCTTGAGGTTACAACCCCACTGACAAGCTCTGAACGAGCTAACTAATGACATTGCCCCAGTTTTGTATTTTTTGTATAACGCAATAATACAAAAATAATCATCTGATGCAATATCACATTGGTTTATAAAAGATGAAATTAAACCAGTCCCCATAGCAGTGAGCAGTTTATCATGTACATCTGCAACATAGGCGTGAATACAATTACTGACTATAGTTTGTATTTCATCAGTTGTTAAAAAAGAATAGAAACTGTCAGGTATTTCTCTATTTCTCTAACAGGATTCCACAATGCTTCAATCATATAAATTTAGAAAAAAAAAATTGTTCATTGAAAACTGTACACTGTCAAAAAAAAGGCACTGTACTGGCACAAAGACCATAAATGTACACCCAAGTCAAATCATTCATTCATTCATCTTCAGTGAGCGCTTTATCATGGTCAGGGTCATGGAGAGAACATGTCCATCTGGGTTTCCTCCAACCTCCCAAAAACATGCAGGTAGATGGATTGGCTAGGTGTGAATGTGAGTGTGTATGGTGCACTGTGATGGCCTGGTGTCCCATCCGGGCTGTATTCCCACCTCACACCCAGTGTTTTGGAGAAAGGCTTCAGATCCACTGCGACCCTGACCACGAGAAACCAGAGAACCTGAGGGGAAACCTACACGGACACGGACAGAATGTGTGAAACTCCACACACACAGTAACCCGAGTTACAGAGACCTGGAGCTATGAGGCTGCAAAACTACCCAATTCACCACCATGCCGCTGTTTCCTCTAAAATAATACACCGTTCTCTAACTAAAGGTAAGAAAAACCTTACCCATGAAGTATCAGGCATAGTTTAGTGCATTTGTGTATTTAGTGTAATTCATTTGTCTCAGTTTTGTGTTACGTATCAGTGAAAAAAAAAATGCAAATAAACAAAAAACAAAAAAAAAACGCTTCCGTCTGTCACCTGAAAAGAGTCTTCGGTTTGTCCCTAAGAGGTTCCCTGTCAGAAAAGCTTCCAAGCAGGGCTGCATTAGAAAGCTAGCTGTCCAAATAAACCATTTTCAGAAAAACCTTTTTTTTCCCCTGAAAGTGTAGTTATACTCAATGGTCATTTTATCAGTCAGACATGTGATATAGGTCATTTTGTAGGTAGCCAATGCCATACACACTTTTTGAATCTATTAAGAAACAATGTAGCAGACCTTGTGAGTGCTTTAGTTCAGACAAAATATAACAGCGCTTTTATTCCTACTACCATTAGAAAAGCTGTAGCACTAATGATTCTGGAACGAGTGTAAACTGGCAGGCCATCAAAGGAAACAACTACACAGATATTACACAGAAGAAAGAAGAGATTCACACTTGGGAATGTTGTTCTCGTTGCCTCCATTTAGACGCAACAGGGAGAATAAACATTTACACACACATATGCTCCCCCCAAGAGATGGACAGACACACACACACACACACACACACACTTAGAAGGTGAGGCTGGCTGTTGTTGACTGATGCCTGGGGCTTCCTGAGACACAAAGACTTCTCACAGCTTATGTAGATTTATCTATTCAGTCTTTTCTTGTAGCGTGTTAGACAAAGCTAAAGCAGTGCCACCCATACCTCCGAGCACAGCAGGAGACGTATGGTGGGTTCTTTCAAACGTACAACCTTTCATCACCGCTAAGTCAATCTGATGCACTGACAAACAGAAGCAAACAAGGTAAATAACTGCTAATTACCTTTTGCTATGTCACTGTTTGTCCCTACAGAGAGATAGAGTTGAAGCAAGAGACAGAAGAACTGCAGGACACACTGACTGACTGAATGCACCTGTCTCTGGTAGGGATCAATGCAAACATTTAGGACATGTATCAGCAATCAGTTTGTGTCAGTCCTCATCTGAGGTGTCACAAGGTCTTGTGCAGCTACGTGCACAACGCTAGCACCCGGCACAGTGGAATGACACCAGGTGAAGCGTGGGTTTATATTTCGCTTTATTTAGGCCTAGCATGGCATGCATTAAAATAGCTATGGCAATGATAATGAGACAACGGTATTGACTTTGCCTCTCTGTGTTTACTTATCCTGTTGTCTGTCACTGTTTCGTGTTAAGTTTTAGCACCATGCATATGGAGGAATTATATTTCGTTTGTAACAGTACATCTGTCTACGATTAGAGGAATGACAATAATGATTTGACTTGGTCTGGAGGAAATATATATCATTCCTAACAGTACATCTGCCTATGATTAGAGGAATGACAATGATGACTTGACTTGGTATTACTAAAATCCGGACATACAAATGGCTGTTAGTGTTGCCTGGTAATCAGGCTGGTAATAATCGAGCAAATTTCAGCTTCAGTATTTTTCTGGCACTAAGAACCCTTTCAACTGATCGTCAGCCAGCAGCTTGTGGCACTGTTGGACCTTGGTCTTGGAGCTTGGATGTTCTTCTACAGCTGCAGCTTAAAAATGCTCTTGAAGTTGAGCTGGGTCTTGTTTTTTTTTCCCTCCTAGTTGGCTCGCCAGTTCAATTTTGATGTACAAAATCTACCTCAATAAATGAGCTGAGAAACAGCAAGCTGCGGAGGTAATTACAGCATGACTCTCTAAGCACCAAAGATTGTGCACACAGTGCATTTATTCACACCTAACCTTGACATTATTTGATGGAATTATATTAATAATCGATAATAGTAACAGATTCACATTTAGTGACTAACACAAAATGGATCCATGTTCCTTCTGATACGAGCATACACCACATTACACGTTCAGTAGGTATACCTGCTGTATAGGCTATTTAGTAGGTGGACGTTTGCTGACTGTAACCAATCTTGTTGCTATACACAATTGTTCAGTCCCATATCAGGGCATCATACACTACTATGTCAGTGTTACTTCTGTGTTGAGAACTGTCCACCACTGAAAATATTTATTGTCAGGGGTGGCCATACAGTGGCCTTTTCATTGATGGATGGGCCATTTTGTGCATAGGAATTCAATTTCTACAATAAAGAGGTAACTGAATGAACAGATAATGTGATACAAACAGACAGAAATACAGATATAAATAGCAGGTGCACAATTCTTTCTTTTTTCCTTTACATTGTTCCTTTATTCATACCATACTAAGTGCCTGGTCAAGGTTGCACTGATTTCAATTAAGTTACTAGTTCGTAGACTATTTTGGGAAACAGAAAAAATTAAATTCATTAGAAAATATTACAGCCAAGTACAAATAAAAATGTTAATTGCACAAGTGAGATTCAAAAAACAGTTCCACGCACCAGCTCTAATTGGGACCAGTTATGTACTCGATTGATGTAGCTGAGGTTGATTAAGGTACGTGTCAGAGTCAGAATTCCCACCCCATGATAACTGGTGTTTTCCAGTGTTTCTGAGGGCAAAGTGGTATGGTCCCTTTAAAAAAAAAAAAAAGAAAAAAAGAAAAACCCCATGCCAGCGTTGACTTTAAATCCAGATACAGATATGGATATTTGGAGCACAAAACACATACTGACAGGCATTGTGTGCACTTACATGGAAGTTCTGACTGATAGAATTGCCAACTAGTGTGCATAATAACAAAATAAACAACCAAACAAACACACACATACACACGCACAGAAATACAAGCCCACGCTTGCCTGGGCATACACTTCAACAAAAGAGGTATCACTAGCGAAGAACAGATAGTATGATAAAACCTTGTTTAGCCTACTCCTATGTGTGTATGTGTGTGTGTGTGTGTGTGTGTGTGTGAAGTCAATGCTAAGCAGCTACAACAGCCAAACACACAGTCGTACACACAAAGACAGATGGAGTCAGATAGTCCTGACATCCTCCCACACTCCCCTTTCACTAGAGTGCTCTCCTTTTTTTTTTATTCTTGGCTCAGCGAGAACAAACCCAGCCTGCTTCCTCTTCCCTGCTCTTCCACACTCATCCTCCTCAGAGCCAATCGATAGTGTCTTTAGCCTCAACTCCCAGGCACCACTTAGTAAAGGTTAATGCACACATGGTGGCAAGGGCCCACAGCAGTGCCGCTCGCCTATTCCGCTTCCAACCCACCGTACCACCGACCTTCACTTTCCCGTCCCGCTCAAAAGCTGTTTCTCAAGAGCTGTTTCTGAGCGACACTAGGCAGACGGCAGGTCTTTTAAGATGTAAAAATTGCAGCTTGGCATGCAAGAGAGTTTCTTCGCTTTTTAAAGGAGTCATGACATCAGTACTGCTACGTGCTCAGTGAAACCCGGCAGCCGTGATTCACCATGCTTAGAATACCGAGCTGGTAAGCTGATGAGCATGCATGCTCATAATGGCCTTCTGTGGAAATGATATGAATTATGCAACATTACACGCAAGTTTCCTTCAGAAGAATTGCTTAGCAACAAGAAGGCCTAATTCTCTCCAATCAGGCCAGTTTCATGGTAACACAATCACAAAATTGAGTTTGGAAGTAGGTGGAGTGGACGCTGAGAAGGTTAATAAAACCAGTTTTCAATCACTTGAGAATTTTGTTTCAGGTGCCTGAGAGTTGAGCACTGAACTAAAAATAACTTTAGAAAATATAGTTTTGACAGCAATGCGAGATTACAGAGTATTGGTTGATGGTGTGTGGGTGTGGTTGCTGTCACTACAAATCTAGCTGTTAATCAGGCACTCCAATTACACCCATTTTTATCATCAGCATCTTGGGAATAAATGCAAGAGTACTATAAGTATACAGTGCCACCATGGCCAAACTGAGAATTCCTGCACCACTACCTTTAAAACATTACAGGCTAAATTAAAACCACTAAAAATCTGCGATCTTGGCTAATTCTTCAAGTCTCAAACCTAACCCTTGGGGGTTGCCAGCCATGATGTACTTTAAAGAAAAGAACTGAACAAAAAAGAATGACCACTGAACATGCCGTCATAAGAATACTCAAACACAATTGGCCCGTTTGAGGGATCCGTGAGCCGACTCACATCATGACATCAAACAGAGAACGAATAAACAAAGAACAGCCATCGTAGAGATGAAAGAGGTGTACGATATTTAGACCAAAGATGGGGAGGTCTCACAGTGTGGTGTTTATAAGGACATGACACTGTATAAACATAAACCACCACATCTTTCTTGTTGAAAATGTAAAATGTCTTTTACATTGGGAAAATATTTAGTTTTAATTTATATGTCGGCTTGAGTAAGGACGTCCACTGATGTTTCCAAATGAGGGGCCAGCGATGGGATGACAAAGCAGTACTCAAATGTTTCTAGTGAAGCAAGGGCAATATGGTAAAATATTCTGAGACTTCACTGCCAGATTTCACTGCCTGAGGCAGCAGCATAATGCTGAATGCATTCATTCATCTTCAGAAAAAGGGTTATGGTGGACCAGAAAACTATCCTGGGAACAATGGGCACCCTGGATTGGATACTGTGAGGAAGCAATGCTACCCACTGCAACACCACTCTGCATTCCTTGTGACTCTTAATGAACCTGTTTGTTACTGTGGTGGATATTTAACACTGTCATATTTACTAGCATTGTTAAATGCCTGTCGTGGCTAGCACGCGGTCTGCTCTGACCCTTAGACCTTTACCCACTCCTAAAGACACAGCCAGGCATGGAACCTCACTAATGGTGTGCCATAGCTAATGAGATGAATCTATCCATTACGGCGCTTTAATGAGATTAAATCTGCATGGCTAGTAATTAGTCACCGCCCTCCCCAGCATTAACTCCTCTCCTCAGAGACAGTAAGAACCTGCCTTGCTTAGCTTTGCTAGAGGACATTAAAGTGGCTGGACACATAATAATGCTCCAGATGCTGTGAGTTGTTGTCATTTCGCTTTTTTTTTTTTTTTTTTTTTTTAATTCTTCCCTCATCAGGGAGCAAATTGATCAACCACAGTCATGGTGGATAAGAGCAAGTCTTAATGACAGCCTGGGCAGTTAATCGGCACTGTTGCTAAAGAGGATCGCTATTTGCTAATTCTCATTTCTAAGCAGATCTGCATGCTGGAGTCATTCAGAATGGTAATGGAGCAAGAGAGAACTTGCAGGCAGCAGGGCGCTGTGAGATTCTCTAAACAATTCTCATTATTCAAATGAATGTAATCAGGGGCTTATCATTTTTAGATGGATGCTAATTGCTTTGAGCACTTTCTCAGCAAAATCCTAAAAGAATTTTTGCTGGCGGAGAACGCTGTACCATGACAATATTTGAACAAGCGCGGCATTAAACTGCTTTTCGCCTCATAACTCAGTGGTGCAGGTGAGCGCAGTGGAGACAGGTTTGTGCATTCCCAGCGATCATTTTCTTTAGCACATGGAGTCCATGCAGTAAGAAAATGAGTGGTGTGAAATGGGCAGATTAGATTAGCGCTGAGAGGCTTTGATCATGCTGGCTGCCTTTGATCTGCACATCCGGCTCGTGACTGCGACCGCAGCACAATGGCCCATTTCACTTTCATTTGTGTCAGCTGTGAGGGTGTATAAAGAACAGAGCGTGGATGAGAAGCACGTCGTTTGCATTCATTTAAGTCCTAATCACAGTCACTTCAAGCTCTGAGTGGCTTCGCTGCTCTAGAGGCAAATAGGACCACCAAGAGTCAGGAACTAACAAAAGTGCACTGCACTTGGAATGACGACTGCGTCTGCCTGCAATCTCGTGTTCGAACGGAGAAACATCATGGTGTCTGTATACATCAAGTCTGACGAGGTGCCATCATCTCTGACTGAGAACAGTGCAAATCTCAACACAATAACAACCTGAGAAAAGATGGGCTCATTAACACTGACAATTCATTCCATGTAATTAACAACACCAACAGCATGCAATCTGAAAGTGAGCATCCCTCATTCTCTATCCTCACTCTCAGCATCCTAATATAGTTTTAATGTCACTCTTCCACGGGGGAAATACAGAAGGTAAAGTCAAGTCTTGGCCTGAGGGATGGTGTCTTTTTTTTTTTTTACTGCGCAAAACTCAGAGGTCAACTTCTACAAGTCTGGATCGGAAGTGCCTAATACCCCTGCTGTTTACTTTACTGCTGGGACATCAATCCCTTGGAGAGGGCAAGAAGACAAGAAAACACCCTTTTAACTCATCAGCCCAGCAAACTCCAAATAACTACAATACCACTGGTTTAAGTACTTAAAAAATAATACTACTCACAAAAAGAAAGCTCCAGACATTTCATGCTACTCCGCATACATTTTCATATAATTTAATTCTGCTCACAGTCAAAGAAGTCACAGAAGTAGCCTGTGGCTATATCCTGTCTCATAGAAAAATAAAATGGACTGTTTAAAAAAAAAAAACTAGCAAACTTTTTAAGCGAATATCAGGTTCTGATTGCATATGATACATTAAAAAGTATATAAAAGCATGACTAAGTCCAACGTTTGTAAAATTCAAGGCTACTGAATCCATGCCTACCTGGAGGAAGATTTGGTCTCTTCCTTTTCTTGCTGCTGTTTTCGGTACTGGTCTCCAGAGGACATTCGGACACCAGAGGCCCATTGGAGTTATTAAATTGAAGCGGCTCGTTGTTGGTTGCGGGGTCAAAGGGTAGCGGGTTTAGTCCTGGGAAAGAGACACAAAAATAAAGACACACAAACTGTTAAAGGTGAACTGAATTTAATTAATATGCAAACATTTGAACTAGCCAAAGAATGACCCTGGATAGAGGACACCACTTCAAACGATCCTTGACTGGGACTCGAGGATGTCAAAGAGAGATTATAAAGTGAGAAGTCCGAATGAGCCCCTTTGAATACCGCAGGATTCATTTCAATTCTCATTCGAAAGGCAAAATGACAGGATTATCCACACAAAGGTTCCCATTAGTTGTTAACCCCTCTGGCTCGTAATACAATCCCATTATATAAACTGACTTCCGGCTCATGTGCACTACAGACAAGCAATCAATATCCAGAAATTACACTCCTGTTCCTCCTGTGAAAAAAAAAAGCAGAGATAAGACAACAAAGGCCACACCATCTGATGAATTATGCATTAAATAGCAACAAGGATACTGCCACAAACCCAAGGCACAATAAGCCAATAATTAAAGCGATTGTTCTGTTTAACATACAGGTGTTCTGTTATCTCCTACAGTAAATGTGAGGTGCTATTCAGAAAGCAAATGGGAAACGCAGCACTGTTCTCATGCACTATTCATCAGCAATCTTTCTGCTGTTTTTTTGCCTGGCTTTGTTTTTCTTAAGAAAACAGGAAGGGTGGAGTTCTGAAATGTCACCTTGTGTCCTGTAGCTTCCTCTCAACTTCAGATAGAAAAAAGGCTGACACAAAGTTCACAAAGTGATGCTTTAATTGTGTGCCTTACTGTCCTGCACCTGACCTCCACGGCCTGTTCTGACAGTACAGTGATACAGAAACTCTCTCAAAGAGAGGGAGAGAGAAACCAAAGGAATTGCCATAGAACTGGAGTGTACAAGCAAGTAAAAGCAAGATCAGAACTGAGAGGCAATGATGAATATGGATCTGTTACAGACAGTATAAAAAAAAAAAAAAAAAAAGTAGACGGTAGAATTTGGAACTGTAGGATGCCAGAACAACGAAGGAACAGACACTGATGACAAGTTAAACAGGGCTTTATGCGGTATCGCTTTCTCGCTATCATTCTCTAGAGAGCTTTGTAAAGTAGTGAAAAGTCCTTGGCACGTAATGGGCTGCTAATGAGAGACGAAGGCTGCTGGTCTGTGATGAGTCATAGAGTAAAAACTCTGATTAAGATCTCTGCACACGCTCATGAGACTCTTGCTTTTTCCCGTCCATTAAACCAAGCCCTCACGTGACAAATGAGATTCGATACACCTGCTTGATCCATAGTAGGAAATCTGGACCTTAATGCACTATGAATATACCCTGAGATGGTAGTTTATCAGGTCCACCTCTCATATAGGTGCACTTTGCAGATAAACAATTACTGACCGTAGCCCATCTATCGTTATGTGTAATCTCTGTCAGTCCACTGCCCTGTCCTTCAATTGATTCAGACCATCAAAGGACCACCACTGACCAGCTATGGTGACGACCACATGACTACCATAGGTATATAATCACTTGGAGCCCACTATAATTAACTATAGGACCACCTCTGAACAGATATGATAGTCCATTGTCACTTGAATGCCATAGGACTATGTTACCCTGGACCTAACCATGGTTAATAGTACCTTTAATATGCACAACTATAGGAATATCTCTGAGCAGATATGACAGTCCATATCCATATTACTTCCTTAGGACTGTAGTTCCTTAGACCCCACCATGGGTAACAATCCCTTTGGACAGCCATAGGAGTAAAGAGATATGGTTGTTCATTTTCTCTTGGCTACCAAAGGACTTTGGTCCCTTGGATTCCGCTATGGTTAACAGTCCCTTTTTTATGGACAAACGTAAGACCTCCACTGACCAGATATGGTGGTTCACTTCCATTAATAGATGGAGTACAGTGTGGCTGACAACTTGTCCATATTAAGAGATATTAGAGGGGAATTGTATACCTCTAAGGTGTCACGGTGACGCAACAGGTAGTGCTCTTGCCTCACAGCTTCATGATCCTGAGCTCGTGTTATTGTCTGTGCAGAGTTTCACGTTTTTCCCATGTCCGCATAGATTTTTTTTCCAGGTTCTCCAGTTTCCTCCACCTCCCAAAAACATGCCAGTATATGGATTTGCTACTCTAAATTGCCCCACACTGTATTTATTTGTGTCGGGTTCTTCAATGGACTGTCATTGCAACCAGGATGTATTGATGCCTTTCTGGGATAATCTCCAGATCCACTGTGACCCTGACCAGGATAAAATGCTCACTGAAGACGAATGACTGAATGCATACATTGTATTATGTATTGCGTTATGTATTGTTTAAAAACGAATATACAAACTGTATGTCATATGTGAAAATGCCTTTAGGAGACATGGACTAGTGAGATGCCCCATGTCCATCCTTGCGCATAAACTACAAGATACTAATCCTCACTTATAAAGCTCTCCATAACCTTGGTCCTACATATTTATCTGACTTACTTCTGCCTTATATTCCTGCCCGTTCCTTACGATCTTCTGGTGAGGGATTGTTAGTCACTCCTAAGTTTCGTCTGGTGACTATGGGAGCTAGATCTTTCAGTGTTGCGCCTCCCAGATTGTGGAATGCTCTTCCCCAAGACATCCGTCAAGCATCCTCCCTTCTCTCCTTCAAAAACCTCTTAAAGACACATTTTTTACTCTTCAGTTCTCAGTCTGTAAATTGTACCCTGTTATGGACGTTCATCTAAATTCTCTCTGTATCTCTAAGCTAATTTTGTAAGTGTATATGTATGTGTTATGTGTTGGTATGTGTATATTACTTTCAGCTCTTGATATGTGTTCTGTCCTTTGATATTGATGTTTATTTGTATTCTTTAAATTTGACTTGTAAAGCGACCTTGGGTGTTGGAAAGGTGCTATATAAATAAAAGTTATTATTATTATTATTATTATTATTATTATTATTATTATTATTATTATTATTATTATTATTATGTGGTGCTACCGACCTTGACATGAACTTAAAAAGTGTATAGCTACAATGTGTTTACACATTATGTATTTATAACCACAGTGATGCAGACCACAAACATATGGCTGCTTCCTGGACAGGAGTGAACCCCTTCCATACCCATGGAGTGGAAGAGTCCATCCATGGCAGAACAAAACTTATTAACTTCTACTGAGGAAACGAAGTCCAATCTTTAAAAAAAAAATATATATATATATATATAATTTTTTTTAGAATGGAAAAAAATCTTCTTTTAAATATATGGAGAATTATTATTTTTTTGGCTGAGATACTGCACTCTTCCCTCAGATTGTGATGCTTCAATAGAGCCACTGATGAGATTTAAATGAGTATTACTCCTCGAACTGCTGATAGGCGCTGAGGACTGAGACGGATGCAGATCACACACGCAGAACACATACACCAGTCTTATCTTCAGACAGAGAGAGCGTCAAAGAAGGGGGGGTATGAGCAAAAGAAGGCGAGGGAGTAAGCAGAGAAATAAGAGAAGAAGAGGGAAAATGAGCAGGGAAAAGGGAAAATGCAGTGAGAGAGAGAGAGAGAGAGAGAGAGAGAGAGAGAGAGATAATATAGAAGAGTGGGTGGGGAAGGCAGCTGATGAAGGGCAGTTCCTGTGAGCAAAAGCTCTTACTATTCTTCCAAGGGAACTGCAGGCCGCCGGCTGCCTCTGACACCAGATGAGACTCATGCATTTATTCATGTCTGAAGACCCTGTTTTGGTGGATGTTTCTCTCATTTTCAATACATAACACAGCCACTCTTCTTTTCAGATACACTGTTAAGCTTTCCTCTTAATGTTTCTATCAGAATGTAATAGTGTGTTTTAGAGGAACACAGCATTCCCTTTCCACTGGGCTTCTGGGCGTGATATCAAAGTACAGGCCATGACAAAGAAAACAAGACAAACTAGAAAAAGAGGAAACCGACAGGGAAATCTAATGCAGCACAGAGGAGACTAGGGGAAAACTTTCTTACCCTCTTTTTTTCCTCTCTCCCTGTTAGCTAGTTCCAAAGCCTAGCAAGTACACTTGGGACTCACTGTGTGCCATGTGTACAAGTACAGCTACGTTTAATAAAATGCTTGAATGAATTTTCCCCACGAGTGCTTGTCGCATGATTGAACACAATTCGTTTGTGGTCAGCTTATGTTTAGTGAACATTAAATGCACAACGTGAGAGATCTCCGTTCCTTGATTTACTGTAGTTCTGTTCACCGCTTTCTCTCACTGTCTCTCTGCCCATCACTTTCTGTCTCCTCATATACAGCCTGCTCTCCATCTGGCAGGCTTGGCAGGTCTTCCCAAATCACCTCTCAGGTATGAATGATGCTTCAATTAATCTTGTAAACATGTTGGCTGGCCTGCTGTAGAAGTGTCTAATTTACACCAGCCTTTTTAATTAAGCTGGCTTAAGAGATGAGTTGACTCCATGGCTCTCTTGGGAAGATGGGGAAGACACGGAACAAGCAAGAGAGCACAGGTTAAAAACAGTTTATCGCTTCTGTATCAGATAAAGTGTTGCCTTTGACTCAGCTGAACACAAATTCCGGTTTATGTGGCTACTTAATCGGTATTTATTTGACTTGTTTAACAGTTATTTATAAAGCAAAACCAAACTGGAGCTGAAGTCTTATTTCCAGTAAGCCACTTGCTTAAAGGCACTTGCTTAAAGGCACCAGTTCACTCCCAAGGTTCACTCCCAAGGTCGGATTTCTAGCGGAACTGCAGGCTGCACCCCCCGACCCCCACTGCTTCGTTTTCTCCCGTCTAAGTTGTGTGTCTAGCAAATGAAAGAGTAGCTTACAGTTTAGTCCTGGGACATCTCATGATTTATTCTTTTTGCTACACCCTTCTCCAAACCTCTTATATATTAAATCCCTTTACATGACTTATTATGTTTGGATTATTGCACTTATGCTGGTCATGGTTCAGAAATGAGTCTTGTGCAGTCTATGTGCTGTTCATGGAGAGTAAGCAACAAAATGACAATAAATAATAAAAAAAAAAAATCACATACTCATCGCAGAGGACAACAGAATAACTGCTCTTGATAAAATGTATTAATTGAGTTATCACAGATCTCAGCTGTAATTTGATACAAGGCTTGCGTTAAATGAAAAAGGTGACACTCACATTTTTTTAATTTTTTAAGCGTATTAGTGTATTAAGTGCATTAGTGTATTAAGTGTATTAAGTGTACCTGTCTGACCAATTGCTTATCTTGGCATGGCCTGGCCTTGCGGAATCCTGACTCAAACACAAACTAAACAGGCTGAACTTGTTCACAATAGATATAAGTAGATTTTACACTTCAAGCTCTACACTGAAACTCTATCTCCCACTGAGTATAATCCAGGGTCACCTTGGACTCCAGCTTCTCCCTGGACTCCCATGTCTAAAGACTCCATCCTTCTTCCACCTTATCTGTGATAATACAGAAATGAGGTCATCGTTCTCTCAGCACAGAAATACTCAAGACATTCATCTTGAGATGCCTCTTTTATTTGGGACTGAATAAGCTCACAATCTTCTATTTCAACTCCAAAGGGTTTAGAATGCAGCTTTTGAAATCTGTGTCTATCAAGGCAAGTTTTTCTACTGCAATGTACCAGAAATATTGGTATGAAAAAAACTCCTCGTTGGGAATCATTGGGGTTCATCCACAAAACTGGCACCAACAGCAACAAATGATATCTGAAGTTAAGTCTAAAAACACTGGTCATTGCTAATTGGTTATACTCACAAAATACAATGCCTTTTATACAGAAAAAAAAAACATCAGGCTTGTTGGTGCTATATTTGTCCCATCAAATGCACCATATTCTTTTTATTTCACAAACTGCACAAAATGTTATTGTGTGATCATACAGTGTGCCACTAGAAGTTAGTGAGTTAATAACAATGTTGTTTTGATGTGATCATATTGCTATTATTAATTTGTTTACATTTAAATAATTGCAATTTTTGCCAAACTGCACATAAACCCTTTGCCAATTGGCCTTAGTGAGGTGACATGTGGCCAAGTATGGTGACCCATACTCAGAATTTGTGCTCTGCATTTAATCCATCCAAGTGAACACACACACACACACACACACACACACACACACACACACACACACACACCTGGAGCAGTGTGGCAGCCTTTTTTGCTGCGGCGCCCAGGGAACAGTTGGGGGTTAGGGACCTTGCTCAAGGGTCTCACCTCAGTCGTGGTATTGAGGGTGGAAGAGAGCGCTGGTCATTCACTCCCCCCACCTACAATCCCTGCTGGACCTGAGACTCGAACCCACGACCTTCAGGTTCAGCTTCGAGTTACAAGTCAGACTCTCTAACCATTAGGCCACGACTGCCTTTTTGTAGCTTTTTATCATTGTTGTCATTATGACCATTCCAATTGTCTATCAAGCTAGTGGAAAACTGAACTACAACCAGCACCCAAGGTTCCACGGGCTCCAGTTTCTTCTTGTGAATGTGAAATAGAAAAACACCTCCACCCTCAAGACCTTCCCTTCCTATTTTCTCCATGCTAATCTTCTTCTGCTCCCTTTACTTGTGACGATTTGTCTTTCGGTCTGTCACATTGTCCATGAATTCTTAGCAGTTTATTTTTTTTTTCATCTCTTTGGTTGCTGAATCCCACAAACCCACTGCATGCCTTTAGGTTAAATATGCACGAACGCCTTCCTTTTCTTAGCTTACGGTGAATGAGAAATTCTCAAATTCTCTTTTCCATAGCTCTGAGTATGCTTGCAGGTGGTGAATAAGAGATTCTCAAGTTTATTTTCTATGGCTTTTTTTATTCTTTCTTTATTTTTGCATGAATACTATGCAGATCTCTTGTTCACCAACAAACTTTCTTTAGGCTGAGGTCTCTGTGCTTGGTCCCCCAGGCTTTCCGGACTCCTCCCAACAGGGTCCATCTCCTCCATTAGAGCGCAGTCGGACAGAGTTATTTAGGCAGCACTCAGCAGCTGGTCAAAACCACTTTTCCCCTTATGAGAAAAAGATGAAGGGAAAATACCACTCATGCATCAGAGAGAGGGAAAAGATAACATCACTATGGCTACAGAAGAGTGGATTTGAAGCAAAAGGAATAGGAAGTACAGGAGGTGTGAGTGCATGACAATGACTGAAAGCAAAGGATATGCAGTGAGAACAGAGAAAATGGGAAATAAAATGTAGTGTGGCCTGGGTAATGACACAGAGCAAGAGCTTTATCGCCCATGAAAGACCTTTATAATAGGGGTGTAACACAGTGCCACTATCTATACCTGGATCTGTTTGGTATTCCAAATTTGGATTTAAACCAAAAAACGGACATGGTCTAGCTTCTTTTCTTTTTTTTTGTCTTTTGAACCCTACCACTCTCTCCTCTACTCACTATAACCCACCTCCTGCTTGCGCGACTCAGTTACTTTATAACCAGATGGAAATAAGATGTTAATGCTATGTATGGAAGAACAAAGCAGGTCCAGTCCAGATGCTTGAGTCTGATGCAGCCATGGCTCCCTCAGCCGAAGCCCATTAATGCTCAGTGCACTGCTGTCACTTCTTCTCTTTCCTCTATACGTCTCCATCCCTCTCCTCTCTCTATCAAAGGTTCTTTGACCTCCCAACGACAGCTTTGTAGCTTCCCGGTGACTCGGAGACAGCCGGTGAGAATCGGTGCAATATTTACTGTAACGAATGATTGATCATTGCAGTGAGGATACCTGGCTGTTTAGCTAGCTAGGATCTGAGCCACCTGCTCCACAATGATTTAGCAAAGCAGCAGCAAACATGGAGCAGGAGGGCTTTATCACAGAGAACCGATGCTAGACCTTCTGCTGTGCCACTGGCAAACACACTCATCATGGATTTATCATCTCCCCAGTGTGCATTATGCATTAAAAACACGCAACACACCACTGCTTTGGCTGAATCGATGCAGATCAATGCAGTAATAGATAATGAAAGCACAGATGATCTGATGACATAACACTAAAACACTATTGGGCATTGTGTACAGATCAGTGGTGGGGAATGGAGGTAGTTTATTAAAGACGGGAGCTGCTCTGCATGGATACAGGGAGCCTCGGGGCAGGCCTGGAGGTGTTGAGCTCAGTACAGAGGAGATCACGCATGACAAGTTATGATCTCCCAATTCCTGTGGAGATTAACACTAGGGCTGTCACAGTGTATGATGGAATGTATTTCTGCATATACACATTAATATATATATATATATATATATATATATATATTGTTTACTCCAGTGGTTCTCATCCTTTTTGTGTCTGGCTGGATGTAGGTTGGATTTTGTAAACCCCTCCCTATGGACTCCACCTAAATAATACTACAGAAAATTCTGTTTCTCAGCGCAGGACTCACGGACTGTGCTAAAAGTCCTTTGATCCGCTATTGTTGTAAATATGCTACACTGCTACCTCTGCTGCCACTCCCTAGCATGTTTATAACTTTATCATACACAACGGCTATCAAA
The DNA here is from genome assembly GCA_037576675.1 of Pangasius sanitwongsei. Classification (NCBI taxonomy): domain Eukaryota; kingdom Metazoa; phylum Chordata; class Actinopteri; order Siluriformes; family Pangasiidae; genus Pangasius; species Pangasius sanitwongsei. Next base: position 7,218,158 of record CM075011.1, read on the forward strand.
CACACAGAAGAACATGACATTTCTGATCGGAGGTATTGGAAACAACTATCTACTTTTGGTTAAGCAGCGCTGCACACTAACAAGCTAGTTAGATTTTTAAGAAAATGCTTTAGCTCTGCAAACCGCCTTTCCTCACAGCCTCTCTCTCTCTTTCAGCTCATAATGACAATGTGATGCTGACAATGTAAGAGATTTTAAGGAAAGTGTTTTTAGCTCATGTGGCTACATCTTTTCTTCCTGATTAAGCCTGGAAAAACATGCTTGTAACATTTCTTAACGTTCAAGAAAGAAGAACAATTTAATCTTTCTGTTTAGTTTTGGAATTTGGATGTGCAAAGAGACTTCTATACGAAGATTTTGTTTGATATTTTTAGAATAGACTATCACTGTGAAATAATCCATACAGCAGTATTTCTAGCCCACTATATCTTCTACACTGATGCGTAGATCTGAACCGGACGGATCCTAATCCTCAAACACACACCTGCTTGCCTGCTGTTGGGAAATGAAATCCGGCTTTCGAACACTGACAGTGACATTACAAAAGCCGAGATCTGTTAGACTTGTAGTTAGCAGGCTTCGCTGTTTCTCCGCCAAATGCTTTACAGTGCCAGTACAGCACATGCAGCTCCTCAGCACAGACGAGAGACTGAGAGCTGTCAAACAGACTCCCTTGCACCTATAATATATTTTGACTCCACTCCGGTACACTGGTTTTAATGTTGCAGATTATTCCAGCATAGGCCCCTTTCCCTTTAACACCACAGGCCGTATTAATGCCAGCTGGGCCGGTGTCACTGGTGCCGTGATTTATTCAACATGCACAATGTTTCAATCAAAGCCTTGCATTCAGCAGGACCCGAGAGTATCAGAGCATCACAATGGTGGTGTGTGGGGGCTCAGAGGCGAGCCATTAATCTTCTCTGAGCCTGAACAACAACTTAACACAAAGATTATGCCCAATTTATGCACCTGAGGGGGGGAGAGAGTGTGTGCCAGTGTGTGCCACGGAGCATTAACACATCACCGACCTAACGCATTAACGCATTCGTGGATTTGATCTTCCTTTCTGCACATTCTCACCTGTGTTCTAAAAGATGCGGGGAAATGGATACACTGACAGTGCTGTCTTCTCACTTGTAAACCTTCAGTGTAAAACTCAATTAACAGGCTGAGCAGTGACAACGAAATATCTTCATGGGAAGCGCAAAAAAGCAAGACATTTTGCTCAAAGAATAACTGTGATTGTGATGTGCTGGTGCTTATTTCTTGGTTGATGCTGCATTTTCATTATTCCTGTGAGAATTCAGTGTCTATCTACCGCTCTGACATCACAAGGGACGTTGCTAGCGCCGTTACAATGATCTGAAACATAAGGGATAAGAGTCAGGTTTCACTGTTAGCTCCAGTGATATTCAATGTCAGAATAATGAGAAATCCATTTTAGTGGAGACAGCAAACACTGGACTCGAGTTAGAGACAGCTAGTCAGAGATCTGCGAGATGGTGCAATGTTTCGGAAGCTGATCTGTTTGAGCAGAGGGTACAGATGAGGTGATGGGAGAGCTGCACAGACTAAAAAACTAAAGCACTCTTTAGGTAGAGATGGAATCCCACTGGTGCAACTATCAGCAGGTATTTGAACAGCATTATGGGTAAGGTAGGAAATCATTAACCAAAGAGAAAATTGATCAACATGTCAATGGCAGAAGTTTAAAGTAAAAAAAAAACTCGGAAATTCATTACAAAACAAATTTCCGTTGCCACTGAAGTTGCATTAATTATAACGATCAAGACATAGGTCACTCATGGAGGATTTTTAGTTTAAGGATACAAATTGTTCATTTTTGGTTTGTTTTTAATAGACAGACTAATGTTAAGACCATAGAACCTGGCTGGTACTTGTTTAAAGAGTGAATCTGAGTGGTGGCACAGAGGCAGAGGACAGGCATGAGGTGACATTGTGTTGAAATAGGGGTCAGTGTTCAGTCCAGCTAAGAATGCACTAATGTAACAGGTCCCATTCTGGAAGCACTCATACCTCTCTGCACTGCACTGCGCCAGCCACCAGATGCTGGGGAATAAATAATCACGCTGAAGGGTCTGTGTGTGGTAGCTGCTGTAGCACTTCAAGGTCAGATGACAACCTGGTGCTGCCACTCCACTAAGCCCGAGAGCCCAAATTAGCCGGCAAACGAACTCTGGTCCACTAATTCTTGTGAGCATGGTGATGAAACGACAGTCATGTGGTGTACAAGGCAGCACTCAGCAAGAGTGGCTTGAGCGTTGATTCGGGATAACAGACACAAACCAAGCGAGATGCATCTCTATTCTTAGTTGCACTTGTCTGGCACGCTCACTGGCACATTTCGCAATGCATGCACTGACTGCATGGAATGGCCGAAGCCTCGGCCAGATAAATCAACAAGGTGCCTTAATGGTCTCGCTTACAGTAAAAATCTGAGTTGTGTGCGGAATTCTTACTGCTCTATTAACACAGCTTTTCACTTTGGTGCTTGAGTATTTCCAGAGCAAAGAGAGAGCAGAGTGAGGGTTTCGAAATTAATCTGCGAATTAAAGTGAATTATGTGCTTAATTATCTTTCTTATAATAGACCTAACAAATAAATGGCACAGGGGTATGAAGTTCCACAGAACAAGTTTTTAGACGTTGTCCCGAACCACTCGAGGCCAAAACAGTCTCAAGGCGTGAACAGACTGAAAGTGAAGTGAGGTTTTGAATGGATCAATTATGAGTTGTGAAGTTGGCTCCAGGAGTGTAAACAGGACTGCTGATTGGGCTTTAACGGGCCATGTCTGTCACAGCAGGCTCTTTATAGAGCGCTAGGCGAGATGCTGGCCTCAAAGCTGGCTCCCATGAATGGCAGGCAGTGTAGTTTTTGCTCCACCTGCCTCCAGTGCACACATGAAAGCGTAAAAATGCTTCGTTAAACATGCGAGGACAAACATGCACAAAAAAATAAAAACAGGCAGGACAGAGGCGTCTCTATGAATACGAGCACAGAGAGACTCAGAGACTGACTCCGGAGTGACGTCTGACTGCTCATTAACCCTACTTAATTATGCTTTCCAGAATTTGACAGCCTAACTTGCACAGCTCTTCTCTGTCTGAACTGCCCTGTGTGTTTTCTTTTACAGAAAGAGAAACATTACCTGGTGAGCTGCTAATGCGAGCGCATGTTTGAACCCTTTCACATAGCTGTCTGTAATCGTAATAATAACCTTAAATCTATCAAGAGAGTAGTAATGCATTTGGACTAGCTCTATCAGTCATGTCAAACTTTTCCTCTTGGCTAGTAATCTTGTACTTCAGTGTTTATGTTATTTGTTTATGGATAGTTTAGCATGTACTGCATTGGCTCATTAACGACAGCCAAAGGCAACAAACATAGCAAGACAACAGCAGCATTGTCTCTTCAGTATCACAGATGCATGAATAATGCGTGTGCCTCCATTAATCATATTTCATCATCATACATCATAATGCCATTGTGTTTAAAGTCAGCATTATGAAAAAAAGGTACTTTTTTATTATTTGTGGTTTTCTCTTTTTTTTTTTTCTTGCCTGACATTCACAAAATCTAGTGTTATTGCCATGGCATGTGCACAGCTGCACTGCTGCAGAGAGCTGTTTTATTTATTTATTTATGGAACACTCCATCTCTGAATTTGATGAACTAACAGGAGACTAGGCGGAGTTTACAGTGAAGCTGTGAACCATCATCCTTGTTACATACACACCTTAAGACAGCACATTTCATAACAAGCACCAAAAACCTCATTTATCATTTATATGACTTGGGTAGAAAAATCCTAAACGGGAACCTATGGTTATCTCCTAAAATGTGTACAATATCCATACTCATAAAATAAAATGCATGCTGCTAAATATTTATGGCTCGTAGCTTTTTTTTTTATTAACCACAAATCATGTTAAAACAAGCTCATCGACGCAGCATAGAGAATGCACTTATACACCCTTATAGGGTAGTCTTCTGTTACAATGTTCCCCAGGGACCTTGGCCTCAGCTCTCAGCGGTTGGAAGTGACTCACACGCCACTCATCCTTGTGGGCGGAAAAAGTGTAATCAATCTAGGAATAATGTGCTGCTGACGAGGGCCTCCAAGGTCGGTGATGCACTTGACGCATGACTATGTGTACATGTGTGCAGAGTTGCTACACGAGTAGTGCTTCATGAACTCGCCTGCGCAACTTTAGATCATTTCAAGGATTAAAGTCTATATCCACTAGAGGGCAGGTCATAGCCGAAACAACCCCCACTGACATTCCTTCATCTTCAGTAAGCAATTTTATCCTGGATCCGGAGCCAGGAACACTGGTCACGAGGCTGGAATACACCCTGGATACGACGCGAGTTCATAGCATGCACATTCACACACTCATTCACAAATAGGGTTGATCTAGAGTAGCCTACTCTAATCCGACTACTGGCGCGTTGGGAGGAAACCCAAACGGACATGGGGAGGGTGTGTGAAACTCCAAACAGATGATAACCACTGACTACACTACCCCTGGTTACTTACTACGCACGGTCACCTCATGGTTAAACATATCAAGAGAAAAATGAAGCTGCTAGACAGATTCAAATAATATATTTTACATGTGATGTAAGAACTAAGCAGCACAGCTCATAGCTGAAGATTTGAACTTGTTTATGATTCGTCCATCCAACAGAATTTAAGATTCCCACGTAGTCATAAAGCAAGCTGCTCTGTTAATTTACATATTATCTTCACCAATAAATCAGAGGCTGTAATGGATGAGGTTCAGCACATTTACTACGGCCATACAAGCAGAAAGACTGGCCTCAATCTCCATTTCTCAATTATCAAGAAATGGAGGGAAAACCTACTAGAGAACATAGAAAAGAAAAGGATGCGCTAAGGTTTTATTTGAAACAGACAGTAGCTTCTGGAGCCTGCACTGAGGCACTGCTGGACATGATGGATGCTTTGTTGAAGGTTTCTCTGAGGGTGGGACTGATGGGATCGACTAACCCCTGAGGCGATACCTTTGGCTTATTCGTCCGAATGGTTTAGACCTGCTCCGGGCAGGCTCCGACTGTGAGTGGCTCTCAATACACCTGCTTATTGCTCACCTCAATTCCAAGCCAACTGTGTGGGAACAGAGGAAAGTCATTAAACCTTGCCATTACATCCAGCACAAATAACAGTTTCTAAAGACACCACTAATGAAGGTCAACAGGAGGAAAATTACAGGAAAACAATGACCACAATGATCCAAGTAAAAGTTAATATATTCCCATTAGAGCAGGGTGACATTTTCAGAAGTTAGAAAAAAAAATGATGCAGCAGACATCATCGTTGCAGCCTGCTGTGCTCAGCATTCATCTGAGTCACGTGTTGCAGTTTCAAAAACGAAAAAACACAGCTGTCTGACTGAGGTGGTATTGTGGATAAACTACTAAACACACACAAGACACACAAGAGTTCACCTAAACCTCCGGGATATCCAGAGGAACACAAGTCAAGGTTGTTTCCTGGAAATGATACCACGCTGCACGTCTTTTGGAGACACCGCAGTCTAAGCTTCTAACATTCATTCATTTCTCTCCCGAGGAAATTAAAGTGAGTGCCTCATTATGATCACTCGGGTTCAATAGATGTCAAATATACACTAGGAGCTCTTGCTGAGTTGTTTGGTCGCTGTGTCACGGCTTCTGCTTTCAATAATTGCCAAAATTAGAGCAATTTGCGGCGTCAATCCCTAATATCCTGTAATTATCTCATTTTTCTAACAGCCAGGCAAACAAAAGACTACGACCGTATTCGTTTTTCACACAATGAAGTCTAAAACAGTGAAGTTTATTAGGCATATTAGGTATTTAACACTGAAATGTGTCAATACAAATCCCTGGTGATGAAAGGTGGGATTGGGGATCGACCTGTTTATTATCAGCCGCTCTTTTCTTTTCTTTTTTTAAACCTCATTTCATTTACTTTAAGAGAAGCATAAGGGAGGAGCTAAAATATTATAACAGAAAATATAACACAAAATTATCCAAAATTCCTGTTTATTATACGTACGTATATTACACAGTGAAATGAAACAAATATGTTTTTCTTTTCTTTTTTTTAAAAATACAAATGTGTGTGTGTGTGTGTGTGCGTGTGTGTGGAGAATAAATATGGGTGTAGACTGATAAAGTAACTCACTGGTTTCTAACAAGGAGCAGCACTGAGACAGAAATACACAGGGTAGGTGTTGTGGATGCGTCAGAGACAAACTACTTGAGCTAAACTCCAAGAAGTATGCTTATATGTAACAAAACAATCACAGAGTTAGCCATTACACAGCATCTCTGATCAGTAGCCTAGAGCTTTAATCACTGTTTGGCTTCTTAGTGGATAGTGGATAAGTTAGATGATGGGAAATTAACTTGTGTGACCTGCATGCTGGAGGTAAAGCGAGAAATCACGATGCATGAATAACAAGTGAACGATTTTAAGATTCCGGTAATCAGCTTTTTATCTCCGTGAGAGTAACACTCCTGAAACCCTGTAATTTCTTTGTTCCGGCTTGCTCCAAAACAAGCAGCCATACCCCATGGTGTGCAAGCAGCAGCTTTTTTCTGGTTCGGGGTTAAGTGACAACACATCACATGCAGTAATGCACAGAAGACATTATACAATCAAGTCATTATACTGGTGACGAGGGATAAATTCATCCTTACCCCCTGCCATTCTGCCACATGTCTAGGGAGCCAATGAAGGTTAATTTATTCAAATCTCCCAACCACTCATCTCTATTCCATTAAATAGAGCTAATGAATCTTTGGTTAGTGTCTAATCAGCTTCACGCTGTCACAAGCTCCAGATCTTTCCAGGAATACTTTAGTGGTGCCAAAGAAGAGACAGCATGGCCTCTGAACTTTATAGCAATTCCAACAGAGAGGCCTACAAGTGTTGCTCTATAACACTTATAGAGAGAGCACAAATCAGAAAAAGAACAGAGAGTAGAAACAGACAGAGATAGCGAGAGCACACTGAACAGAGAGATAAAGACATCTGCAGTAGGATTATGTCCTTGGCTCTCTTTCAGCTGATGTTATATAGAGTTGGAGAAGGCCTTCTAACGTACATCACACTACTCTCTATAACTCAAGAGTCCTGGACCCAATACTACAAATACTCATGTTTCGGCTAAACACAAACAGTAATCATATTTGAAAGGAAATTAAACAATTAAAGCAAATCAGTTTCCATGACACTGTTCCAGGAACACGAATGTCAAAGAGAAAAAAAAAGAAAGAAAACATTGTCACTCATGGTACAATTCCTGCATCAATTTCCAGAAAGGAAGCCCCATAACAAATATTTTTTTTTATAACCGATTAATTTACGAAACCCTCATCCAGCCCTGGTTATTAAACCAATAATAAATATTTATTCTTTTTTTTTTTTGTTTTAAAGTAATTACAAATTAGAAAAAAGCAAATGTCAGATTTTAAACAACAAAGCAAAACAAACAAATAATTGTATACCCAGAAGCACGGAGTTAATTTAATAACCTCCCTGAATGTGGAACAATTGTTTCAAAAACAGCTAAAACACACTTGGCAGCAGGAACGAGGAATACATATGATTTCAGTGACTTTGACTACGGCGTGGCTGCTGGTGCCAGACGAGTTGGACTGAGTGTTTCAGAAACAGCAGATCTCTCGGGGTTTTCACACACAACAGTGTCTAGAATTTGCACAGAATGGTGCGAACAACAAAACAAAACCAAACAAAACAAAACAAACAAAAAAACATCCAGTGAGTAGCAGCTCTGCTGGCAGAAACACCTTGCTGATGAGAGAGGTCGGAGGGGAATAGCCAGACTGGTTCAAGCTGACAGGAAAGCTACGGTAACTCAAATTATCACTCTTTACAGCCGTGGTGAGTAGAAAAGCATCACAGAATACATAACACGTCAAACCTTGGGGCGGATGAGCTACAACAGCAAAATACCACAGGGCAGATGAAAATCAGAAAAACCTTGTCTGGTCTGACGAATCTCGTAATTCAGCAGGTCAACAATAAAATTATGTCGAGTAATCACTGCAGCCCTAAATGCAAGCTCCTCAAATGTCAATCATCATTATGTGATGCGTAACTACCCTCAATAAATCCACCCACGAGTTCAAACGCTAAGATACATCGCAGTGGATGTCAGTAATACAATGTAAGATTACTCACTAGGACACAGATTCTCACCACAAAAGCCTACTAGACTAATCTGGTCCTCGCAGTCTGTTAAGAAAGAGAGCTGGTAAGTTTAATCAGACATTAAAATGAAAGTTTTGGCTGAAACCAAAAGCTGGGTGCCATATTTGTTTATTATGATTAATTAGCTTTTTTTTTTTTAATTATTATTATTATTATTATTATTATGGCAATGTGCCCACGCGAGCAAAAATTATTATGTGCAAAACAAAGCTGCTCACGTAATTAATCAAGCTTTAACAAGACTACATGCTTTCACTGATGGGGGAAAAAAATCACTGCAGCTAGCAATAAATGCTAATCCAGCAAAACAAATAAGGAAAATGGAAGTAGAGACAGGCCACTGCTTAGAATATGAATGGGGACGCGAGTAACACTCAACATGGCAGTATTAAGTCTAGCACCTCTGTAAAAAGAGCCAATTGCCATGTTGGCAAAGATGTTAGACAAAAAACCTGGCTTATCAGGTTCTTAGATATAGGAAGCTTGGTAGCTAGAGTACACAGGAGTGTTTTTCTGGATTATTGGAGCCAAACACCACACATTCTTTACACCATTTGTGTCAGATTGTAAAAGCCATTTCAATCCCGTGTTCAAAATGTCATCTTGTCGATCCATTTCTGGTTTATGGTTCTCTCTGCATTCATGGAGATAGGAGCCTGGTGTTGTGTAACTGAAAATAACTGTCTGGGAAAGTTGCCAAGATGGCTGTCGATTGGGCTACTAGAAAGACTTTGATGGAAGTAGAAATTCCATGCACATGCATATGGTGGTGCTGGAAAATATGATGAAGTGTATGTGTGTGTAAATAGGGTGTACATAAACTGAACAATGGACACAAATTGGGTAATGCCATCGGTTGCACTTGCAAGTTTTGGCGAAGAAAACCAACTTCAAATTCCTACTGCAACTCAAACAAGTTTAAATGTGTTTGGATGCCTTAGATTTTGATGCAGTGTTGTTGAAACTTTTTAAAAATTGGACATCTTTTGTTGGAGCTGGTCTCGGGGGAGACTTGATTTAATCAATGATTACAAATGACTTAACGTTTATTAAGCAATTGACTTTTTATCTTCTCTGTTTACTTGCTCTGGGATTCTACTTTCCCATTTAAAAAAAGAAATCCTTTTTCCATCTAGCCAAAAACATTTAAAGAAAAAAAAGCATCCAAACTCATGTGGTAATTCTTTAAAACAAAACCAGGCTGTATGGTAAGTTTGGAGGAACACAAAGTGCAAATAGCAGGAAACCACTGAGTGCCACTGGAATGCCCCAAACTAAACACCAAATTACTGCAAGCTGCCTGTACACAAAGTGAGCCACTTTTTTCATCTAACATGGATGCTCCTGGGCATTTGAATTAAAAACAGAACAGTAATTCAGATCAAATCTTATAAAAGCATGTACTGTAGTCTGATTTAGCATCAGAATGACTTGACCTTGTTGATAATAGCATGTAATATACCTTATGCTGGTCGAGTGTGTGATTACAAATTAAGGATAAATATCCAACTAATCCAGCACAGATGATTAGGAGAGCAGACATAGCAATAGCAATGTGCCACAAATAAACCCTGGCTTGTTTAATGCGTGAGAGATTCCGGTCATTCCCGTCTGTGATGGGGCTTATTCCTCTGAATAGATGTGAGACGAGAATATCTCTGCCATGGGGATCAAAATTACAGATTGATATGACAGGCACAAGGGTTTAATATTCAAGATGATGATGCAACCTGATTAAACAGAATCCTGGAGAAAGACATTAAACCATAAAACTACATTTAGGGCCCACATTCGTAATGTAAGGAATACAACACGAGGGGGTGTGTTAAATATGCTGCCTGACCCAAAGCAGAGTTACTGTTACAGCCCTGAAGTTGATTATTTCCAATAACAGCATGTTCCAAAGTGTTTATTGCAAAATTTGGCAATGTTTGTCAAACTTTGGTAACTCTATCCTGAAGACTTTCCTGTGGCAGAAAAATTATAGCTTTACCTCAGTTGCAAAGTGCTGACACTGGAGACTCCTTTCAAAAATGTTAAATAAACAACTCACAGAACAAGTGCATTAATATAAATTTCATACGACAAACATACGACAGCTACCAACCAAGGAGGGTGAAGGCTAGTATGTGCTTCCTCTGAGACACCTGAACCCATCCAACTGCACCTTTTCAAACTGCTGCTCTTGCTGCATCAGAGGGCAGTGTAACATCCTTGGAGAAAAGTGCTATCCTCTGTCTTCCACGTGCATGAGCTCACAGAGCCCATGATTAGGTAGTATCGCTGTGACTGCCAGGGGAGAGAGACACATCATCAAACATCTAATGATTTTCCAACAATGCTGTCCCCAAAAAACAGGAGCATTGTTTATAAGTCATTAAAAAAAAAGAACTAATACAGTTGGGTCACTTTAACTGGATCCCGAGCCAGTGATAGGCAGTGACAGCGACTTCTAGAACATAGTCCTCAGCTCTAACTGCACTATTTCCTCTCTGCTGTCTCTCCACTGTCTCATACTCACCCACTCACTCACACGGGTCATACCCACATGTGGAGCTCAGCATTAATGAAATGGTGTGTCGCAGTGGAAAGTGCTTAAGTAGCCATGGGAGAATGGAGCCAGCGCAGCACTTTATCCAAACGATGGGTGTTTGGTTACTGTGCTGAAGAAAAACAGTTAAAAGCGGAGTGTTTTATAACACTGCAAAAAGCCCCTACAGAGTATATATACAGAGTAGGGTGGGGTTCCTGTGAAGGACGACAGCAAAGCGAGACGCAATTCCCACAGATGCTGCTCTGATGTCCAGGAAAAATAGAAAGCAGGAGGACTAAGTAGGGCAGAGAACCTTGAGACTGCTTTTTTTTTCAAGGTCCGCAAGGACGATGCAGGGAGAGATGAAGAGGACGGAGTAGTGAGCCATGCCTGAGTCAATGCTTTGAACAGCTGTGCATGGAGAGTGGGCATACTAACTGGAGCTTGCACTCCAAACAACACAGCACCAGTGCATGGAAAGCAAATTATTCAACCATAAGAGTGGCAATCGTACAGGATAAAAAACCTTTAAATCACAAAGAAATGAACAGAGGGATACAGAAACACAGATTGATGAAAACATGGAAGCTATGGGTGCAAAAAAAATACAGCAGAAATGCTCACCATTCAGACTGATCTATTTCAAAAGCACAAGTTGTGCAGAGAAAAAAAAAAGTTCTCATTATCTCATATAAAGTTTTTTTTGCTTAACATACATGGACAGTGGCCTCTTTCAAAATAGTTTCAACCACAGTCAAGTAAAGATGAAGCTATGTGACTCAGAAGACAAGATGGTGAGCACAAATTGAATCATCTCTCTAATGAGCCCTCAGAGAATAAACAAAACTTCAGCAAACTCCAAGAAAACATCAGTTTACATTCAGCTGTTGCATAATTAAATGCAAATCTGCGTCTGCCACACAGTGGCCATGTTTCAACTCAACACAGCACCTGTCCGACAAATTCTGTCTCAGTGTGGGGGTGATAAAGGTTCCACCCACCCATTTATCTATTTACTCATGCATCCAAGTAACCGTCCAACCAACCATCCGTCCAACCATCCATCCGTCTGTCCAACCATCCATCCGTCCAATCGTCCATCCAGTTCTCTGAAAGCTGCTGGGCTCAAGATATCAGAGACTGTATCCATCCATCCAGCTTTTTGATCTCACTATCTTGAACATGGCTTCAGAGATTGCACAGATAAGACCCTATACTGCTCTCTAAAAGCTGTGGGGTTTGGGACCTCCCATGCATTCAATTCCATCCAACCATCCACCCATCCACCTATCCATCCATTAAATTCATAGCATCCATTCTATTCATCACATCCATGCTATCCATCCATTCCTTAAATCTATCCATCAGTCTATCATCCATCTGATCATCCATTACTCCATCCATCCATCCATCCATCCAACCATCTTTGAGATCTTTATCTCAGCACCTTGAGCTCAGCTTTGGAGATACGTAATGTATACGGAGAAACCCAGTGATGTTCTCTAAAAGCTGTGGGGTTCAGGGCCTCAGAGATTGCTTCTAACGATGACTCCATTTTGTGTTTTCCCCCTCAGATCAAGGCCACTTTGAAACTTTCCAGAGTGGCTGGAAGGGTGAACAGGCTCTCAGCGATTATGCTTTATTCCGTTTCCCCTCCTCTTTCTCTCAGTCAGAGGCTTTCAGAGGAAGAAGTGCAGCACAAATGGAGCAAATGTGGTGTGACGGTAATATGAGGTCATGTGACCATTAGCATTTGGGCACTGCCATGTTTGCCAGCTCTTTGTCCCTTTTTCTGTGCAGCGTACTGAAAAAGTCAGGAAAAAAGAAATCAAATCAAATGACATGCAACAAATCTGATTTCTCCCCAATAGATATATGTGTGTGTTTGTGTGTGTGTGTGTGTGTGTGTGGAAAGCCCTGCTGCGGGTACACACACGGTCCTTTCAGATTCAGTAAGGTCAATTGGACCATTAAATTACAAAGGACGGGGCCAATTAGAGTGCTCATAGATTACAATTTTGCAAAGCTCCGAAATGAAACCGAGCCAACGGTCCATAACTGTGTGGTAATAAAGAGATGCAGCAGACTATCGCAGTCAAGCTGCATTGTGGTAAACATGATATACAAAGTGAAAATATCAAAGCATTCACAGCAGCTCTGATAGAAGCCTCCTTTTATTGTATGTACTTGTCTTACAGGTTTCTCTAAAAAGCACAGTGTAAAACAGGTCTTCAGTCCAGTCACGTGCTTTCGCCTGATATTAGTCTTGCTAAGTAATTAATGCTTGTCTTCATTTTCAGCCTAACATTATGTGAAATATTCAGAACATCAGCATATAGTACGTGCAACATGTGTACAACAGCAGCATGGCGGAAAACATTAAATAAAAACCGCACAGGTATTGTTTCTCCTGAACGATGGAGAATCAATGAGCTAAAAATGTTTGGATTTGTTATTTTCCTATCGGCAGGGGAAGAAAACACGGAGAACATTTGCACTGAGAATGACATAGACTTGAGCTCATGATTCTTCAAAATACCAATTTTGTAAGGAAAAATATGAATATTTATTTAACACTTACACGCCTGTAGGAGACTGCGGTAGCTTCATTTTCCTAGTGTGTGTGAATTATGCGTCTGCATTCTGAAAGACTAAATTACTGCTTTACTGGTACATTCCTACTATAACAGGCGGTATCCAGAGCAAAATAACTATTATTGAGTATAAAACTATAATCATATAAAGGAGCCATGAACAGTGTGTCCACCCAAAGTTAAAAGAAAAGCCCACCACTGGACACTTAACGTTTTGTTAAACAATTATTCAATCTCAATAAACACGCTCTATTCATGTGTCATTCAAAATTTGTTTTGTTTAGTAATAGGAAACTTAACACTGTGTACACAATATTAAATTTGTTTAGCCTTACGCAAGAAATTCTCCCTTTGTTCTTCTGTAGACTTCTGAGGTTCATGAGGTCATCTATGCTCACTGGTCATACTGAATAAGGAGTAAGGCGTGCTGTATATACAGGATACTCCTGAGTGCAAAAGCTGCAGAGTCAACGCTGTTCTTGACCCAAATTGCATTAAGAAACAAATCAACATCACTCTTTTAATATTTTAAGACTTTTTGTGCAGCCCTAGGTCCGAGTGTCAGTAATTGCATGTAAATCGCACCAACACACTTCCATCTCCCACAAATTTATTTGAATTAAGCCGACTTTATGCTGTACAGGTGGCCCAAATGTTAAAAGCAACGTAAAATAATTCTTTGCTTGTATAATGCACATAACATAATGACACTAAAGACAGCCAACAACATTTCTGATTCAAATCTCAGCGTGTGACAATGTTCACCCAAAAGCCACTAACAGGAGGACGGCAAAACTCACGAGACAGCTATAAATAGGGCAATACCGATGGCGAAACGTAAACAAAACATGCTAATGGACATAAAAAAAAAATAAGCTTGTTACCTCAAGTTCACTTTGAAGAATGTTTGTGACTCCATTTTCTGCACAAACCAAGAACATGCTGACTGATGATGTAAGCAGAATGTAGTAATTTTCTTTAATCACGGGTGTATCATTAGAGGATTTTTATCATACAATCATGGACAAACATGATCGCACTGTCTGTTATAGAATTGAGCCACGATTGTATTGAGATCTCGTACAGTGTGACAAGTAATAACCTCAATCCCCTTCCAAGAGAATCTTTAATCAGTGATGGAGAAGATACACTACATGGCCAAAAGTTTGTGGAGACCTGACCATCACAACCGTATGTGCTTCCAGATTTAGTTACCCTTTGCTGTTATAATAGCCTCCACTCTTCTGGGAAGGCTTTCCACTAGATGTTGGAGCGTGGCTGTGAGGATTTGTGATCATTCAGCCACAAGGGCATTAGTGAGGTGCAGTCGGTGTTCCAGTTCATCCCAGAGGTGTTCAGTGGGGTTGAGGTCAGGGCTTCATGGAGGACACTGAAGTTCTTCCACTCCACCCTTGTCAAACCATGTCTTCATGGAGCTTGTCTGTGCACAGGGGCATTGTCATGCTGGAACAGGTTTGAGTCTCTTAATTCCAGTGGAAATCTTAATGTTACAGCATACAAAGTCATTATATACAATTATGTGCTTCCAACTTTGTGGCAACAGTTTTGGGACGGCTCACATATGGGTGTAATGGTCAGGTGTCTACATATTTTTGCCCACATTGTGTTTGCCACACAATCTCCTAATCACAGTAATCCAATCCTTCGTGAGAGCAAGAGAGGTTTCTAGAACTTTTAGACCTCTGTACTGTACCAGCTGATCTCAAGACTTTGTAGTCTTACTCTCCATTAAACAACAGAAGGAAGTTAATCCTTGGTAAATTACAACAAGTCTGCCCACACGCTCCCACCAGCAACCCAAAGAGAACTCCTTCAGCGGATCCAAGAGCAATTCATTTGCGAATACACTTATCACACACATGGGCACAGTGTATCTTGGAGACATGCTCTTCTGAGTTCTCTCTGATCACACACACACAGACACACACACACCCACACAGACACACCCACACCACACTTTCGTCAGCATGCCCAATGTGGTATAATTGAATAACTGTTAAGAAACATGGTTGCTTATGACTGGAAATACTTCGTTTTTAGCCGAGGATGTGGGAGGAATTTATCATGCTGATTCATGTCAGGAGTTAGGAGGAGTGAGTCTTCTCCTCATTCTGCCATTTTAAATCGCCAGTGGAAAATTGTAGTGATGTTCCAGGGGATTTATTAAGGAGCCACCCCTACAGAAAGCATAGATGCTGTAACACGGATGAGAAACTGCCTGAACACACAAGCTTAGAAATGACTTGGAAGAAAAGAAGCAGAAACAAAATTATAGGACAGATGGGAATAAGAACACAACTTATCCACCACATGGTATTCGCACGTTGGAACGGTTTAAGAGATCTTGGTTAGATCTGGAATTTGATGTATACATGCTTCATCGAGGAACGAATCAAGATTGTGAATTTGATATGATTTTATTGTGCAGTTCTAGTTCCGGGTATCAGTAAATGAACAGAAGTCTCTGCAATGCTCTGAAATCTTCCACTCAACAGTTATGCAATAAAGTCTGGATGCAATTTGATGTATCCAGGATGTGGACTATATTTACATCCAATTCTTTGATATCAAAAGTTTGATTAAATGCATTATTTTGCAGCCGAGGTTTGATTTTTCATGTAAATCCAGCAAATAGCACTACTTGTATGTGCAGATATATTTTCCATTTTTCACTATTCCAGTAAACACAATTTTATTGCTTACTGGCTATTTATCACCTATGCTATTGTGGGGTTTTTCTTTTTCTATCATACAAAAAGAAAAAAACCCACAATACAGAGGTATTCACAAGTGGCAATCAGTAACTGGGCTTAAGAATAAGAAAATCCCACTGTGCTGCATTTTCACTGGAAGCATAGCATGCCAATAACTGTCAATTTCACAGTAAAGGTAACAATAAAAAAGCCTAAAACAAGCAATTACCTGCTTATATTCATGAAACTGTAACAAGTGCTAAGCTATGAGGCCAGGGTGTAGAAAAATGAGTGGCCAAATATAGCCAAATCTGTCCGTGTTTAACGACTAGATTATAGGGAGGTGCAGGAGGCAACATTAGTGAAGTTTTAATTGAAGATCTGGGTGCTAATTGTTATTTTCTTAGCCGTGTCATTGGCAGAAGTTTACAGCTACGATGCAGGCGGTGTTCTCTGAAATCGTACTAATAAGCAGTGGGGAAACCACATCTCAAAGCAATCATAAAGTGAAGGAAACTATGTAAAACCTGCTCTAACACCGGTGCGTTGTTAAACCTGACTCCAGTGACAGATGACTTACGAGGCACTCAGCTACCAGGCCATGACGATTTACAGCCAGACAGAAGCGCATGCATGGGCGGGATGGAACAATAGGTTTTTAATTGATTTCCCCAGCTGTGGTTTCAGCTCCAGGGCCACAGGCATGTCCCGGTGCCAAAGTCACAAACAGCACACCACCTACCTATTAAAGGCACGCGGAGACAACAGCTACACCAAACCGTCACAGAACAATATATCACGCCCACTATTATTGTTATCTATTTCAGTACTGTACTATTACAGGTAATTATTAAACAAGTGACAGGACACGTTGCTTATTATTCAGTGTTGCAGGCCTGTTGCCTGTTGGTGGGCTGCAACAGATGCATCAGTAGCATGACAAGCATGACTTTCTCAAAATAAGGTAATGAACAGTCGCTGCTTGTGAAGCAGCAAAGACGCCAAAATGGAGTCACTAACCAAATCAACAACCAAAAGAGCACAAGAACACAGGCAGAAAGTGGAAAATAAGAGACTCTTATAAAACAAAATAACAGAAAAGAAAGCCTTGCATATGGAGAAGTTCAAGAAATGCTATTTTGAGTTCTGTGAGCCTATCCTTCATAATACATCAGCCACACTCCATTCAAAAGACTTTCTTTTCAAACTTAAGGAGCAGCCAAATGTGCAGTGACCTCATTCGGAGTGGATTACTCACTCTGAAGGTAAAAGCAATAGACAAAAATGTGCCCGAGGCTCTGCGGGCTGTTGTGACGACAGGAAGGGACAGTGACTGTTGGCATCAAATCTCTTTTCGCTTTTTTTTTCTTCTGGAGCACTGCTAATGAGGCACAAACTAAAATAATTAACAGTGACAAAAACCTCATAAAAATAGGATTCCACACGAAAGCCTGTCAAGTCCGAGATAAACCTGCTTAATTAAATCTTCACCGCTTGGGGCGGGATGAGGGTGGGGATGTGGCTAACTGATCATATACAGGGTTCGAGCAGTGTTGCCAAGGTAACGTTGGCTGTGGCCAGTTGTTTGAATATCCATCAGCCACCTGCGCTGATAAAACCAGGTGCAAACTCCCACCTAGATGTTCTCAGAGTGATCAGACTTGGCTTGATTTTGTGTCAAACCTTGGGAGAAAAAAGTGAAAGATGCTTGAGAATATTAATCAAAGACTGTGAAATAAAACCCCTACCTTTTGACTACATCAACACAGATTCATACAAAGACTCATAAAGCATCCCAGCCCTGTCAAACTCTTTTAACATTCAGCTGATCAGATAGTTTCGCTCTAAAGCTCAGAGCAGGGTAAATCATCTTCCCAATCTGGCCGCTCTGCTGTGAGCTAATGAGAGTCTGGCCTCGTGCCTGAATATGACACATCTTCAAACAAACCTGTGAGTTTGCCCAGGGGACCCCTTTACCGACACGCTCCCTAGAGAACTGGACCTGTCCAAGCCATCACTTAAATTTCACACTGTGTCCTATAGCCACAAGCAAAAACAAACCCGTTAAACTTCCTGTGCAAGAAATCTGACTACATCTGCAAACAATTCAAATAAACACTCTTGTCTAAAAGAGGTACCTGGCAGCTAATTTCCATGACTCATGCATTTAATATCAAATAGGCACGTAATTGTTAACTCAATCTATTTCTGAACTGTTCATGATACAAACAACAGAAAATTGTTCCTAATTTAGCTCAATGCCATTTTCAAAAAACAAAACAAAACCCAACAACTTAAGTAAAAAACAAAAAAAAACAAAAAAAAAAAACAGCTTAGCATAATCAGGCCACGACAAAAACAAACTTATTCAATCAGTCAAATATGCAACAGAAGCTGGAAACGCGTACAATTAACACACTGCTGACAATCTGAAACGGTAAGAGCTTCCTGAATCACTTCTAATTGTGCTGAGAGACATGAACCAGTAGGCGTTTGCAAGCCTAGCCGTGTATATTCGCAACTGGGGACATCAATTAAACAAGCCGAGTTCAATCCATTAACATGGCAACAGCAGTCTTCCTGACGACCCAGCCATTAATTATAAAGCGGGGACTGGAGGAAAAAAAGAAGAACTAAATAAAAAAATATATATATCAGATGAGAGTATAAGAGCAAGTCTTGACTCTCTTCCTTTAATCAGCAGCTAAGAGTAAACAGAGGGCGAAGACAAATGCGTGAGCAGCTCGCCAGTGTCGTTCGGGCAGTGACCACACTTGGCTTTTCCTCCCTTCATCCATCTCCATCACCACAAGCCAGCCCTGCTGGACACCACTGAGAGGAAGAGTGGCCAGTTTTGGAGAGCAGCAGGGGAGGGAGATGCCCGACTGTGCGCCAACACACTCCTCTCCGTGTCCGTCTGTTACCAAAATACATCCTACAGCAGGCAGGCAAACGAAAGGGAAATCTTTGGCACTTTTGGATGTTAATCTTCATATTGGGCCAAAGCAAACGTCTGATGAGAAGGACACAGAGTAATACAGGCATGTCACTGCCCTGTCAGTCCAGACTCAACAAACTCAAAACAAAACTCAAAACACTGTAGAAAAGAGGATATTAAAAAAAAAAAAAAAAAAAGATAATTGCAGCCCTATTCATAGTACTATAGTAAATATCAGTTAGCCTCCCTGCTGGTCAGAGGACAGTGGACAAGCCCTACTTAATTCAGAATCACAAAGCAAGCAGGAGAAAGAAAGAAATGTCTTCAGCCATGACAAAAAGACTAAAGAGATACTAGAGCTAAACAGCAACAATCACTTAGCTTTACCATTTTAACTACATTACTCTTAGTTATTTGGTGGATGCTATTTAAAATTTATTCTAAAATGACTTTTTTTTTTTTTTTTCCATCGACATCTTGGCCTATTTTCACTGTGCTTCATGGTTAACTACATTACCTGCAATGTTGATCAGCTACTTGCTAATATTAGCAGCAGTGTGATTCAGGCTAACCCTTGCTTCATGCCCACTACTTCTCCACTGGATTTCTCATTAATAATGATGTTGAATGTCAATGGAAAATGGCATCAAATTAGCACAAACAAAGCCTCAACCAGAAAATCACAATATCACATTTCAATGTAAACATACTTAACGTGTTTAAGGCGTTGCTCAAGGGCCCAACAGTGGCACCTTGGCAGTACTAGGATTCAGACTCAGCCTTCTAATTAGTAGTTAAAGAGCCATCACTGCCGTTCTAATTACACCTTTTGTCATAATAGTGGTTTATTTATGATAATAGCCTAACATAATTAAAAGTGTTTATTACTGACCAACTGTTCCTCAGACAAGCTGAAAAAACATGAGCTCTTTTAATAATCGTAAAGCCACTCAAGTGTCTATTTAAATCCAGATCAGAGTGAGCTTCTTTATGTTTTTATACAACTTTGATCCACTTAGTTTCAGGATAATAATAGTAATAATAACAACAGTGTGATGCTACATTCCAGGATCACTGATTTTCCAAATATTTTAACTGCTCAGACTGGCTAAGTACCTTAAAAAGATTCAATGCAAAATGTTTCTTTGAAGAACTGGTGTCACAAATCCCCCCCATTTTATGGCATCCATGTGCTTTGGTTTCTGTTTTGGTCTGTTCTCCACCCCGTCATGTCATTGGTCTGTTCCCTGAGTGTGTTCGCCTGTTCTGTGTTAGTTCTTTATTAATTTGTGTTTTTATATCCTCTGTGTGTCGTTGTTTGGCATGAACACATATTGACTTGGCATGCTTCCTGACTCACCGTTCGCTACAAATGGGTTCAGTTCATGACATTTGTGAACGACACCGGACTACAACTGAACGTATTTTATAAGTTATCGATAACGTCACTTATTTTCAGTCAGTCAACTAACGTAAACCACAAGTACAGATTATTTTACAGCCAGCAAGATTAATCTATCCGCTTGTTCATACCGATATTGCCTTTCATTAGAATGCAATTTTAAAGGGGAATATGTTAAATGATTTCTTAAACCTGCATTTTATACCACACACTACCTCAAGCCCATGACTGCTGTAATTACTTTGCATGTTGATTTTACATTTAGACATGATAAATGTGTATTTCGTTAGGTGCAATATTTCATACCACCCATGGAAAAAAAAAAAAAAAAAAGAATGAAAAATTAAATCTCTATTAGATTCCACAGAATTGCTCCAACCAGGTCCTAAATCACATGGAAAATAAATGCTTAGCCAGAAGAGCATGGTCCTCTAGTACGTGATTTCCAGACTTTCCCCTCCTGATGTTTTCATCGACACCCTCATCTTAACAATCTAACAAAAGCCCAGCAGTCTCCAGGGTGACATCATCCCCTGACAGCTGTCAGTATGAACCGCCATAATTTGTCAGCATCAGGTTCTCTGCAATTCAGTGTTTCTGGGATAAATCACTGCTAAAACTGACAGACAAAACAACAGCCTTCTGGGACTGGATTTTTTTTTTTTTTTTTCAGGATTAAGTAAGTTCCCTTGTCACAACTGCACAGACTTGAAGCTGCACTGAAATGAAACGATTTCATCATGATGAGGATTTGCTAGGTGGTACAGCTGGAAAAAAAAAAAAAAGACAGATAAATTTCTGCCTTATAACACGAACAATTCATCATGACATCACAAGACAAAGCATGCCTCGATATGGGCTGAAACGAGAAATCTTTTGCGAGGAGGCTGGCTTTCAGGCTTTATGTGCTCTTTGCAGATCAATACTTATTTCACTTGCTATAATCCCTATATTTGCAGCAAGTTCAAGCGACAGATAGCTCTTAGGTTATAAGAAAAAACATAATTACATCTACATTAAGCTTGATATAGTCCAAGATTTGGAGCTCTTTCTGACCTATAATAGCACAAAATACATGTGACCCAGTGTGTCAAACTCCAAACAATGAAGCCTGTACAGTGATGAGAAGACACAAACCACAAGTCTCTTGTTACATCAAAACACATTCTAACTTCACTTCAGCAGGCCTGGAATGTTCACACAGATCATGTGATAAACTCCAGGAGAATCTATAGATCATAACTTCCAAAAGGAAAAAAAAGGAGAGAAAACATCTGCAAAGCTTTTTTCGAAGAAGTGATAGATTTTACAGACACTTTCAGGGCAATTTCACACTTGTCTCAAGCCCGGACTCATGATCAATTCCCAGGATGATTTGTCTTGACACAGATTGCTTCTGATCACATTCACGGCTTTCGACATCACATCTGCTGTGTGTGAAATCAAAACAGAAGATAATATGAGCATCACTTTATTGATCTTATTAAGTAAGGAAGGAATGAATAGAACACTTTGGGGGGGGGGGGGGGGGTGCTGTTATAGGAAAGTAATCAATGATGTAGTGGTGTGATGGAGCCTGATGCAATCATTTTCCAACAACAGCATGTCCAGATGTGGTTTATTACTCTTACACCACAGCTATTTCCATTTTCCTATTTTTAAAAAAAAAATTACAAATTATGTTTATCTGTTTATAGTTGTGTTTAATGTCGTGGAATGTCCACAAAACAAGTTAGTTCCTGCAGTTCCCTCATCAGCTTCTCTTTTTTTCTCTCTCTCTTAAAGCATGTCATGTCCTTCCTGTGTCCGAAAGTGTAAAGTTGAAAAGCTTTACCGCTCACTGTTAAAAAGCACTGACACTAGAGACTCCTTCCATAAATGCTAAATCTCCTCACAGAAAACTTCACCATATTAACAGTTACACACATTTTTTAAATGTGCAGAGCCTCTATGTAAGCTGATACTATAGACACAATGCCATATTAGAGTGAGAGCATAAATTATAAACCTTGCAGCTGAAACTACTATCTGAGTCATGAAGTTACAGAAAATTAATCAACACCTTCTGACCAATCAGAATTGGGTTTGGGTTTGGGATTTGGGTGAAGGCTTTAAATTGGAGGTAAAGTTTTGCATTTTTAAGCCTTCTTCGCTCGATTTAACAAGAAGGCATTCCTGGTGCCACACCCACACTTGGTTCAAAAACAGCTTTCACACATGACCAAACATACAGAACTCTCGGTACATACTCGAGTCTGGACAAAAAGAGCAAGTATGAGAACGCCCTTAATTACAGAGACTGCAGACCAGAGGGCCAAGGAGAGCCTCTTTCTTTAGAGAAAGCACTGCAGATGAGATGAATGTGCAGAGGATGCTGGGATGCTGACAACTCTGTGGTGCTCCTGGAGCTCGGCCCAGACCTGTCTTAACGCAGCGCCGCTCCACTGAACACACGGACACTCCAGGAGAAGAGGAACAGATTTCATCGAGCATATGGAAGCTTGACAGGATTCAAATAAGGAGGCCATTGGCAGTGCCCTGCTTACCTGTGGAAAACAATTAATCCTTGCCTTTCCCCCTTTTCTCGCTGACTATGCTGTACTTCAGAGGGGAGACAAAAAAAAAAATAGGATGAAGGACAAATGAGGAAATGTGGCTTTGAAAAGCGGGACAGAACGAGTGCCACAGTTGTCACTCCTGTCATGCACAAGGGCTTTTCCATGTGTCCTTTTATTGACCTTCAATGTTGGCTGAGTGATATGAGAGGACACAGTGCTACACATAAAATAAGTTTAAAAAAAAAAAAAAAAGATATACATATATATAAGGCTTGAGGTAAAATATTTGACCCAACACTTTTAAGAGATTACACAATAACCAGTATATTGTTACTCTGCTACAAGTATAAGACACGGACCACTGTAATCCTGTCAAGAGTGGAATGTTTGACCTACACAATTTGACACACTCCTTGTACATACTGGATGAAGCAAATAAGGAGGCTGTGATCCCATCAATCTTAATTGGTACTTTGGGCAATACAGTTTCCTTATGTTCAACAGGGTACATTTCTACCAGAGAAACTGAAAAGGTCCTTGAGGGGTGAAAACTAAGAGCGCACTAAGCGTTGTCAGCATCAAAGCGGCCATGACAAACTCCCAAGCAAGCAAGTGATATTGGGTCATAAAGCTGCGCACCACTATAAACCTGTAGCCATCTGCTGATTTGTGGATCCAATTACCTCTCCTCTGTAATGGCTATGTTCAGTGCCATGATGTTCAGTCAGCTGTTGTCAGCGTCTGTCTCAATGTGCGCTAAGCATTGGCTAACTTTGACCTCTACAAAGTGAGCAAAACAACCACATCTTAAAAAGTTTAGCTTGTATTACTGCTTCAGAAAGAAAGCCACAGACTGGCACCACCATTCCTCGTTCAAGATGGTAGGTGATGTTCACACTTGTTGATAATCCAGTCCTGTGGCTCTGGGCACTGTAGTCTGGATGTAAGCCGGATTCCCCTGTCAACACTGGCAGGGGGGCGCAGGACAAGCGACAGACCGGCTGACAAGACGCTGACAGGCAGATTAGCTTTAAGGCCTCTCTTTCTCGAAGCAAGAGCGGCAGGCTAGAGGAAAACCAATCAGTGTTCCCTCTGAAAAAAAAAAAAAACAGCTCCTATTTGCTGGCACCATGCTCCCATTTGCTGTGGCGGCCCCGGTCTGAATAACCGCGTCCCGCTGAGACGCAGCACTTTTCCAGCATGGGCTAAGCTAGACAGATTGCTCGAGCTGTATGAGATACGGGACTGCGTTTCAGCGCGACATTAAGGGGTGTGGATGGAGCGCTTTCCACTGCATAATTGACAAGTGAATAATATACGCTTCATCACACGTTGACCATCAAGGCAGTTTATGTGGAGAACAGTTCAAGTGGAAAAGGATATCAGGCAGAAGTATTAGAGACACATTGGCCTGCAATAAAATGTTATCTTTCCAGGTTTCAATCTCCCAGAAAGCCTTGATGACAGAGGGATCTTTCAACAGCAAATGGAAAGACGGTTTGAGATGTGGCCACAACCGCTTTCTTTTGCACAAAGATTTCAGACTACAAAATGCCTTGGATAATTCTTAAAACTTAAACAAAAGGAGTAACAATGTCTAACCACTGCCTCTTTATATCTTTTATATCCTATTACAACCATCTGATACCATCTCTTATGTAACAAGCTGGACCTACGTAAGGCAAGAAAGTAAAAAGACCAAAAATACAATCTAATGCATAACGTATGGCCAAGAAAAGCAGTTTCACAAGTTGAATATCTAATTAAAGATACACTTCAACAAAATCGGTCAACTGGTGGTAAAAACAAACAACTAAAAACAACCTTCAGATCATAATATGATCCCACGTTGACCTCTTTTCATTTAGGGACGCTGATTTACTGGCCATCATCTCAGCATGTGTTCCTCTAGTTAAAAATAGACATAGCAATAAAGTTGAGGTAAAGCGAGCACTAAATCAGTCTGCTTTTGATGTGCCTTCCTTTCTGCACAAAATGAACACGCAAGGAGTGGGAAAGAAAAGTAAATGGAGTCTTTAACACTATTTGCGCTTGTGATTCCAGTAAAAGGTTTAATGACCTTGTTTTAACTTTGCTCGGCGGTTACTTCGAGGCGCCTCTGAAAGGCAGTGAAAATGCAAGCACAGACCTTCCTTTGACGTCCTCTGACCTCAAGTCGCACACTGAGCTTATTCATTCCCCCTTCAAATTCCAGCCTGTATTTGCATCCTTCTCCGAAGTGTGTTTATTCCCATGGGATGGAATCTGGTGTGGTTGTGTGTTTATGCAAATGCAGCAGAAATGGAAAGTTAAAAAAGTCCTCCTCAAAGCCCAATGGAAAATTACTGAGCAGTGATTGAATGGCTAGATTCTTTTTTTTTTTTTTTTTAGTAGAACATCTAAAGACAACATATGAAAGTGATGAATGGAATCATGGTGCTCAAGCAAGCGAAGCAGAACTCACAGAAACATGGAGAAGTTCACCGCAATCACAGAGAATCTGCAATTATGTCAACTTTGGTTGATTTAATACTTTATAAACAGAAAGTAATGTTAATTGAGTTTGTGTTTCAGTTTTTACTTTTCAATGACGGCTGATTTCCTCTCAGACTGTTAGCATTTAAGGAGATTATTTTTGCCTACACTAGAACTGCATGATGGTGTACTGGGATATAACCTATTACTGCCTTTGTGTTAGTATTTCAGCAGTAAATAAACCGGTTATTCTCATCATGTTGTCTCACTAGGTCATCACATTTGTCTAATGAATGCAGCACACCATGCAGAACACGTCAAAAAATGCCTTCATTACTAGTGAATTTAGCAATTTAATCACTCAGCCATTGAATTGTAACTGTTTTTTTTTTTTAAATAATTAGTTCATACATTAGATTACACTGTGTACATGCTTCTGCTTGATGATTTCTTGGCTTGTTGTAGCCTAGAGATTTGCCCAAAAACAGTTTAGATCTAAATCTCACTGTTGCTTCAGTGGATAATCTCACCTGGATACTGTAGATTTGTACATAAGAGCTGCTGCTGTAATCATAAACACTGCCCTGTGCTCGTCCCGGGACGTCCCACTCACAGTCTGCTCAAATAAAACTGCAATTAAACCACTTAAAATTGAACTGAATAACAACATACACTGCCCTCCAAAAGTTTGGAAACGCCTGAACAAAATAGGGTTTTTGGGCAATATCAGCATAAATCCTCT
>CM075011.1:7244968-7270001 GCA_037576675.1 Pangasius sanitwongsei
AGAGGATTTATGCTGATATTGCCCAAAAACCCTATTTTGTTCAGGCGTTTCCAAACTTTTGGAGGGCAGTGTACTATTGAACTGAGCAAATAATAACCTAGCCATTCATACTCTAATTAGGTTTTTACCATGTTTCAGGCTTGCGTGTTATTTTACTGGCAGTTGTCCGTTACGTATCGAGACACAATTGTAAATCATGATTCCATGACAACAACAGCCTGTATTATTTTCTGATATCCTATCAGTTAGTCTGAACTGCTCATGTCACCAGACTTTGGTGTATAAACGCAGCAGCTTGGTTTTTGCCAAGCTGTAAATCCAAGCTTGAAAGATTTTGATGTATCGAAGCAACAGCTTAAAAAAAAAACAACAAAAAAAAAACCTCAAACTCATTAAAGAAACTAATAAGCTGATAAGCTGCCAGCTAGATTGAGAGAAGAGCAGAAATCCAGTGACTTATGACTCAGTTATTTAAAACCTTTGAGTGCAGCTACAAGGACACATACAAGGACCACCTGGGGGGTCTTAGGCCAGCAATACGCTTGACACTTGACAGTGGGTATGTGTGCGCACGGCTACTATGCGAGCAGCACTGTTCACATACTCACCTGCATACTTTTGTGAATCTGAAGGAGATTCACTAGATGGCAGGTCACAGCTGAGACATCCTGACCTTGAAAAGTACTTACTAATGTAGAAGATTATTAATCGCATTTGTAGGTAGTGTACACCCTTAGCTTTTTATAGGGACATTGGTTAGTGTTTATACTTAAACAGTAGTAGCCTACAAAGCATGCAATTTGAGACACACACTTACTGATTATCGAATCAGCCGCAATGCATAAAATCATGCAGATACAGGTCAAGAGCTTCAGTTAATGTTCACATCAGACATCAGAATGGGGAAAAATCTGATCTAAGTGACTTTAAGCATGGAGCGGTTGTGCCAGACGGGCTGGTTTGACTATTTCAGAAACTTCTGATTTCCTGCCATTTCCATTTTCTTGCTGAAAAAAACATTCGGTGAATGCCAGTTCTGTGGGAGGAAACATCTTCTTGAGGAGAGAAGTCAGAGGAAAATAGCCAAACTGGAAGGCTTTGGTAACTCAAACAACCACTCTTTACAACCATGTTGAGCAGAAAAGCATTTCAGAACGCACAACATGTCAAACTTTGAGGCTGATGAGCTACAACAGCAGAAGACCACATTGGGTTCCACTCCTGTCAGCCAAGAACCGCAATCTGATTCTACAATGGGCAGACTCACTGAAACTAGACAACTGACCAGTGAGTGTATACAGTCTGAGTTGCATTGTGCTATACTGCCCATGCTTGTGTTGCATTTGTGTAATGTATAGCAATAATTTCTGAGGACCTGCAACCACCTAGCCGAAAAAATACAGACATGCAGTACATTTCGTGCACGCCTCCGCATTAGTGCTGGGTGATTTTCATGATTAATTCGGTTAATTTGAATGAATGTTTTAACACGATCTTCAGTGCGTGTTTATATACATGCATATTTACATTTTTTAATTAAAACATCCATAAATGCTATTTAAAAGTTTAAACCAATTCAAAGGAAAAACACAGCCTTCTTAAGCTGATACATGCCTACTCCCAAAGACTGTGCACTTAGATTAACAAAAAAGACGGCAAGACAAACAGGCAGCACTTCCCCGAGGACTGAACTTATAGTAAAGAAAGGTTCAAATGTCACTTCAGAGACATGGAATTGGTACAGGTTTGAAAAGTCAGATGAACAAGTTTATGTAAAATATAGTGCTGCATTACAGTATTACATCTTAAGCGGTAACTCGCTGGTCAGAATTATGTCATTTTTCGACCTTGGCACATTCGACAGAAGAAGTGGGAAACTGGACACCCCCTTGTTTGTATTTTGTAAGCAACAAGCTAGCCAGCTAACTCAGATGAGTGATGTGTATTTTCTTTCTCAAACAGTGAACTGTTTGGTCAGTGTTTTAGATTTAACAAACGAACATGTCTGTATGTTGATTAATTTAAAGCTAATGCTTGTATATACAGCATAACTCATTTAAAGGTAAGAAGTTTTACTTTGTTTACTTCTGATGCTGTGTGCAGCCATGTTGACTTGACATCACACTGTAAATGGGCAAGGAACTCGGATTTGGGAAGAATACCCCAAGTTGACTTCTCAGTTGCGGTGACATTTCATGTCACGAAAGAGACATAGTCCCCAGTTACTCTGTTGAGAAAGAAGGATTCACTTAGTTGTACAAAAATAGTAACAGCACCATCTATAGAAAATAGTGCAAACGGTGGTTTTTTAAATATTTTTTCTTTAAATATCCCTTATTTAAAAGAAACATTGTACTATTTGCTATAGATGGTGCTGTTAGTATTGTTGCACATCTACATTTTCCAAAGTCCATTCTAATAAATAAAAACTTTAATTATGTAATTTATTTATAACTGCATTATGTAAGAACGAACAAACAAACAAAAAAAAAAATCGTAATTGAGAATCGTTCATAAAGTGCTTTTTTTTTTTTTTCCAGTATCACCCAGCCCTAATATGCATACATGAAAGCAAGTATATCACTGGCCTTGGAGACATCTTATTAATAATAAAAGGTGGAGAATGCTCCTCATCAAAGACCAATCACTGTCAATTTAAGTAATATGGATTTTGTCTTTTTGGGATTGTACTACACACACTCATTTGAAGCAGTACAGAAAAGGACGTAGCATCATTTTGTATTAAATCTCTACAGTGAGTAGACGCATTTCTGAATCACATTAAACTCCATAGGGTCCTATGAACGCAATGCAGCCACCAAACTTGCTTAGCAAACCTGGGACTTCACTGCGCTGTATAAGAAAAAGCAATTTCGCTTCAGATTTATGGCAATTCGAAGAAACACAGGGAGACATGCAATCTCTCCCATTATCTCTGAGAAGCCAGTAGCCTCTTCCTTATGTGTTCTGAATGATACTGGCCAACGGAGTGCCCCGAGTCCCATGGGTGATCCATTACAGAATGTGTTGCGCTGTTTCCAATTGTTTTCCTGGGCAGATTTGGTGGAGAATGGGAAAAATGTCACGACAGCAACAGAAAAAAACTTGGGTGCCGTTTGTCTCCTTTTGACACCTCTGTGCTGCAAAAGTGATATTGCATATTGATATAGAGCGTCTTGTCTCTACAGAGTTGTAACAGAATGCACGGGAGCTATGAGCTGCACTTTTACAAACCGGAATGAAGACATGCACTAGAGCTTTTTCATGTAAATCTTGAAGAGAAAACAGTGACAGTGAATCATCTGGGCTGATTTACTAATTTCTTTTTCACTAATATGACTGAGAGGAGGTTTTCGAAAGATTATGCCTGAGTATCTCAAAATAATCAGAAAGTTTCTCAAAATTATGACTTATAATCATCGCAGTTAAGTTGGTTTCATATTAGATATTTGCCACGTTTGCATCTTTGATGCCAGGAGCATTCAAAGAGCAGATGCTTGATAAATGAAAGGAAAACCAACATAAAGAGTGCTTGTAAGGTTTTGGGCCACCATGAACCATTCTATAACTTATAATCAAAATGCCCACTCATATCTACACTTGTATTTTTCATTCATGTTTTTTTTTTTTTTTTTTTAAACATACCTCTACTTCTACTTCTACTTCTAAACTATCTCTGTCCAATACTAACCAATTATGCCTTTTAGGTTTAAGTTCAGTTTTCTCCTCCAGGGGTCTCTTGAGCCAAAATTGCCGCAGCTATAAAGACTAATTATCACACAACACAAAAGCCTCATTATAACGTTTTCTTTGTCTATTTTGCACATGAACTCATTTGCACAATTATTCTTTGGAAATCATGAACAACAAGCCCACTAACTGTGCACGCAATTTAGCTCTCTTGATTTGGGATTTTAGTAAATCAAGGCCTGAATATGCTATCAGGTTCCGGTTCACAAAGAGTTCAGGCTCATGAAATATGTTTTATCACCTGAATGAACTAGTGTTGCCAACTTACTGACACTGTCACTAGATTTGGTGACTTTTTGGACCCCTTCAGCAAGCTAATTTCAAAAACGTGTCTAGTGACATAGCGGCAACATTGTGCTTAGTGGTTTTTGTTCCCACTGCCCAATCACTGATCACCATTGTTCCCACTGCCCAATCACTGATCACCATTGTTCCCACTGCCCAATCACTGATCGCTTCCCAAAGACTGATCTATGATCTATGAACCACTGACTCATAATCTCACTATCCAGTGTCACCTAGAAGAGGATGGGTTCCCTTTTGTCTGGTTCCTCTCAAGGTTTCTTCCTGTAAAGCAGTTTGTGACAATGTCCATTATTAAAAGCACTATATAAATAAATTAAATTGAAATTTATCATCAATCTTCCGTTCCCAATGAGCAATCACTGATCACAATTGCTCCTAACAACCAATCACTGATCACCATTGTTTGTCCCACCCAACTCTCTTCTTGCTGATATTTAAGTAATAAAAGTGAGTTATTCCATCTTTAACTGTTCCTTTCTGGTCCATTTCCCGACTAGTTAGTTTGACTATTGCTAATACTATTGATAAAGCTTGATTCTATTCTCTTGATTCTTCTTCAGAAAATCTTCTTTCTTCATTTTTTTATATCCAAATGTCCATGATGACTCAAGCGAATTCCAGTGAATTCAAGCGAATTTTTAAGTGTGCATTAGGTATTTTACCCCGAAAAGCATTGGCAACTTTGTTAATATCAGACACACCATTTTTATTCCATGTAATGGAAGCCAATGCTTGTGGTTTATTTTCGATTTCCAAGAAAAACAGCATCGTGATGTACCAAACCTGTTGTGGTGAAACAGCTACTAAAGCCAGCAAGACACTACAGTGAAATACACGCCAGCCACAAAAACCTGATCTCCACTACACTATAGCAAATATGCAGTATATAATATGCTGGTATATACTGTAATATATTTTGTATTTTTAAAAAATATTTTATTTACAGTCTGTATTGTCCATTACACAGTATGACAGCTAAACCTATTCTTTCCTAAGCCAGCTTCAACGAGGAGCTGTCAATGTTACTTTTTTAGCAGGGCCAGGAATGCGGCTCCCTCTCCCTCGTTGCTTACTTTAGCCTAAAGATAATAAAGCCTGGCCAGCTGGAAGGAGTTTGACGGCTTCCTGTCTCCCTCTTCACTTCCACTTTCTGTCTGAAAGCCCCCTGTCACGGATACTTGAACCCAAAAGGCATCGCTAACCCGGGGAGAGGCCAGCGGTCTTATTTCAGCTAAATCATTCCTGATAAAATAACTGGCCACTCAGAGGGTTTTTATCACATAACCACACGCTTCTGAGTTCCACAAGAGTGCTCAGATAGACAAATGCCCGAAGCCTGAAAAAATGTACAGCTTGGAATTATTATTGTTATTATTATTATTTTTTAATAAAACTCACAATCACAATAAAACTCACACGCTCTATTGTGAAGCTACGGCACGACAGCTCATAGATGCACCCAAAAGCAATAAAAACACTAACGTCGCAATTGTGTTACAGCTGACTCCTCTGTGTACGACTCAACAGATGGAGCGGGACCACCGCGACGTTTCTCTCTGACAGACGACGGAACTGAATAAATAAACAAAAGGTCTGAAGATCCAGCCTCACTTCCTTTTCCAATTGAGACTTGAGGTATGTGAAAGAAAACTTCTGAGAAAAAAAAAAACAGCTCTCTATATATTTATTATTTTTGAAAGACAGTCTTGGTGATTATATCAGACCTAACACTATCGAACTGATCAAATAAAATGGCAAAAAATAACAATAAAAAAATAGCATGACATGAGGAAGAAACCTTCGGCCTCATTTATCAAGCTGGATGCATGCTTACACGAGAAACTTGGTATTCACGAATATCCTGTACATTTGGAAAAAACATTCGTATCCTACTCATGCTCCTGAATGTGTGAAAATTTACCCATGAAAAGACTAACTAATGCAAACCTTGACTTGATCGACTTCAGATCATATAATTTGCATGGATTACTGCACTTTGATATACTGAATATATTATTGAGTTTAAATAGCTTATTTTTATTATGCTTTAAATAAATAAATAGCTTTAAATAGCTTATTTTTATTAGCAGATGTTATTATCCAGAGTGAATTATAGAAGGGTTTTGGAGTCAAAAACCCATCCTCGTGCTAGATCACTAGGTCAGGGACTAAGAATACCACTGAGAACATTTACTGAAAACCAGTCATTTTATATTATATTACTGGCATTAACTAAAGAATATAAGAAAATAAAGTAAACAAGCCAACACAAACCGATAAATTAAGACAAATAAAGCAAATCATTCAATTATGACAAAAGAAATGCTGCCATATAAATAGAGTATAAGCCGATCTGTCTCTGTCAGAGTAAAAGCCTCAGATGACTGAAGATTTAGCATTCGCTTAATAATAATAATAATAATAATAATAATAATAATAATAATAATAATAATATAAAAATATTTTTACTGACATACAAGCGAATCAAAAAAACAAACACTTCTCTTTTTCAGCCTTTACCCTTATTTCGTGCTCTCAGCTGTCTGTGCTCTTTACCTTTTATGAAGTTTTGTAGATGTCACACATGCAAGTGAGCTCAGGAACATGATTTGGACGTTATGGGTGATCAACATGAGCACTCGAGTAAGAAGAAAATCAGCGTTTCCGAAACCTTTGTAAATCCGGTGGAAATTTTTAGTTCAGTTTGGATTACGCAAACATTTACACACAACTTTACTAAAAGCTTGATAAATGATGCCCACTGAGAGGAACCAGATGGAACCCATTCCCTTCCGGGTGACTTGGCTGTAAAGTCAAACAATACTGAGTGTGCTGAAAGGATGTTCACTATGAGCAGGCTGTGAACGAGTCCTGGGATGAGCACAGGACAGTGTTTATGATTACAGCAGCAAATCTTAGGTACGAATCTACAGTATCCAGGTGAGATTGGCCACTGAAACTGTTTTCGGGAAGTGCAAATCTTTAGGATATCCATGCGAGTCAACGACAACAGAAAGCGAAAACCCGCTGTGATGGATGCCATGCCACAAATCCCGGAGACGTGTGAAATCTGCACGGACATCTGTGTGGATAGCAGGATTAGTACAAAAACATCCATTACAGCCAAAACACTGCAGCTGCACAGAAAAATAAAACAGAACCAAACCTACTATTGATTACTGAGAAAAGTCAATCTGACAAGCGCCAAAAAAAAAAAAAAAAACACAGTTTCAATAGACTGTGAATATGTGATTTATGTTTATTTATTGTTTTTTTTTAAACTCCACTCATCCAACAACCAGAGAAATAAACACAAAAGAAAATGTTACATTTGATAAGTTTGTTCAAGTGCAACATATTTTAACTGGTTCATAGATTTCACCTCAACGCTACTGTTTGCTATGTGCTACTGTTTGCTATATGCTACTGTTTACCAGTCCTAATAAATTGGTAAATCCCAGTAAATGTTTGGCTGGTGGCAGGAACTATTTTTCGAACCATATCAATTAGCTGAAAAGATGCTACACAATATTTCCAGAATCAGGACGCTGATGAGAAAAGTGAATAAAATACAATCCAGTGCAGCATTAATACTGTCATAAAACTCTAATGCTAGCACAACATGCAGTCACCTCAGTACAGGTGCTGGTCTTACTCTTCAGTAAGGTCTTTATGGGCGACGAGAGAACACCACAGCTCATAGCCGAAATGCTAGGCAAAGACTTTCTGCCTTTTTTGTTGAGGACATAAACACAATGATTCATCACCAGAGACATTATCAAGAGAGGATAAAGACTTACATAAAATTGCCCCTGTCAAGGATTCAAGTGCTCGCTTATTTGGTAATAATGCGCGTAATTAGCTTGTCATACTTTTGAGTTAAATATATCCTGCTTTTTAGCCCAGATAATTGAGTCTCCAGGCAAGCACAACATAGAATTGAGCTTTCACTTGCCCGGGTGGCTAGCTAATGAATTTATTATTTATGTGTTAATCCTTGATAACGTTAATCCTCATAATGAGAGGCATTTCTTTATAATAATAAAAAAAAACAAAAAGCAAAAGGTAAGTTCAAACTTGGTCCTGACCTTGAAGTCTCCTTTCATTTGCAGCTCAATGGAAAGCTTAGCTTTATTTTAAAAAAACAGACCGTGTTTCTGCTCTTGAAGGACACTGGAGGCATAATTTTATAAAAATGAAGTGCATCCTCTTCTACTAGGAATTCTGAGTGAAGTAGTTCTTTACACGGAAATCTGAATAAACAGCGTAAAAAGAAGCTTCTTGTACAAACTTACATGAGAGAGGCAGCGATAACTGACATTATATTAATCTCTACCGGGATTAACATAACTTCAGAACACCGGGTTTACTTCCACAGGGAAGCTAACATCCGTTTTCTTCACACTCTCTTAGGCTGTAAAAAACATTCACGTTTCTAATCCATCTACCAAACATCTCTAAAACACAGCTGAGCACACATCTTCATTAATTTCACTTTTCTGTATTGTTATTATGATTTCAGTTTTGCTGTGAATATACATTACGTCACTGCATGACGGCAGTGTCGTCAAATTCCTCGTAAGTGATTTCTTACTTGGCCAGTGAAAGCCTATCTGATTTTGATTCCGATCATGCTGGACTCATTTTGCCCTAAATTCCCAAAAACTGTCTCCCGATGTAACTCTATTAACCAAAGTGAGCCCCAGATTTCTTCTAAACGCTCTTCTAAATCCGTGGAGTTTTTTTTTTTTTTTTTTTTAAACCTCTTCTCATCTCATAAACTGGTAAATTTCTCCGGATTAGATTTTCAGATCAGTCGTTAATGCAGACAATAAGTCGGAGAAGTGCGGCTTGAAATCGCACCGATCGTTTCTCCATCTGCAGATATTACCCTCCACCCCTCCACTCTTCAGCCCGAAACCCATTTCTGACTTTTAGGCGTCATTTCTGTCCTCTCTGTGAAAATGCATTTTTATTCCATTTCTTTTCATTTCATTCTGGCTCGAACACTCTGCTAGGAAAGTGCTGGGACCGGCTGTAATGTGCAATCTAAAAAGGCCCAATCTAAAAATTCCGACCCACCATCAGCAAGCTACATATCATTTTCATCCACCCCTCATTTCATTCAGGAAGCATCCTGCACAAGACCTGATTTGTTTGGTAAAGTCTGAGTTTAGAGAAAAGATTCCTTTTCTTTTCTTTTCTTTTTTTAATCACCATCGGTGGTGTTTCCTCAGACACACTCCCTCACAGATCTCCCATAACTCCTTGCAAATGCAATGCCAGGTTACGAGGTTGTAACATTTAATCCTCCCTGCTCGTTCTGAACGAGCTCCTGCTGCAAGTGTCGTTTATATTAGGCTGATAAAATGCCATGCTGCATCGCAGGCACGAGTGTCAGTGGAGTGAGCTAATTGGCCTGATAGCAGTTGTAGAGCGAGAGTAGAGCGAGACTAGAGCGAGAATAGAGTGAGGGTACAGCATGAGTAGCCATTCCGTTTGCCTTTCCTCTCGCCAGCGGCCACAACAAATTATCCTGTCAGCTTTTTGCTTCTGGCTTTCATCACAGATGCGGGGACAAAGAAGCACAAGAGCATCGTATATGACCCTGTGCATCCTGACTCGCAGTAATATGGCTGAGATTGGGCGAAAAAACAGAAAGGACTTTGACAAATGTCTCACAAATTGTCTGTTCTGCGGAGCTATTTAGAACAGCCACGCTCTGCAGGCTACAAGAAGATTTACAACAGAGCTCCATCTGTTAAATGTACTGCAACAGCAATGCGTGTCTCTGTTTATGAGTGCAGAGCCCGCAACAGATTGGTCACAGTTTTCCATAAGTGTAAAAATGCAACAAAGTGTATTCACTACATGCTGAGAGAAAGACATGTACCTTCCTAAAACAACAACAAGACTAATAATAATAATAATAATAATAATAATAATAATAATAATAATAATACTGTACTTGCATTCAATAGCTTATCAGACAAATCAAATATTAATTAATTAAAAGCATTAATTATTTAAACCATTAATGTGTTTTTGGCCAAATGGAATGCCAAAATACTTAGCACACAAAGGTTTATGCAATATTAATAGAGACCTGTTTTTGCATAAATACATCACAGCTCGTTTCACAGTTCACTCTCAGAAATAGAAAGGTACCAAACTGAACTTTTTCCTTGTTGCTACAGTGGTACCATCATCTGTACCTTTGGAACATTTTACTAATTAACCGTAAAGGTACATCAGTGGTCCTTATTTTAGTTTATTTATTTTTTTTTTTTTAGGGTACACTTGATGGTAACACTCTAGCAACAAGGAAAAGTATCTTTATTCCTGAGAGTGTTGCTTAACAGTGTTTGGATTCATTGGCTCTCTTTTAGCCAAGACAAGTAACAATGAGGCTACAAATATTACACAAAAATACATATGGCCTACAAAAGACTGGGGATTAAAAGCTAGAGAAGACACATGGTACACACACAGTCATAGCTGCATTATTATTATTATTATGATTATGATTATGATGATGATGATGATTATTATTATTATTATTATTATTATTATTATTGGAAGATAAAACTTTTCCTGCATAAACTAAACAGATTTAGGGGTTTCGAATCTAAAATAAATGAAATTACTGTGTTAGTAGTCAGAGAAAACTGTTCTGGCACTTGAACATGTGTCATGCGAGTATGATGTTGAAATGTTTCTGATGTGACTAAACAACATCTGGAGGAAAATACTGGATTAATGACACGAGCCAAAACTGTCCCAGAGTTCATCCTACTGCTAATAAATCCTACTGCTGCTACACATGGAAATGTCCAAAAACTATTAGAAAGATTAGAAAAGGTGAAGCAGATGAGCAGGCTTCCTTGCTCTTCATCTTGCTGATCTACTGCCACTTTACCATGAAGTCTACTCAGTGAACATAAATAAGGCGCATGCTCCGGTGTTAGGCTTAGGCGTATCTGTAAGAGCATTGTCAAGGGATGCGTTGTGAGAGTTGCGAGAAGTGCGATCAGATCTGACTAATTGCGACTAAATGAAATCCCCGTGAAGGAGGTAAACGGCGTGGAGGCTAATTTACAGCTCGGGTCCGAACCCAGAGGCTTGTTTTTAAAGCCGATCGCCTCATATCGCCGACATTATGCGTCATTATGCGTCCACGGAGCACCGACGCTGCATGATCGCTCTGTTAGTCTCCATTCATCCGCTTCTCCGTGCTGCTTCCAGCGGCCACCTCCCTGCATGTGTGCTCGGATAAGCGGGGGGAAAGAAAAAGTTGCTGGCATACCTGTGTACTGCACCAGGAACATGGTCCGAAGCGGAGGAAACCGAGCGCGCGCTAAAGTCCCGTCGGTGTTTTCGGCACTTTGATCAGTCCCGAGCTCCTGCTTAAATCGCTCTGAAGCTACTGCTCGCTGTCTGTCCGCTCCCCACACACACACTCACACACACACACTCTCTCTCTCTCTCTCTCTCACACTCACACACACTGGAGACTGGAGGCTGGAAGCAGCGCGGCTCAGGAGAGGAGGATCTTTCCGCGCAAGCGCGCACACGACGTGCGCACACACAGGAGCGCGCCGGCCCAGGCGCCGACGCGCACCATAATACACCATAATAATGCCTGGTCTACGCCTAAACACTCACTCAAAACGAAGACAAACGCAATATTCCTACAGGAATACTCATAATAGCGGACATAAAGATGCTCCTGTGGACCAACACAGCACAAGTCTCACTGAGCGCCTCATCATCGACATCTACCTTAAACTTGTTAATAGCTTTTTTTAAAGTCAGACTTACCTATATGAATTCAACTCACTTTGATTTCTATAGCACTTTTACTACTAGACGTCGTCAAAAAGCAGCTGTACAGAAATCCAGATGTAGCTTTAGATCCCTTATAAGCAAGCCAGTGGTGCGACAGTGGTGAGGAAAATCTCCCTGAGACGACATGAGGAAGAATCCAGACTCAGAAGGGAACCTGTGCTCTTCTATGTGGTTGCACTGTGTGTTGGATGCTTAGTGTGATTACGATTCCAGCAGGTACAAGTCTACAGCATTCAGGTGAATTGATCATATTACACTTTCCTATGTTGTCTGTTGCTTTAGACAACATCTCATCTCAACCCTCTGCACCCTCAGAAATAACAGTACCAAACTGTACGTTTTCTTGTCACTGATGTGGTGCATCCTTTGTACCTTGACTGTGTATCTTTTACCTGAAAATGTGAATACCTTTGGACCTTAAGGACCACTGAAGCGACGCACCTTTAAAGCGTTACTCAGAAAACTAACAGTACACCACATACAATTTCCCGGGTAGGACTTGATGTACCACCCAAGTGACAAAAAAAGTACAGTTTGGTACCTTTATTTCTGAGAGTGTACTACATTGCTGAATGGAAAGAACCTACCACAAGACCAACCTCGGAGGGCTGAACCACTCTCAGTACAGCAGCGGGATAATAAACAGTCCTCCAACCAAAAATATACAAACGTTCTTAAGTCAGAAACTGAGCAAAGATAATTAATACAAAATGTACACCTACTTGGAGGACTAACTAGGTATATGTGTCATAAAGCGGCCTGTAAGAAGATACACTCGTACCACTATCTGACACTGTCAGTGGCACTGCTGCACTCTCAGAAAAAAAGGTACTAAACTGTACCTTGTGTTGTCACTGAAATGGTACCCTTATCTTTCGGACCTTTAAAATGTACCTCACCTGGAAATGTGGATAGAGAGTAGCTTTATTTTATTTTTTTTTTTTACTAAAAAAGTTTAAGGTAGATAACTGGGGGAGTTTAGAGCTTTAAAGATGCACTACATGCACATTCCTAGGTAAAAGATACACACTAAAAGGTGTACGCTTCCCCTGTGACATGGAATGGTACAGTTTAGTACACACGTTCTGGTCATGGTCCTATGGTGAAATTTCCATTGATATCCAGACAAATTGTGCAGCTCACATACAAAGTGACCTACACTGTAGAACCTGATAAAATGTAGTTCATTGTACATAACGTGAGGTACTTGTTCAGTTTAGTACGTTTTCCCCAGGTGTGACAGTTAGTCCATACATGTTCCTATAAAGACAGGTCCAAGTGCACACAGAGAGGAAGTAGTGGTTAAACTACGGGCCAGCAGAGGGAGCAGAGCATGCAGGATCTATGCAGTGCTACCACCAAAGCACAGTAAGAAATAAGGGCTCATTGCCATATAAACTATACATGGCTTCCTGCTAAAGCCTCACAGCCTTCTCAATTATTTACAAGCGTAAACCAAACAGGAAAGCAGAAGCGTTATACAGGAAACTGCTGCACCCACTTTACTGGAATGGCTGGGAAAAAAAAAAAAAATTGCTGAACCTTTCATAGCACTGCGTATTATTATATAGCAAAAAGACAGAATATAATACCACTCTGAATAAACTGTAAAATGCAGCACTATAAATAACTTGCTGTAAACTAAACTGATGCTAATTTTAATCAGATTCCTATTCCATCCTTTAATGAAGGAACATCTAAACTTGTTATGCATATTGTACTACTGCTTCATTATCTGAACAAGCTGATCCTGTTACACAACTGCTCTGCCACTTTGGATATCTTTCCCTATTATATAAAGCACAAAGCTTCTATATATATATATATATATATATATATATATATATATATATATATATATATACACTCAGTGGCCAGTTTTAAGGTACGCCTACCTTGTATCTGCGCATGTTTTATCAGGCTCATCTACCAAACAGGAAACCTTGTATGTATACAATAACCAACTGTGGCTCATTTTGTGCTTTTGTGCAGAATTTGTCCATTCATTTGTGGAAAGTGACCACCACGGGACTGACGAGATGTTATTTGGATGTTGGATCATTCTCAGCACAGCACTGACACTGATATGGTTGTGACATGGCTGATGTTGGTGGTGAGGGTATTAAACATCTCAATTTCACTGCTGGGTTTAGAAACAGTCCGCCAACCAAAAATCTCCAGGCAACAGCAGTGACCATATGACCACTAATGAAAAACCCAGGATGATTAACACACATGGAAAATGATGAGCAATTGTCTCTAACTGTGCACCCCGTGTAGCTGTGTCTATGTCTAATACCTACCTTCCTCTGCAGGAATGATCACCCACTGACTGACATACTGTCTATATTTCTTATCTTGTACCTATGTTTTTTTTAAGGTCAAGGCTAACACATACTTTCTCTGAGACATGTGAAGCCAGCCATCACACTGAACACATATCTCTGCTGTTCATGCTACATTACATTACAAGCTGCATTTCAGCTTGTCAACTTCTCAATGACAAGTTCCTTCTCCCTTTATGGAGTGACGCCAAATCAACATGGCCGCTCACACTGCGAACAGTGTAAAGTAACCCTTCTCTAATTTTAAATGAGTTTATAGCAGTATTGGCTTTAGATCAGTTAATATACAGGCACAGTACTTGGTAAAATCTCTAACACTGTCCATACCTATTGCTGTTTTGAGAAGGTAAGTATCAACATTAGGGTTATCACTCATATAAATAACGTTACCCGGCTAGCTTGTTGCTAATGCTACTCTCTATTGTCCGCTACTGTTGCTGTACTGCGATTTTGCATGAATGTTTGAAATTCAGTACAGCAGAACAGTGCCAGTAGCCACTCAGGCCCTTAACCGTAACAGTGCAGTTAAAGTAGCTTTTTATGAGCTTTATATGTTCTGACAGAGCAAACAAAAGATATGCTTTCGTGGAGGTGCCCATGTTTTTTCCACTTCGCATTCGCTGAGGTGGGAGATGTCATCATTACAAGCAGTAGTGTCACTGTGATTGACAGGAGAGAGAGGAATGCCATGCCTCTGACCCAGAAACCATGAC
Organism: Pangasius sanitwongsei; assembly: GCA_037576675.1. NCBI lineage: Eukaryota > Metazoa > Chordata > Actinopteri > Siluriformes > Pangasiidae > Pangasius > Pangasius sanitwongsei. Next base: position 7,259,931 of record CM075011.1, read on the forward strand.
CCATTTTGCTTTCTTGAACTCCTGGATACGGATGCATTCAAACTCACGATATCTTGATGAGAGGGCAAATGTTTTTTTGGTGTGCCACTTGAGAACCAAGGACTTTATTTACTAAAGGTCTGTGTGTATGAAAAGGTGTGCAAACTTGAGAACATTCACAAAAAATGCTTGCACACTGACTTACTAACAAGGTCCTCAGAACATTGCATGTTTAAAAAAAAATGAGCAAATTTCCTAAACTGACAGTCCCTTCTGCAGTAGTGATTGCCAGTGCAAATATACATCCAGAGACCACATATTAAATCTGCAGAAGTCTGATTCTAGTAGATGAAGACAAAATTATAATGTCTACTAGGTTTTCGTAATGAGAGGATTTATCAGCATTATGCCTTACTGTCTCAGTATGATTAAATATTTTCTTAACATGCCAAAGTTGGTTTCATATTAGGTATTTGCCTCATGTTCACACCTCCAGTGCCAACAACATTTAAATAGAGATTGTGAAAAGTGTTTCGTTCAAACTTAGCCTACCCTATGAACAGAACGTTGATTCTTTGATTTTACATTCATATTGCATTTAGCAGTTTTTCAGTGCAACTCAGCCTTTAGTTAGCATTATATTATGCATGTGTGGCTAGGTGTAGTTTCAGTTTGACTCTTTCGAGATGCCCTTAACATATCTGGACTTTCCATGGCTATCAAAAACAAACAGGGCATTACATATTGCTTTCTGGGCCTATTTTGTATATGATGTAATTCAAAAATGTATTCTTTGTAAATCACCTGAAACACACTCAGTGTTTGTTCCCTTCTACCATCAAATTAGTGATATTTAATAGTATCTAGCTATATCTACAGTCGGGGTCATAAGTTTACATACGCCTTGCAGAATCTGCAAAATGTTAATAATTTTAAAAAAAAACCCACTTGATTCTTAATACTGTGTGTTGTCACCTGATCAACGACTGTTTTTATGTTTTGTGATAGCAGTTCATGAGTCAATTGTTCGTCCTGAGCAGTTAAACTGCCCACTGTTCTTCAGAAAAGTCCTCCAGGTCCTGCACATTCTCTGCTTTTCCAGCATCTTCTGCATATTTGACCCCATTCTAACAGTAGCTATATGTTGTTGAGATCCATCTTTTCACACGGAGGACAACTAAGGGACTCGTACACAACTATTACAAAAGGAGGATTTTTCTGAAGAACAGTAGGCAGTTTAACTGCTCAGGACAAACAAGGGACATGTGAACAACCATCACAAAACATAAAAACAGCTGTTGATCATCCAGGTAACAACACACAGAACTAAGAATCAAGCGTATGTAAACTTTTGAACCGGTTCATTTGTGTAAATTCAGTTATTATTGTGGCTTGTGGACTATATGTAAACATCTGCTGTGTGAAATAGCTTATTCAGGGCAGTACTAAATGAAAAACAAAATGCAATTTTTATGATCCCTCTTTTTTTTTTTTTTAAATTATGAACATTTTGCAGATTCTGCAAGGCATATGTAAACTTATGACCACAACTGTATATCTATCTAGTAGTATGTTGGGCCTGCTTTGGCTTTCAGAACAGCATGAATTCAACTAGACATGAAGAAGCATTGCGTTGAGGATGGATGTTGCATTATGCTGGAATGACGAGCAGCTGAACCTCCTTTTCCACTTCATCTCAGGGGTGCTCAATAAGGTTGAGATGGAGAGGATGCAGGACACTGAAGCAATGAGTCTTTTGAGTCTCCTCAGTGATGAAGTTTTCTTCATCACTGTTGTCTCTCCTCCAGCTTGCTCATTTGGAATCTAGATCTAGTCCTAGAGCTGGTTTGTGACTTTCTGTTTATAAGAGTGCTATACAAATAAAATGAATGAAATAAACAAACAGAATGGTGCTGAAAGCATTCAACGACAATATATGCTTTATGATGTATCATCATCTAACTGAGTGTGGATATGCAGTATGACGACCTTGCTCAGGAATGATGTTCAGATATGCATGCGATTCAGACTTTCTTCAACAGGCATCAGTGAGTAATGTGGGGCGTGAATGGTGAACATTCCCCACACCAACACACCACCACCACCACCAATACCGGCATCTATCGTTGAGACCAAACAGAAGGGATCAATAGACTCATGTTTTTTTGCAGTTCTGATTGTTCAATCCGTAAAAGTCATTAATCTGTTCACACTCAACAACAGTCCACATACCTAGGACCTTAAACATGGCATGTTTAAAGGTCCAACACACATTCCAACGCTCAACTGAACACTACCTGATGCTTGCAACACAAGTCTGGCCCTACCACATCCTGCAGTCATGTGACATTCACTGGTGACAGTTTATATTGCATATTACATGTTTACCTGCACTACAGCTGAAAAAAAACCCCATTTTGTTATACATGTCATTACATAACATTCAAACTACAGCATCAGTGAGTATCCTGGCTGAATAGTATCAAGTTGTTGAATGTGGCATTGAAAATCAATGAAAAGCATCGATTCCCACTCAAGGGTAGTATTTCAAGGTTAAAAAGGGAAATGTCACCTGATCCTGCACGAGTCCAAATTCTACAATGTAAGGACTCTTTAAGTACAGGGTTTTTACTGGCTCTAGAACACAAAATCAATATTTATTGTTTAATTTTCAGTTCTTTGATTTGAGCAAGCGGTTTCTTTCTTTTTCAGAAAGCAGCTTTTTAACATGTATGTTGTCAGAGGACAAGGCAAATAGAATTCAGATGCACAGCAAAAAAAAAAAAAGAAAAGAAAAAAACATCATAACAATTTAGGTTACCTCATGGTAAACCTACAGCGAAGACAATCGGCAATGTTAAACCAATATTTGTGTCATCTTTATTAATGATGTTAAAAACAGATAAAAGATAGCAAGCTAGGAGAGTTATATGGATCATGGGCAGAACATTTTCTGTAAAAAAACAAAACAAAAAACGCTATTGTAAAAGCAGCCATAATTCTATTAATAATATCTATTAAGCGTTACCTGACAGTAGGGGGACTACAGGCATGAGTACTGTAAGAACATCAGTCTGACACTGGATCAGGGATCAGAGGTGTGGGAAGAACCTGCAGGATGGTGTAGCTGCTGACCTCATTAGCATGCATGGAGATGGTCAAGAGTTTGTGTCCTCTGTGTCTTTACGCTCTAGAAATCCCTGTCAAAGTGCAGCCAAAAAAAACAAAAAAAAAAAACAATCTGTTCTCCCTGGTCAAATATTTTCGTTTTCAGGCACCAGGATATCCTCAATTTCATTTCAATGAATCTTTCCTTATTGCTGTACCATTATGTGGAATTTAAGAACACTGTAGTACTTACCAGCACATTTCCACTAGGAGTAAATATTTCACAGCAGTAAATAACTAGAAGGAATGTAAGTGGGATGTGTAACACAGTGCAAGCTGTATCCTCTGGAGTCTATCACTGAACAACAGCAGCATGACACTGCTAGTAGTCTAGCCAATTTAACGCATCATATTTTAATTCCCGCTTCCCACAGACTACACCCTGAAGGATAAATGAGGGCTGTTTGTTACAATTTTGGCTAAAAATTGGAACTGAAAATGTGCATGAATGCCCTGACTGGCTGTACTAAAACCCTCCTGTTATTGATTAACCCAATGAAGAATTGATGTATCCAACCCCCTGGGACACTCATTTCTCTCTCTTACCTACCCACGCACCCAATTAAGCACTGCTCCTGCTTAATCGTATACTTGCTGGAAAAGTTTCCAGGAAAAGTCTGAAATACGCATCTGAAATATTGTTTCTCACATCTGAGAGCCCCAAACATTCACATTTCAGACACCCATTTGATGACCAGGCATTTATTTCCAGTGTGAGAGTATCATTACCTAATGATCTCAGCTTTCTCCTCCCATTAAAAATGCTTTAATATCTAATTTAGCCTTGGGCTTACACTTGGTTGGTGAGCTGATCTAGAGACCTCACTGGGTTTGTTTACTCCAGCCAAACCAGCTGTGGATGAGCACACATGCCCAGGCAGAAGAAGCAGTTTTAGGCAGCATTTGCACGCTACAGAGATGGAGATATTTCCACTCAGAAATGAGTATTAACAAGAAAAAAATGTTGCTGCACTAGGGGTGTAACACTACAGTGCTATCTGTACCTGTATCCATGTATCGTATTGTATTTGGAGCTAAACCTGAAGTGGGTGCGGCTTAAATCAGGACTGGTGTCTGAATTCTGACTCTGACAGTTCCTCAACCTCAGCTACATCATTCGAGTTCATAATTGGTCTCAACTAGAGATGTGCACGGGGCTGTTTTTTTAATCGATTATTTTTGCCACCTAGAAATTTCCCCCGTTGCTCCTGCATCATGGTGGAGGACAGTATGGTGTCAGTGGTTAATCGTAGGTGCGTCCTTACTCTTATAAATAAAACCTACTTTTACTATAGTCATTGAATAAACCAGAGTTGGCAGGCTGGTGAAGCAGCTACCACTGCCATCCTCGGTTTGATCTTGTTACATGTCTTCTCTTTATTTCTGTGTGGGTTTCCTCTGGGTTCTCTGGATTCTTCCCACCTCCAAAAAACATGCCGTGTGAAGGTGTGAATGTGTGTGCATGGTGCCCTGAGATATATTGGTCTCCCATTTGGGGTGAATTCTCCCATCTTGCGCCCAGTGTTCCTGGGATAGGCTCCGTATCCACTGCCACCCGGACCAGGATAACGAGCTTACTGAAGATATTAATCAATGATTAAACCATAGACACATAACATATAAGGCCAGCCAATTAGCATTATAGCAGCGTACGTGAATGAAAAGACTTCGCAATTACAATATGGCAAGTGAAATATGACCATTCAAGGAGCAATGCAAAGGCAGCAACAGTCACGTTTCAAATGGCGTCCAGTGGCACAGTGAATTTTCCAGGTCATTTGAAAATGCATTATGGGTGCATTTTTTAGGTTGATTGTACAGAACCTATTGCAATATATTGTGTGATTTTATGAGTGTACTGGTATTCTGTGCTATGTATCTAAGCAGGATTTAAACGTGAAAAAATAGCACACTGCATAGTATATAGCGATAATAAATTTGGCATTGCTCATTGTTACATAACACTGAAAGGTGTCTGAAATACTAGGGCCGTTTTTGCTTAGAATATTTTCCAAGAGAGGTAACAGGTACATGACAATCCGAATACCAACACAAGTCTAGTTTCATCTAACCAATTCATCTAGTTTCATCTAACCTAAAGTAGAAATTACAACTTTCTCTTGTTATTTACAGAATAATAAAAATGCTCAGCAGTCTAAAAATCAGCTTTGACTGGTATGTTCACATCATTTTTTTCCTGGTGTATAAGCGCAGCTAATTTGCTCTGGAATTTCACGAATGTGTGGATATCTCTACACATCACAGGTTAGCAAAAGCAGCCAGACCTTCACCATGAAACACCTTCTGCCATTCTCACAAACAACTTTGAAGTTTTTAGTGTCCAAAAAAAAAAAAGAAAGGCAAATAACACGTTGCATAAAAAGCTGTCAGGTTGATTTTCAGGGTGGAAAGGAAAAAGCATTAGTCTGAAAATTATTCTGACTGCAGTATTTTCATTTTTTTTTTAAATAATATTTTCAAAAAGTCTCAAGCAATTACAGAAATAAATGAGGCATGGAGCAGTTTTAGGTGAACACAGCCATTACTGTTTTAATCTCTTATCACTCTAATAACTTCCAGATGAAGCATGCAATATGAAAGTTGGCACATTATTTTTATTCAAATTGTGCAAAATAAAAATAACTTGTAGCACACAACTAGGTTAACACACAACACTATTGAGCTGCTGTTGAAAGGAGAGCAGTATTGATTTAATGATACAGAAGGAGACAAAGGTTTATACATTTCTGTAACATGTGACCCGTGCTCACACAGACAAGCCACTCCTTCAAATGTCACTGTGTACCAGCTCTTTTATATGTAAATTAGCTGAATGTGGGAAATGAATCGATGCATTAGCTATGTGTTTTACATCATGAATGCTTCTTTGGGAAAAAAAAAAAAAAAAAAAAAAGAAAATTGGAGCGAGAGCAAAATTAGATCAGGGGCTTGTAGGTGGGTCATGTGTGGAAAACAAAGTAAAAGGTTATCAGAATAAGCAAATGTTTTGATTTTAAAGAGCCACGCCCTGTCAGCGCTACAGGGGGTTGGCCCTAATAAAAGAAGGTTAAATGATTGCCAGGTGGAATCAAATTATTTCTCTGCTTCCCTGAAAAAGAGTGAAAGCCAGTCTGTACTCTTATGTCATGTATTTCATCCTTAGGGACAGTCTGTTCTTCTATCCCTTTTTCCTCTTTTGAACTCTGATGTTCTTTCAGCAACTTCCTTATTCCATGAGCGCATCTGAATCAAAAAGTAATTTGACTTCGCGCTGCAAAAAATGATCAGTAATTACAATGGGTTCTGGCCGCTATTACTGCGGTGCATTAGCACTGTGGCAGCACATTCATGAAAAGAAGAAAAAAAAAATAATAAAAAGATGGTTTAAAAGAAAACCATAAATCAAACTAATCATTTTGTAGCCAATTTCATTTCGTTAGGAGAACGGGAATGAGAAGGGAAATAGTTTCCAATGCAGTAGAGACAAGAAAAGCTTACCCACTTAATTGCTGTGTCATAAACCCAATTCAAAGCACTGACAAGCTGCCAGTCATTATGACCACCCTTTCTTTGAGATGAAAAAGCTAGCACTTCAGTGCAAACCTCCATAACCTCTGCACATCTGACATATACAGTAGAGGAGAAAACTCCATTAACATATCAGCCTGACAACCACCCACATACATTTAGATTTTTTTCAACAAAAAATATTCCACTGGTTTGCAGTGATTTGAATGTACTGCACAGGAAAGCCATCATGTCTGAATTTCAGGAAATGACGTGTCAAGAGAAAGTGTTAATTCATCTTCTGTAACTACTACAGTGGAAACAGAGTCGTTCCTAGGAACACTGAACGCGAGGCAGGAAACACCCTGGATGGGATGCCAGTGCATCCCATGAATTAGTGGATGTGGTTAAGCTCAGTTTCGTATTGCAGCTGTTTGTGCTTTATTGTCTGATAATTTAATCTCTGAGGGAAACTATACACGCCTACATGTGACTGGGTTTGATCAGACTCATGTTGTGACGTGTGAATTGGCAGCTGTCAGAATAAGAACGCACATACGACAAGCTGACTGATGGAGAGACTGCAGGATACATGACTAATGTCAGGTTTTATGCATGCTGCAATCTAATCATATATATTTAGCAAAGATGGACAAATCATAAATCCATAAAGTAGCCCATTACGCAAGTGAAAGTATAAATACTGTATTCATGCTCAGTCCATGTTCTAGTTGCCTGGAAACCTAAAGAACTAGACTAAATACTACATATAAACAGACATAAGATATAACAGATATAAATTTAACAAAATAAAATCTCACGATAAGGAAGTTAGATAGGTAACTGCATTCATACCTACTAAAGATGCACACAGGGTTTAAACTTAGCCTGAGCCTTAACTGAGAATTAATTCATCTCTATATTTTTAATACCAACATTTAAACAATTTCACACAAGGCACATTGTAATGAGAGGCACTACTTAGTGTCTGAATATTATATATTACTAGGGGTAGGAGATATGACCAAAAATAATATCTTGAAACTTGAAAACATTTCAAGATACAAAATATGTATTAAGATGTATAGGTTTGCTAACAAACTCAGAATTTCACTGGTTTTTGTTTAAAGATTCACTTATTTAAAGTCTATGGCAAAAATAATTATTTAACACAGAAAAGAAAGGATATATATGCTGTATATCAAAATATTAACATCTAATCAGCTGCTTGCAGTAAGAGTTTGTAATTTCATAATATAAAAATGTACTACAATATCAATATTATATTATAAATAATATCATATTGTCCGGTTCTATATATTATGACTGGGGAGAAGTTGAAGAGAGTGTTGGGGTCGCAGTCAGATTCGGTCCAAAAGTTGCATCAAAATTTACATAGCGACATTTGTGAGTATTCAGAATCGGGTTATACACCTGCTTAAGTCGATTTTATGGGCATTCAGATGATGCAAATCAGATTTTTCTTGAGTAGAAGCATCCGAGACAACTCCATCTTCTTCTTCTTTCGGCTTTTCCCTTCAGGGGTCACACAGAAAACAATTTAAAAAGTAAAATAAAAAACCTAATATGATGATATATGAATGAAAAAATCATTGAAATGAACATTTAATAGGAGTCTAGTATATTGCCATATACTGCTGCATGAATAAGTAATCTCTGAAAATTTGGTTTAATTCAACGATATGGCAATAATATCCTCATTATTAAATAACATAAAATAACATTTGATCCAGCACATGGAATTAATTTGTATTTTTTTTTTTATAGCTTTCGTTCTCTGATATACTAAATCAATAATATGTGCGTGGGATATAATCTATTCCCTTACACTTTTTATTCATAAAATAATAATAAAAAAACAAAACAAATTAATTAATAAAACAATGCCAATGTATTCGTTACTATTTTGCTTTCTCCTCTAATCATTACATTTTTTATGTGATTTTTTTTCAATGATTTACAAACACCTAATTGATCTACACTTTATTCTGTTAATCAGGCTTTCAGGAGCATCTGAATGGGATTCATTCTCTCATTAATGCTAAATTTAAGAGATTTTAAAGAATAAACAATGCTATAGTTCTGTGTTATTAAATATATTAGTGTCTTTTAGCTCTTAAAATATAAACATTTGTCATGTTTAGCCTTGTTTCCGCACCATTTCATAGAGTCTGCTAGGAAACTCAACAGGAGGAAGAATATTCTGTTCAATTATTTGTAATAGTATTTTTAATCATCTGTCTGAACCTGCCAATGCTGACTGCTTGTAGGCTCCCATTTTTTAATTACCCTGTCATTATTTATCATTAGAGCTGATTTATGCGCCAGAACAGACCTCAAGCGTAAGTGAACAGAGAGATGAATCATGTAGATTACAACAGTGTTTTGGGCTTTTATTTCTCTTGCCTCCTATTTGGAGAGTTCACTAACTTTAAATGCAATTCATTTGATAAAAGTGGGACATACGTGCACACAGACACACACACAGACCAGTATAATAACTATGTAAATAAACAAATAACCTCTTCTCGTCTCAACAGTGACTACAGAAAAAATTGTACTGGCTACATTAAGCTCTGTGAGGCTCAAGGGGAAACTCGTGCATGATGGGATGCATTTTTGTGGCCAGTGCACAGCGTCCCTGTGGAGGACAGTAGCAAGATACAGAACTAGAGCAATATTCCAACAATTGGATTAGAGCTGGGACCCACCTGCCAAATAAATATTGATAGATTCGGGTGGCTGATGCAGCTGGAAAGTATTTTAACCTTATTCTGCTGCCCGAAATGTGTCAGCACTCGTTACCTGATCACTCCACGGCTGTGGGTCACTGTGCTCCAAATTATACTATTACAGTCAGAAGAGAAGGTGAAGGGAAGGGCTTTTTACGGAAAAGAGCACGGTTCTAGCTTATGAGTCCTGATGAATCTTGGAATAATATGAAATACTGGCTATACGCTCAAACCAATATTTCACAGACAATTCTATATTTTAAGAGAAAGACTACTGAGATATTTCTAAAGCAATTTCACCACTCGCTCTAGTGCAGAAGGCTTATAGCCACAACAGACGGCTGAATTTTATGAACATGAAAAAGCTCTGGCAATATTAATTGCCGGTTTTGAGTCACGCAGCGCAAGAGCAAGTCCGTCGCTTGGCCACTTTGCAGTCCTCGCTTCTATTATACATTATATCAATCAGACACCCCGGATTCAGTAAGATGACTTATTCACCTGGGCCGTGAGCTCATTACGGACCGCTCTGATGCCAGTCACAGCACGAGTAGTGCCTTTTTCACAGTTCAACACCCTCCCCCCACAGGCCGGGGGGGGGGGGGGGGGGGGGGGGGGGGGGGGGGGGGGGGGGGGGGGGGGGGGGGGGGGGGGGGGGGGGGGG
>CM075011.1:7270101-7326812 GCA_037576675.1 Pangasius sanitwongsei
GGGCCGTGGCCTTCCTATCTGACCCCCCTCTTCCCCGCCACCCCCCCCTTTGGGCGTTTTCCCCCTTCAACCCCCCCCCCCCCCCCCCCCCCCCCCCCCCCCCCCCCCCCCCCCCCCCCGGCCCATGGGGAGAGGACAGGATGGCAATTTCTCATGCTCATGCAAGTAATCAGGTGCGAAGCTGAACTCAGAAGTTTAAAGCTATAGCTAACCCAAAGGAAAACTTAATATGAAGAGCACAAGTGCCTGAGCAGAGACGAGCATTTCACTGACAGACATGCCACCTACTGAATGATGAGTCATAGTACTAGTTAATGGGAGTCAAGCTCTTCAGTAAAGAGGAAGCTTTGGTTCTTGCAGCTGCAGCTCAGGATCAAGTGTAAAACCAGCCATGTGTATGACAGGCCAGTTGTCTGTCTCCGAATTCACTGTGACCCCACCGCCTTGGGCAACTTACCGTGAGCTTAATAGAAAAAGGCACGTTCATCTCCTACAGCCACCTTGTTCCTTTGAGCTTTCACAAAATTAACTACTTTCATTCCCTCACAGACTCGCTCGTTGTTGACCGCCTCAATCGGTCTGTCTGGGTTTGATCCCAGGGTCTCGTTTTTGCTGTACCTCAGAGAGGCCTGTGTTGTGCTTTTCATTCATCTATCCTGCATTCAAGAAAAGCTGTCCAGCGGTACAGTGAATTACTGGAAGTAAATCATAATAAAAACCAAGGTGTCAACATAGCTAACAAGAAAACCCTGGCGGGAAAGAAGAAGAAAAAAAAAAGACCACAGAATCCCTGGCATGTGCCGGTAGACTCCATGCAAACGGCATAACTGATAAAGTACTGCTTTATCTGATATTTAACACCCACCTGAGTGAGTGTATAAGCTTACCGGTTCTAGCAGGTATAATTTTGGACAAAATGTAAGACTAACATTAACTAGCTAATTTGCCTTATTAGCCTAATGTAAGTCTATCAAAACTTGTGCTTTACAATTTTTTTTAAGTAAACGATCCACTGGGAATATGTTGAGCAAATATGTCGATCTGAATATGTTGAGCAAAATCTGCAAAAATATGATACAGTGGCTGAGAAAATGCATAGAACAGGTGAACATGTCGAGCATATGTTGTAAATAATAAATCCAAAATGAAGTATATGTAGTTTTACTCTCATTGGTTCCTGAATTTCAGACACCCTGTATTGGGCAAATAGTGCACTACATGGGTTATACCAACACCCTAGGTAGTGAGCATTATTATATATAGTTAATATCTGGGATTCAGCCCAACAGTCTAATGTAGGCTTTAATATAAATAGGATATGATACACAGAATGTCTGTTGTAAAGGGTGTGAAAAAGGCAAAAGTCCAATGTGTCTGTTACTTAATAATAAGTAGCAATTCCATTTTTTTTACCTACCAAAAAGCCCATAATCATGCTTTCTTGTTTTCTACTGGCTCACAAGACTGTGGTCACAGGTTAAAGTTCACCTAGACAAAATATGTGCGACGCGAGAGTAAGCACGACCAGAAGCTAATACGTCTTTCATGGCCCATGTCCTTTTCCCACAAGTGAACTGGCTTTCCTGCCTGAAAAATGTATGTGTTTGGTCTGACCACTGTTTTAGAGCGCTTTCACACCTACCAGCCCATTTGCCAAATCCGAATCAGAGTGAAATAGGTACCTCTGGTTCGGTTGCTATTTGGTTTGGTGATTTAATTATAATGCATATAATTACACCAAGCAAAAAGCAAACAAATGTTGGTCGAGGGGCATGCAGTGCAGAAAATTTACTCATAAACTTTTCACATGAATTTGCCAAAAAACATGGCAACTGGAAAAAATAAGGAAAACGGTAAGCAAACATTTGCTCAGATGAGAGTTAGCAGCTCACATCTACAAAAATTGCTGCAGAAACCCAAAATACATAGAATGTTTATTTCAGAAATCTTCTCGTGGTCAAAAATCATAAATGCTACGGCTAAACTGTAGATGTTAGCACCTTTGTATAAATGTAGGCCAAGTGTGGTTGAAAATAAACTGGAGCTTCATTTAAAGCTGCTGAAAGTTGGGCTGTCAAATGGGGATGCTTAGAGAGTTGATATAAATTATGCATATCTTATCTAGGAAATCCCATGAAACTAACGCTTCCTGCTAGGAAACTTTTCTTATTTAATTCACTTTGAGTCAGTCTTCCTCTTAGTACACTGATGTGACTGTTGGAACTATTTATGCCAATGTGCAGCCTAAACCACACATTTGACTCTTGGTTGGCAAAACAAATCCGAAACTTGTCAAACTGCAGCAATATCATGACTGCTCTCTAAAACGGGAAAACTTTCAGCCATTCAGAAAACACAATCAATTAATATATATAGAGAGAAGCCATAGAGGCTAGCAAAGGTTTTGCTCCTATTTCCGATAGAGCTCAAAACATGGACCTCTGAGGATGAGACACGGCCTGCCTCCTGTCATTGAGAGCCCCTCTCCTCACACAGACAATGAGAGAAATATCAGGTGCATAGCAGAACCCGTGCCAGCGGAGTCACGTTTTCCAGCGGGAAAGTCAGAAAGTCACTCCAGCATCCTGCTGTGACACTAAGGTTGTGCCCGTCTGCAACATGTTCAGCTCTTACCTGCAGCTCTGCCAGATCTGTAATCCTTGTACATCGCTTCTCTCACTGCAGCGCTCCTGTGAAAAGAAGAATACATTAACTAACAATCAAGCATTCCTTTCATACAGTAAAGCTGACACACAGTGTGTCAGTTTCTTTTCATTTGCGTTGACCTGAAATAATTCTCTGCTATTTTCTTCAGAAATCTGACTCATTTCATCAGCCAACAAAAGAGATTCAGTGAAGTGCCCTCGAGCTTAGAAATGCAAAACTATTTGCCAGCAAAAATTCTTTGTTTCTGCCAACATTCATCTCTTTTCCCCTCACTTTGTTGCATCATTGCTTTCAAGATCACCAGTTTGGGAATTTCAATCATTCATTCATCTTCAGTAGGAGCGTTATCCTGGTCAGGGTTGCGATGGATCCGGAGCCCATCCCAGGAATACTGGGAGCAAAGCTGGAATACAGGATGGATATGACACCAGTCCATTGCAGCGCAGCATGCACACACACGCGCACACACACACACACACACACAAGCACACGCACGCGCACACACACACAGAAATTCACACACTCATTCAAATCTAAGGGCAATTTAGTGAAGCCAAACGACCTGCTGACATGAGCTTCAGTTAATGTTCACATCAAACATGAGAATATAGAGAAAAATCTGATCTCTTTGACCGTGGTTCACAGGAGAATAGCCAGACTGCTTTGAGCTGACAGGAAGGCTACGGTAACTCAAACTCGTAATTCCTCTTTTCAACTATGGAGAGCAGAAAGGTATCTCAGAACGCAAGACATGTCAAGCCTTGAGGTGGATGAGCTACAACAGCAGAAGACCACGGTGGGTTCCACTCTTGTCAGCCAAGAACAGGAATCTGACATCACAGAGGGTGCAGCTTCACCAAAACTGGACAGTAGAAGATTGTAAAAATATCGCCTGGTCTTTTTTTTTTTTCTCCAAAAGGTCACAAACCTTTATAAAACAAATCTTAGAGAAAATATATATAACTCTGTCTATGGTGGCATAACACTGTCATACGTTTTCATAAGTAGCAAATAAATAGTTTAACTCTTTGTTGGGCCCTTGAGCAAGGCCCTTAACCCTATCTGCTCGATGAGCGCCATATCATGGCTGACCCTACTTCCTAACAATCTGGGATATGCGAAGAAAAGAATCTCACTGTGCTGTAATGTATATGTGACAGATTAATATGAAGAACTACAGCTAGAAAGTCAGTTCTTATTATATCAACATGGAAACAGTCATAACATTATGTCAGCAAAAGTCCTGGTCATTTCTGACAGGCAAAATGAGCAGGCATTAAGATAGCCAATGCCTGCTGGAATAAGCCTTGATAAAAATGTATACAGGTATAAGGCATCATGAAGGGCCTATGTAGCCCTGTGTGCACTGCACTTAAATAACGTGTTAGTTATTAAATAATATTAGTACTTAAATAACGAAATGTTATTCAAGCTTAATAAACCTATTTATGGTCATATTTACATTTTACTTAACCAAAACTAAACCAATCATTTATAAAGACAGCTGTAAGAACCACTTTTAAAACATTTCAAATACGCAGAAAATTCAGAGTTGAATCAGCCATGGATATCTTACACCACAAAAGCACAAAGGGACATGTATTTGCTCTAAGGTCAGGGTTCAGAGCTCGCTGTTTGCATTGTAACAGTTCTCTGTGCCAAGCTGATGGATTGGCAAACTCCACAGAAGCGTGTCGAAAATAAAACATGTGTAAAGTGGGCACATTCTCGCGCCGCTGTGAGAGCCCCGTCTTCCCCAAAATAACAGCGTACGTGTGACCTACCTGTCAGTTTATCGCTACATGGACCTGCAGCTGCTGTATATCTGAGCCGATCTGAATATAAATCTGCTAACCAAAACTATTTAAGACAAGTAAACGCTACTGGAATGAACTCGATGTTCTGCCACTTTGATACATTTACATGCATAACGCAATTAAACGGAGGCAATAAAGTAACAAGCCATAAAAGAAGACACGTATTAATTAAGAACACAAGCTTGCTTTTTCCTCTCATAAAGTATTCAATTAATCAGGTCACACTGAATTAACACAACGTGTAAGGTTCATGTCAGCTTGTACCTTTTCTTAAATACAGGTATTAAAAATTCCACATAAAAATGAACAATCATAAATCCTAAAGAGCTCAGGTTATGATCTTGTGAGCATTCATCAAATTAGCCAGCACATATGCTAGAACCAGACGCTTATCATGAGTGCAGCGAAGCAGTAATTATAGTACTAAACGCATACGAGAGCCGGTCAAATAATGAACGGCATCATTCATTAAGGAGAAATGTTCCCCATGGAGCAAGGTAACAGCTGCAGCTGTAGGTCAAGCTTTAGAATAACCGCACTTCATCACTCTACATCGGTCAATAAGGCCTGCCCATGCACACTGACCTTAATCATAACCTGAGTGTTAGTGCTTTTCACCTGAGCTCAAACGACTCGCAGTCAGAATGTTAGCTCCATATTTTCTCAAGTGAGGTTGCTTTAGTGTGAAGGGCAAACATAGGACAGAACTCGCACCCTGTTGCTAAATAGTTCAGAGGTTCTTTGCATAGATAACAGTTCTAGGTTTCTAAAGAGGTTACACTATAAAAAAGTGAAATCTTTTGCTGAAGTGCTTCTGAGAGAACCTTTAAAGGAACAATCTGAAGAATCTTTTAAGGTCCTAAGCAAACCTTTCTTTTCGAATGTATAGAAAAATGAGAAGGAAGAGCCATAAAGCAGATCAGGACAATCATTAAATCCAGCAGTCCGAACCTAGAATGTTCACTAAACATTTATATGAATTTTCATTCAAGTAAACATCTCTAAATAAACTTCTGAGAAGTAGGGATGCATCCAATACTGTGCTCATTTACTTACATTTCTGCTCGTAAAAATGCTCCAGTACCAACATCCCATACCACATAATACTACATGACAAAATCTTAGTGTATGGAACTACAGCATCTTCCTGCAACACAACTAACCTGACAAAAAAATCGATATCTTGTGGTGTTAATCAGTATCTTTAATACAAAGTGTGATGGCTGCTGGCCTGTGTGCCCAGACCGGCGACTTGTGGTCATTACAGTGACGGAAGGTGCTGTGAATTGTGCGCATACAAAGGTATTCCTGAGTGTGG
This sequence comes from Pangasius sanitwongsei, assembly GCA_037576675.1. Lineage (NCBI taxonomy): Eukaryota > Metazoa > Chordata > Actinopteri > Siluriformes > Pangasiidae > Pangasius > Pangasius sanitwongsei. Next base: position 7,275,904 of record CM075011.1, read on the forward strand.
AGCAGTGAGCGTGCAGAGAAACCTGCATGTGCGAGCACATCAGTTCTGCGAGCACTGAGACACTTGCGCTTGCCAGATTGCACACAAATTTATTGACTATGCTCAATGATACTGTGATACTGAACCCCGTGCGCTCTCTATTAAAGATACTGTTTATACACAATAACTTAATTGCAATGTCTTAAACATAAAACTAAGCACAAAGAGTTCATTGTTATCAGCACGCAGCAGCAATCGACAAACAGACCTAAATAAAATGCTAAATGGCGACCCTAATACTCAATACTAAGCGGATTACGCGTTTTCGTAGCTGTATTCGGTCTGAGAAATAATTGTATCAATGCTACTGAGAAGTTTCTAGGACAGGTGCCACCTCTCTCTCTCGCTCTCTCTCTCTCACCACTAGGCAAATCCTGGCTTAGGTGTTTCTCTGAATGTACACTCATTCCAGATTCTGCAGCTTCAGAGAGACAGAACTACTTTATTATGCTAGGCAGGAATAGTGTAAGAAAAAAGACAAGACACCACAAATATTGTTATTCTACACACTGCAGATAAGCACACTAGTTCCCATACATAGCATACATAGGTTACACTAAACAATTTCCCAAAGTATACTGACGGTCAACCAAGTATATATTTTTTCTCTTGCATTTTGGGTATAAGGTGCAGAGTCATCACTGGGTGAAGGAGGAGTTTTGGAGACAGATAAATAGATAGAGAGAGAGAGAGAGGGAGGGAGAGGGAGAAGGAGAAAGAGAAGAGAGCAGAGTGGAAATACCAACAGAAACCAGTGAGGAAAGAGAAAATGCTAACACACCTTAAAGTTTTTTCTTCCTTTCTAATGGTTTGGTGTTAATTACCTTTTATAACACAGTTACATAGCTGTCAAGTGTTCAATGCTGAATTCTGATTGGTCAGAAGGTGTTGATTTATTTTCTATAACAGTAGTTCCGATTAGTCAAATCACAGCTGTTGTTTTTTTGTAATTATTAAAGCCCTCATTCTAATATATTATTGTTTCTATAGTAACAGCTTACACAGGGTCTTGTATTGTATGGTGACACTCCAGATAAACAGGTTAAAAATGTGTGTAATTGTTGATAAGGTTATGTTTATTTAGTATTTATGGAAGGAGTCTCCAGTGTTAGTGTTTGTTCTTTCCTAAATAACAATTTCTAACTGGCAAATTGCTGTGGTGCAAGAGGAATAAAACACTTGGGGATGTGCTGTTATTACATCACTGTATATGCTAGACAGTGGATAGTAACTCTGTGTTTGTATACACTATAAACATTTATAAACACCACTTCTAACTTCAGACGTGGAAAACAACGAAGAGCCTACTCCGGGAAATGTGTGATAACCTGAGGTGTACATCTCTCCCAGTAATTATTAAGATGCTATTCTTAATACTGATGATTCTGACATCTACAAAGAATGGACTATTGGTTGATAGTTGATAAGTGAAGTCAAAATTAAACTTTTGAACAGGATGATTGGTGAAATTGTTATTATTTTGTCTTCTAGGAAACATGTAATATCGTATGTAGCTTCTGAAGGGCAATACTAAATGAAAAAAAAAAAAAAAGATCTTTAAACAAAATAATAATTTACACCGATCATCCTGTTCAAAAGTTTACATCCCCCTGGCTCTTAATGTAATGTGTTAACATGTAGTGTGAAAAGATGGATCTCAAAATCATATAGCTACTGTTAGAATGGGGTCAAATATGAAGAAGATGCTGGAAAACCAAATAATGTGCAAGACCTGGAGGATTTTTCTAAAGAACAGTAGGCAGTTTAACTGCTCAGGACAAACAAGTGACTCATGAACAACTACCACAAAACAAAAAAACAGCTGTTGATCATCCAGGTAACAACACACAGTGTTAAGAATCAAACGTATGTAAACTTTCAAACTGGCTCATTTGTGTAAATTCAGTTATTATTGTGGCTTGTGGACTATATGTAAACATCTGCTGTGTGAAATAGCTTATTCAGGGCAGTACTAAATGAAAAACAAAATGCAATTTTTATGATCCCTCTTTTTTTTTTTTTTTGCGAATTCTGCAGGGCATATGTAAACTTATGACCATAACTGTAGAAATTGGTCTTAATTAATCTCACAGTGGTCTATGATGGTCTAATTTGCTGGTTATACTTTGACAATTGCTCCCTTCAAATATTAATTAAGGCAATTAATAATAATAGTCCACAGTCATAATTGAGAATAATGGTAGGTGATTTTTAAATACAATATAGCGTGTATGAACCGCGGTCTATTGAAAGCAGCTAAGATCCCGCTAGCCAGGTGTGTTTACTCATGGTTGGCGAGAACCCAAACTGGTAGCCCTCTTCACACGAGCAGGCTATTGCCAGCAGGCAAGTGATTAAGATTTATATTAACCTGAGTGCACATCAGAGCGGACACTATAGCAACATCACACATAAACCTCAGACTGAGGGAATCAGACACTATACAAACATGACATTTTCAACTCCGTTCACTATCGCTTATTCCACAGCATCGCTTATAGTGCTCAGGGTTGGCTAATTAAGTGGTTCAATTAAAGTGTTTGCTTAACTGTAATGCAAAAATGCATGATTCAGTGGAGGCGAATGAAATATGTGCATGCAGTATGAATTTAACATGAACTCCCTACACGCCTCTCTTTCACTGACACGTCTGACTAATTTAAATAAATAACAGTGGCTGACAAAACTCGGTTACATATTTAGATGGAATCAGGCATTAATCTTAAGAAATAAAATATACAGTAAACCACTTGGTGACAAATGCACATGTAGGCCATTAGAAAGAGACTGAGAGACTGAGAATATGCCGAGCGCCTCCTTCTAGAACTGAAAACACTTTCTTCCATCATGTTTTTTTATGAAAGCCAAACCATTCCATGAAATTTCAGTCTGATCATGATGGTCAGTGGACTTAAAGTGTCTCTCCTGCCCCTGGAGAGCTTTTATCGTGGTTATGAGCACCATTCCCTTTCCACTCTATCTATATTCCCCCAAGGCCTTTCCTATAAAAGCTATGCAATAAAATCTAGAGCCAGACGCTTTACCTCATACTCTCCCTTGTCTTACTTTAAAAATGCATAGATTGCATAGCTGTTAATATAAGTCCAGTATGAAGGATCCCTAAGATGACAGTCTCACACATAAAAATGACAAACGTCAAGCCTTTATTTAGAAAAGACTGAATGATTAGACGTCTCTCTGGTTTCTTTTTTGATCATAATGATTTTATCTGGTGAACCTTTATTTTATCACGTGGTTTTGATGGTTGAAGCCCATTTCAGGGTTTTTAATATGTATCGTTATTTTCCCTCAGCCACAAGATTTCTCGTTGGAGAGCTGCATTTTAGCTTCAGCATTTTTACGGATTTACCTGCTACAGAAACACCTACTAGTCCATTGCTTGAGCCCATATCAAAGGATACTTTTAGTTTCTTTGCTATTTGGTTTGGTTTCACACCGCATGTAATCAAGCAAACCAAAATGCTAAAAAAAACAAAAACAAAAAACAAACAAACAAACAAAAAACAAAAAAACAGAGGATCACATAGGGCTGAAAATGTACTCATAGAACTCATCCGTTCATTGGTCAGAGATATAACAACAGAAAATGGCAAACATTTCTCAAGTGTGCAAACAAATCACAAATATTACTTGAGCATGGAGAACACAGAGCTGGTGCTCAATAACTTACTATTTAATTTCACTATTTAATTATACAAATAACTAACTGTAAACTTTTTGTGGATCACATCCAACAGGGGTCCATTTCTGCAGCACTACATCTGTGTACTTTGGCTCAGTTTGCACCTTTGCATCTACAAATTAATTCTACCTGCAACCCAAAACACACGGCAGATTCGGTTCACTTCCTGCAGTGAATCGATTCAGAGTCGAATCGCGTTCTCACTGCAAGTGAACCATTCTGGAGTTCATTTGGAAGCAGACTGAGGCCACTTTGCTCACGTCAGACGCTCAGACCAGCTGTTTTGGCACGCACCTGAGTGGGGCTGCTGTGCACTGTGCTGTGCGATTGCAAAGATTCACACCATCGAGGAAAACACACCGATCTGACTTAACACTGCATGTGTGAAAGCATCTTTACATAAAAGCAACGTTGTCCTCTCTACTTTCCGAAGGAAGTTCGTCAAGATCACGAATTTTTAATCACCAGAAACCAACCAAGCACCTTCTGTGCACAAAGACGCTGCACTTATTATTATTATTACTGCAGTTATTATCTTCATATGTCACTGTCATAGCAACAACAAGCAGGAGCACTGGAAAGGGTAGGTGGCACTCCAGAATGGTGCTGAATGACAGGATTCCCAAACATGAAGCTTCATACTGCATCACACCAACACTCTGTCCTGATATTCACTCTGTCCATTCTGATGTGCACTGAACACACCTGTTATAGCAATAAAATCTAGGACTACACATCCGTCATCGTTGCCATATCACTTTTTTTTTTTTTTTTTTTAGCTGGAATGTGTTTATCAGGGAGATATACCACCATTTTACAGTACCAGCACAAAACATATATTTGATCCGATGTTAACATGATAAATTAACTATTTTTGAAATAATCAGCTTTATTTTAATAACTATTATCAAATTACCGAGTACGAGGACATGCTACGCAAATGGCGAGACAGTGTTCTTGCAAAGTATCACTATGTTTAGACAATGTGACAGGAAGAAAGGTGCTGAGATACATCAAGTTTCACTCTTCATTACAATACATGCTATGATACCGAACAGTAGTCTACACAGGAGTTGTTTTATTTTCCTGTACATTTAAAAAAAAAATCATCTATAGATAACATTCAGAAAATAGTCTCTCTGAGTGTACACTTTTTTTTTCAGCTTTCTGCGTTTATTTTTTTTTTTACCACATGACTCTACTGAGAATGCGCTCTTTCACATGAAACACCTGCAATCACACCAAAAGCCCAGTAAAAAAAAAAAAAAAAAAAAAAAAAGCCCTTGGTATGGCCTGTTATGTTCCTTGACACTTCAGTCAGTTCAATACAACCTGCGCCTCCCCCGGGACTGAGAGCTGCAGCAGAAATGGGACTGGCAGACGGATGGTGGTGTATGTCGTGCCCAGACAATCAAGGCAACCTCCACAATGGCTTATGTAAGAATGCAGCCGAGGGCATCAAATACATCTGCTTTGAGGTGCGCTTTGAAAGCGATGACCAAATATTGTGAAAAACATTTCTTATGTGGGACAACGCACTGGACTGTGCAGCTTGGGGGAAGAATATCACATGCTATATATATATATATATATAAAAATCATCATTTCAATCAATAAAACAAGGGTCATAAGGATTTAACATAACATTCAGGATCTTTACCACTGAGTCACGAGAAGTAGTTTAGAAATTATAAATGCAATTCATTCACTCATAAATCAAATTCATTCACATTATCATATTTGGCAGTAAGTAAGTAAGTAAGCAGGTAATAAAGTAACTAAGTAATAAAGTAAGTAAATAAGTAGGTAAATAAGTAAGATAAGTAAAAAAGTAAGTAAGAAAGTAAGGCAAGTAAGTAAGAACTAGTACTGTACATAGTTAAGTACTTAAGTAGATAGATAGATAGATAGATACATAGATACATAAAAAGGTAGTTTAAAAAGGCAACATGGGAAGCACAAAAAAACATGTAAAATACATTTAAGCCTCAACACATCACACACATCAACTAATTTAGATCAGAGAAAATGAAGAATAAAAGAGCATCATAAAAAAGAGCAGCAGAGAATTATATTGTTTAATAGTGTTAACACAACCCCGAACTCAAAAATGTGTGTTTTTTTTTTTTAATGATCTCACATTTTTCAATTTAGACTTTTAACCCAGAATATTTTGCAGTACTTTCATTAAGCATTATCTATGAGCTCAGTTTCTTGCCCCACAAAAACACACAGGCTTTGAGTAAGCAAATTCATAGAGAATGATACGGCACCTGGGGACCCGCATCATAAAACCGCTTCACTGATGTGAATAATGTACAACATGTTATGGTATATTTTAATAGGTTTGTCTACTATCACAACATTCTGAGAATCTAACAACGCAAATCAAGATTCAGATACCGAAACCCAGAACGTTTACCAGCAGCTAGCTAGCCCACCAACTAACCTGTTAATGATGAACTTGTGATGAAATCCTACTTGTTTGTAGCTCTCACAAATGCATGCTAGGTCACTAGCAATTGTGTACTGCACATTAAAATTAAATGTTAACATTTACATAACATTAAACAATTTAGAATTCCAAATAGATAAAGTGGATTTGTTTAAATTACACATTCAAGGAAATCCTATATAGTTTAATATTATAAAACAGTGCAGCCATTTCATTACTTTACATGACCATTAAGAAGATACTTCTATCTAGTAACTAGTAACTTATTAATTTATTTAATTATATTTAAATGCAATTAAATGTAATTAAAGTGGTCTTTAAACAGAGATAGTGCGAATAGGTTCTAGGGTACACATGTAACTACACATATTATTACAAATATTACTACTGTAATAGAAATTCACTGGTCTTCAACCAATACCTGCCTTTCACTTGTACTAACTTGCATACACAATCCCTGTCCTTGAAGTGACTTTCTGGCTTTGTAAATTGTAATTGAAAGTGCAAAAATTCTTGATTTTCATAAAAACTCTGTTTTGCATTTCTAGACAAAAAGCCCCTACCTGCGTATTCAATAAGGCAAACTGGCTAAACATAATGCTATTTTGCTCCTGTGAAGGATGCAATCCACTGTAAACCTGTTTATAAATAAGTGTACATGTTGTTATCATGTCTTTTACTAAGGTATGCTTAATGCACGCTACATGATTTTAACCCCACTTTCCAGTCTAATTTAGGAAGTTGCCGACAACTGCCCCGTTCAATCTGTCACAAATGGTCTTATTACGATATTTTCAAGGATGCATAAAATTCTTGCCGATGAAGCTTGTAGTGTGAGCATCTCTACGACAAGTAGCAAGAACAGTGATGGGCAACAGCCAATGAGAGTCTGAAAGGAAACTATTATAAGCACAATGGTAAAAACTAAATAAACATGACATGATTCTGGGAGACACACAGTATAAAGAAGGCTACATTTCTTTGCAGTATACCTCCAGTTCTCTTGGCAGAACAGTCAATCCTAAACGCCTGCAACTCTGCAACCAATCTCATTTTCTTGCATTTCCCTTTTTCCTAAAAAGAAACTATTTCAGAAACTATCACCAGAGCTAGTTGCTCAGGCTCCATCATGACACATGATCAACAATTTCCGATTTTATTTTTGTGAGAAACCAAGATTTGGGAATCAGATATACTTTTTTCTGTAAAGCTGCTCTGTGACAATGTCCATTGTTAAAAGTGCTATACAAATAATACTGAATTGAACTTGTGTAGGAGCTATCTAGCTGAACGACTGTGTAGTGTGAATCAGACCTAAATTCATGTACTATTAGCAATACAGCAATTCTGAGATTTTGAAAATCATGTAGTATCATAATGGTCATTATGTTTTCTATATTTTTTGCCCTGGCTTTCCCAAGTTCATGACTCCACATCTCTTACTTTCCCCAAACACATTCGAGACAGGAAAATGCACAACAGGCAGATGGTAATTTCTTAGCAATAGAGTTTGGTTTCAGGGACAATATGGTGCCACAAGACAGTTCTCCAAATAGAGAGCAATTTCCAATAAAGTGCATTTTACACAAAAACATGGCCTTGTTATTTATGATTGTGCCAAGAACCAGAGGGCTTGTGTTTAACAGCCATATGCATGCATTGCCTTGGGTACAGTGCCAATGTGTAGGTCTGAGGAAGTCATTCCCAGCAGTCTCATTCCGGCAAACCCATGGGATTGGCAGATTGAAAACCTGGCAACATGTGAGGACGTTGAATTTCATTATGGCAGAAAACAAATACAGCTCAATAAATCTGGTAATAAATGCATCCAGAGTGACTTAATGCTTGACTATGGTGCATATTGTTGCTCAATGTTCATATAAGAGCTACATATTACTAGATCAGGTGTTTTTGACTGTAATCACCATAGATTTGCTAGAAATAAAACATAGAAATAAAACTAAATTCAAACACAAACCATTAGTATCAAGTGAATAATACACCAATAAGAATAGCGAGAGGAATAAATACATTTTCCAACAACATTGGAAAAACCATCGCTACCATACAAAAGAGGCTTACTTTATTTCATTTTTTCCTTCAACCTGACATTGGACCGGCAATTACTTTGCACTGACACACTGAAAATGTTTTCTCTATTCATTGGGCAAAAAATGTAATTATCCCTGCCACTGAGAGAGTAACCATATTCTCCTTTGACGTTGTAAAAAATATGATCAAAGCATGACTTCACATCAAAGTCTAGCTAGATGTTCACATTGTCATTATACGGACCAGCATCAGAGCAAGCATGTGGAAGAACAAAATGGGGAATCCACACAAAACGCCAAAGAAAATCTTGAATAACTTTAAGGAGGCAAAAAACATCAGTTAAAACAAGAAAGGAGATGGCAAATTCAGTGACAAGTAAGCATCACCAAGCTTCCATAGCCTTATAATGTACTCACTAATAATCTGAAATAATCTAAATAATTCAATAATAATTGAAAATAATATTTCTCTTATATCTCTTTATACCACAGAAATTTGCCAGCACTAACTTTTTAATTCATTTATTAAAGAATGACATGTTGTACATTTTTATCCATTTATCAAGTTAGTTCTTTTTTTTCACTTAAGCTATGAACAGTCTCTCACCAGCCTTTTTTTTTTCTCTTGAAGATGATAAGACAAAAAAAAATGCAGGTTGTCAAGTTACCAGGAAACCGCAAAGGGCAAAGTCCTCAAGGCTTTTCCCGTTGTTGGAAAACCTACTGACTTTTACAAAGTGCTGACACTGGAGTCTCCTTCCAAAAATGGTAAATAAACAGGTCCTTAGAGAAAGCTTCACCATATCAGCATTCATTTTTTTTTTTTTTAAAAGAAATCCATTTATGTATAGTGTCAATCATACAAGTCCCTGTGTAAGCTGTTACTATAGGAAAAATTACAACATGCGCATTAATATAAACCTGTGTCTTGCTGGTGTAGAAAATTAAGCAACCCCTTCTGACCAATCAGAGTCGAGCGTTCAATGGCACTGAGGAATAAATTCATACAGCAACACTAAGTAGTCAACCTTGTTTACTAAGCCTTATGCCACACTGATGCCTTCCAGTTTTAGTGGTGAAAATAGGTTAAATATCATTTTGGCAGCTCTTGCAAGCGTCGGTTGCCATGTGTGAAGGTGTGGGAAGAATAAAAAAAAAAAAAACACAGGGGAAGTAGGCGCAGAAAAATGAGTACGCATAGCCTTAAGCTGTATATCAAGTTTGCTCCCTCTAGCTCAAAAAGGGGTTGGGGGAAGAATCTAAAATATAGATATATTGCTGGCAGTCCATGTGGATTCTCTAGAAGATAAAGTTTGTACTGAAATGAGGCCAAATTATCATTGAACATAGAGTCAACTTCCATATTATAGCATAGTCAAATGATGCCATATTATACATTTTCTATATGGCCAAAAGTTTGTGGACGCCTGACCGTGACCCCCATATGTGGTTCTTCCCCCAACTTTTGCCACAAAGACTTCTAGACAATGAGGAACACAATTGTCTAGAATGTCTTTGTATGCTGTAGCATTACAGTTTCCCTTCACTGGAACTAAGAGGCCCAAACCTGTTCCAGCGTGACAATGCCCCTATGCACAAAGCGCTGTCCATGAAAACATGGTGAGCCAAGGGTGGAGTGGAAGAACTTCAGTGTCCTCCATGAAGCCCTGACCTCAACACCACTGAACACCTTTGAGATGAACTGGAACACTGACTGCACCCCAGACCTCCTCGCTCAACATCAGTGCCTGATCTCACTAATGCTCTTGTGGCTGAACAATCACAAATCCTCACAGCCACGCACAAATCCCCACAGCCAAAATCTCGTGGAAAGCCTTCCCAGAAGAGTGGAGGCTATTATACCAGCAAAGGGGGGCTAACTCCATATTAATGCCATGCCTTTGGAACAGGATGTTCATCGAGCACATATGGGAGTCACGATCACGTGTCCAAAAAAGTTTTGGCCATATAGTATATACAGTACATAGATCTCATATTTTCACTTGCAATTAGTCAGTAAATCTATTACAAATTAGAAGAAGTCATTAAAAAAAATGAAGACAGCAAACCTTCTTAATGGCAGTGGCCAAAACGGAGAAGAAATAATTAAGCTACAGCTCAAGCAGCAGTCAGAAATCTTGGTGTAATGCATAGCTGGGACTTGACATTTAAATCCCACACTAATAATGTCAATACATCATTTCCCATTCAAGGAACACAGCATGACTTAAACCTCACATTTCATCATGATGATGATGATGATGATGATAAGTTGAGTCATGCTTTTATCCTCTCTTGGTAATACTGGTAATATGATTTGTTTTAGCGGCATAGGTAAAAATGTAAAGCGGTCTAATCCCTTATCAAAGGAAGCATATTAGCACATACTTTAACATCATTGCACTAAAAAGGATTTCAAATGCTTCTATAGGTGCTATAGCTTCTGGCATGAAAAGACATCTCTGAATGCCTGACAGACTATGTTACAAATAGTTTTAATATCATGTTCTGCCTCGCTGAACATCTCAAGAGTTATGCACAAGAAATGTTATGAACTTCTGGAACACAATATGCTACCTAAAATAATATACTAATATTTTCTGCACATATTCCTTTGTACATTTTTAATATTGTTCATATTCATAATGCACATATCACTCGATCTTTATGTACACATCTATCTATCTATCTATCTATATCTATCTATCTATCTATATATATATATATATCTTATATCTTACCATTCTATTTATCTGCTTACTCTGTACTTTACTACTACTGCATGAGGTTAGATGCTAATTTAATTAATCTTCATGATTTTATTATTTATTTTAGTGCATTACTTTTTCTGTATGTTTCCCCCTCTTGTTCATGTCTTCTTTTCATTTTACCCTTTAAAGCACACCAAGCTTCGCTTTAACAGTGTGAAATGATTATCAGCTTATTGTATTTGTTATAAAAAGAACACATTATATTATATTCCTTTACAATGTACTCATTTATTTCCACATTACGCAGTAATAAATGATGATATAACTGTTGCCAGAGTAAGCTGTACATCTAAATACCGATTCATGATGGAGCTGGGCATTTCATATTCTCTTCCCTTCCCACTGTTTAGCCCACAGCCGCCCTCCCCACCTCTACACGGTGGAAAGTTTACTTGCAGCCAGACATTAATAATTCATCGCTTGCAGTGGACACAATGAATACCAATTCCCTCATATTGCAATGCACTATCATCAAGGCTGATTGTGGCATCTAAGGTCATTAACTTCATCTTTGGCAATGTGCCTGCACATTCAAATGACCGGCACAGACTGCTGACACCAAGGTTACACAATGCAGCTTCTTCGCCACCCAGAGCCACAGCGAGCAGGAAAAAAAGGCAAATCTCATTGTAGGGTTCAAACACTTTTTGCTTTAGACTTTGCCCTTTGCCCTCTGCAAACGTGAACTGTGGTTTCGTAAGAAGAAAATTACTTTTGCAGAATATGAGACAGGATCATTGCCCGCAAGGTACCGCTCCAATAACACTGAATACACATCCGAGAAAGAAGGTAAATTACAAAAAATAAAACATACTCACAACACACTCACCACACTGTGTTTGCTAAAGATCTTGCTGAACACACTTCCCAACTTCTCTGATTCATGCGACTCAATCAGCTCAGCAATTTCTACTGTCGTGTCATAACACTGCAAATTCATTTTGCATGAAGCAGACAGTTAAATAGCATCAAAACTATACATGACAGCAGTGCTGCTGATTGCATGACTGAGGATCATTTCTGAAAATTATGGACAAAATTATGTCCTGGCACAATTCCCAAAGGCAAGTAAATCAAATCTCAGGTTGGTGGCTTGATTACATTTTGTTAGAAATTTAAAAAAAAAAAAAAAAAAAAGATTTTAGCCACACAACACAAAGTGTGTTTTGACATCCCAGCGAAAGTACATCAAATCAATCACAATCACAATCCTGAACAAATATCAGAAAATGAAAGCTCGAGATTTGAGAAGTAAGTGTTTCTTTAACGCCAAAGCACACAAAGGTTTGTGATGCACACATATAGAGAGAAATGGAAGACAGCGTAAACAAAGGAAAGAAAGAATGCTTCTTTGAGTTATTGACTGACTCCTGGTTCTTGTATATTTGCAGAGTGAACCGCATGCCTCCTCCTCCCTCACTCTTCTGCTGTATAGCTAAATCAAGACATTATACATCACCACGACTGAATGAGGTTTGCTTACAAAATCCGAGGCAGGCTTTTTGTGCCAATTAAGTCATGCAGTCTAAAAGCGCACCATGTCTTTGAATCACACGTTGAATTGTCATCAGTTTTCTGCATCTGGATTAGTCAATATTCACAGCTGGATAATGTTTTTGATGCAGCTGAAATTCAGCTTACAGAAGGCAGAGAGCCCAAATACAAAATAAAACTGCTCATTTAAGGCTGTAGCTAAAACACATAGTCTAAACAATAAGCATGAAGTATATACAACCATATTTTATTCATTTTTTTTAATCATTTCAAAGCTCTCACATTTTAAAATACCATACAAACTCACATTCCATAGTTCCACATGAAAAGAAATGAAGTTATACTACCGTACAAGCATACACGTACAACACAAACAAGACATTGTGTCCTTTTGCATTCAGCTGCAGAAGTTATTTGTATTTCTTCATTATTGGCACACCATACATTCTCACTGCAAGCTGATCCCCTCTAAGGGTTAAACTCTAGAATCACCCATGGCGTACAGAATAATTGACTGTCTGACTCAGAATAGCCATTGTTGCTCTGCTCAGCTGACAGCATATAGCTTCCACTTTCTTTAACTGTTTTTTTTTTTTTTTTTCCAAAACTTCAAAGGCTTTCTAACTCACTAGAACAAACAAAAAAGCCACTACATGTGAATGTGGGGGTAGCTGGACCAGCTGTGTGCAGGTTAGAGCAACTTATGCACTGCTAAATATTAATAGCTGACTTTCCACTGAGAAACTTTAGCAGAGGAACTCTGGTCTGGAACTGAAACATAAGGCCTTCAGTTCCTAGTGCAATGCCATTGCAATGCCTCTGTCGCCAATATCAAACCTACAGCCATAGAAGCGACATGGGACTTTTAAATCACTGCATTTTCAATTCTGAACCTTAAAATATAGGTTACATTATATAGGGATTAAGAACTATTTGAGCTCACAAGTTAAGTTTGAAGGACCCGTACTAAGCTGGCTGGCTATTATTAAATCATTAATGTTACCCAACTAACTCTTTCCTTACCCACTTGGACCTTGAAAATCACTGCTTAGACCCCAATTATCACACCCAATTTTTAACACCCACTTGGACCCCAATGATCACTCAATTGGACCTTGATTAATACTGCCTGGACCACTTGGACCCCAATGAACACCTACCTGGACCCCGATGATCACTACTTGGACCCCAACGATTAGGGCTAATGATCCAATTGGACCCTGATGAACACCCACTTGGACCCCAATGATCACTCCTGATGATTACTGATGATTTCTGCTTAGACCCCAATGATCACTGCTTGGACCCCAATTATCACCTGCATCGATTTTGTTTTTAACACCCACTTGGACCCCAATGATCACTCAGTTGGACCGCAGTAAATACTGGTTGGACCGCTTGGACCCTGATGAACACCTATCTGGACCCCAATGATCACCACTTGGACCCCAATGATTAGGGATAATGATCCAATTGGACCCTGATAAACATCTTCTTGGACCCTGATGAATACCCACATGGACCTCAATGATCACTCCTGATGATCACTGATGATCGCTGTTTGGACCCCAGTGATCACTGATAGCTTTTTATTTTGATTATCTAGGCTATGTTTAATTGTAATGCATTTCAATTGCAATGCATTTCACCTTGATGCTGTAACTATTTTTAGAACTATTTTTACTATGCGGGTTAAATAGGTGACAGTGATGGCAGTCTTTTCAGAATCAACAACAAACAGCTATGTGGAAAAACTGAACAAAATAAAGTCCAGCGGAAAGCTGTCATTTAGGCTAACTCTCTTGCTAGCATAACCTCATCAGTCACCTCAAAGTTAAACATATCTAGAAAAAATACAGATGCTAGCGAGACTAGAAAAATATCTTTTTATGTGCAATGCGAGGACAGAACACCACACTTTACTTAGTGCACTTAACTAGCTCCATACAGTATTACTTTATACTAGCTACCACATTTAGCCTAGTCAATTAAATTTCCAGGTAATTCCAGGTAAATTTCCACTTGCCCTGTGGGCTAGATAATACATTTTTGATTTGTCCACCCCTGCCACACTGATGTTTAGGCATGTGTTTAATGACACTGCACTGCCTGGAGCTTTGCATACATTTGTATTTTGGGGAATATATATTTTATTCAAGACAGACACTATTTGTATTCCATTTAATGCGATAGAACTGCTGCAGGACAGACCGCACCTAAATACTGATCCATTTTCAAGTGATGTGTACAGAAGACAAATAGTATACAGTCTCTAGCAGCAGGCCATGTCAAAACTGAAGACTAATTTAACAAAGAAAGAAAAAATGGATATACAATCTGATTATATTGCTCTAAAAACTTTTAAACAGATTTTTTCTATCAAGAGGGAAAAACAGCCAGGTGTTTTGCAATAACACTTTGAATCCCCTGGCCGACTGAAAGTGGAGATTGGTAATAAGATTTGATATAGAGGGGTAGAAATTATACGGAACTCGACCAATTCCCCAACACTTTCAAGGATCTGCGCATTATTCGTGCTCACGGCACACTATGATAAAATAACACCTGCCTTTTTATTCATGAAATCAGTTTGGCCAATTCAGATATAGCTCTCGGACGCCTTGACGTAGGAAGCCTGTCATGGTTGGGCTAGCACAGAGCCAATACTTTCAAAAGACAAGGAAAAGGCAGGCATAGTCATAAGGAAGCTCAAAGCCTGACTGACAGATAATAATGATTTCTTTTCTCTTGAAATAACACATTTGGTCAAAAATAAAATACAGACATCTAAAGAAACTTCAGGAAAAAAAAACCCTTAGGCTGGTTTTAAGGAATTATTTCACGGCAACACAATAACAAAAGTTATTCTTCTTCATTTATATGTCTCTCTCTCTCTCTCTCTCTCAGTGTAGTGTAGCAAGCCAGGCAGACAGACCCAGGCTGGAGACCTTATCTTACTGAGAAACGTGCTTTACTGTGCCGTCTCTGTGGGCATGATGATGGAACGAGGGCATGCCTTCACAGATAAACAACTCCTCTGTACTCAGCAGTGCTTCCTAGACCTACTGTCTGCTGCGGGATACTGCAGAGGCTGTTTCGGCTGTGATTAGCAGCCAGCTCTCGGCCCAGGCTGCTCGGCCCACCCTGAATCACAATGAGAAAAATACAAAGAGCGCAATGCAATGAATTATCAGCATGTTCGGGTTAGCATCAAACACGCTGGTCAGTACTGCAGCTGTCAGAAGAAACTAATGGAACTATTTGAAAGCAAAAAAAAATCTTTTTTAAATGTTTAAAGACAATGGGACAGTGTATTTCTAAAAGAAGGTCATACAGTCAGGGAAAATAAACATTCAGACACTATTTTTGTTATTTAATATACTTCCAGCGCATATATCCACTTTGAATTTACACTCCTGATGTCTTTTGATTTTGTACTTATAAATATATACAAAAAAGTATGTACTCATAAGCATAAACAATAAAGAAAATAGGGAGAAATTAATTGGAGACTATATTGGATAGATCATCTCCATTCCTACAACCCATTCAAAAAAAAAAAAAAAAAAAAAAGTACAGTACAGAGCTGTCCATTATAAACGTTTAGACAAATCAGAACTCTTTTGGAACAATACACTCCGGTCAGACGAAAGAAAAACAGAACTCTTCAGGAATATTTCATTTTGTCGCGTTCGGAAGAAGAAGCGTTGAGCATATGATTCCATGAACACCATACCCACAGTAAAGCACGGTGGTGGGAGCATCAGGATATGGGTCTTGCGTCTGTGCAAACAGATATGCTGCTTCTTTGCAAACAGTACTGGGGCATTACACGTCATCAAATGAAAAATAAATGGAGCAATGTACCAGGATATATTAGAAGAGAATTCAATCTCACTGTCCAAGAAACTGTATCTGGGGAGACGGTGGTCATTTCATCATAGAGACCCTTGTAACTTTGGGAAATTAAAGACAATTTGCTAAGAAGAATGGGCCAAAACTGAAGCAAAAATCAAATTAATTCTTACGCTAGATGTCTTGAAACTGTAATTGACAATGACAGCTCTGCAACAAAGTACTAATGTTGGTCATTTGTGGTGTCCAAATAGTTTTATATATCTTTTACATTTCACACATACACATTTTTTAAACCTATAAATACAGAGTTTATTTAGAAGTACAAAGTCAAAAGACATTATGTGTGTAAATGTGAAGTGGATATATGCACTGGAAGTATATTAAACAACAAAAACAAAGTGTCTGAATACTAATTTCCCTCATTGGATTAGCGAGGGAATTGTACAGACACTGATTTTAACCCATGAGGATTTGATTGTCTTGTAAAAATGAAACATGGAGCCTGACTGAAACGCTAGCCTTCAGTTAACTGTGGAGGACAGCTCATCTCCTGCAACAGCTCGTTAGTGGAGACGACAGCAATCCTGTTAAGGATGCTGTTTCCACGACTGGAGCTCGAGTTGACTCTGCATTTTTGTTCGCTGATAGCTGGGTGTGGGGGAGGCTGAGGTGAAACATGATATGACAACTTTTTTTTTTTTTAAATCTAATGACAACATTGACAGTATTAAATTACTGTCAAAAAAGGATTTCACCTTGTAACTGATTAATACAGATTAATTAACATAAAAAGGTCAGTTTTGATTGTTGATTTTCTTTAAGATGTCATGTACTACTTTTAGTCACCAATCCTAAGTCTCCTGAACCTTTTTGGCTAAATAACCCTTGTCTCTTGAAACAGGTCTCTGAATAAATGCATGTCATTGTACAATATTGCACAATATTTATCATATGATTTAAACTATTAAATACACATTCAAACAATTTATATAATCCTTAAAGTGATGTTGCATATAAGAAGTAGTACTGCAGTACTGGAGCAACTACTGTTGCTGTTTTTCTGTGGCTGAAACACAAATGGCGCTATATTAAGTATTCTAGTTACCCTAAGCAGTGAGCATACATAGTGAATATTTGCCTGTGAGTAACTAAATAAAAATGAATCTTGAGAGTAAAGTTTTTTTTTTTATCGAATTATATTATTAGCTTCTGATGATTTTCTTTGCTTGAAAAAGTGACATAGTGTTGCTTAAAAGAAAATTCTGTGTGGTCACAAACTGGCAGCCTGAATGCGGACCCAAAAACTATTTTAGGGAAACAAAGTGGAAAAAGTCCAGCAGCAGTGTTAAAAAAAATGACTATATTTCAGCGACTCCAGTTTTATAAATGTAAAAAAAAAAGAAAAGTCAGTGACAAAGACAGAATTATTAAAGTATCTCATCTGTTCAGTGCTAGTGGTAGCTTCAAACCGATGCATTTTCATTTATAGCTATAAGCTACTCATGAATGGTTAAGCATTAAAAGCTAATTGTTGTTGCCATTTAGTCATATTAATTGCAAGGAATTTTTTTCTACCTTTTTGTGGAATACCCCTGGTTTATATGCTAAAAACTCATAGTGTAGCACTCCTGCTAACATGTACTGTCTGTGACAGTATATCATCATATGGTCATTAATATTCAAACACATTTTAAATACTAAACTTGTTAAGCAATTATAATTCAGCAGCCATTTTAAGGGAATTTGTGTCCACCCAGGCCTTTCTGACTTTAAAACTAGTCCATAAAACCAACAAGACCAATAAAAATGCTCCAAGAAACAGAGTACATGCCTTTAAAGAACAGCTTGTGCAACTGCACAAAGTATTTACTCCCCACAATCGATACATAGTCGATTATTTCGAGCTGAATAATAGGCTTGCACGGATCATTCGTTTAGTCCCTCAGCAGAATTTGTCACTCAGTAAACCGTGTTATAAAGCCACTGGGTACTGAATGTAGAGTGTGTGTGTGCATGGGTGCCTTGCTGTGGGCCAGGTTCACCACCGCTACAGCAGCACTCTGTATAACCTCAGTGGCGCTGTGGGAGAACGGAGCTGAGTGTGCAGATCGGACCACCTGCCTCAGTGATCCTGCCATTCTATTTATACTCCTCACAATAAATGACTGCTGGCATGCCAGGAACCAAGCTATGGGAGGAGGGGACTGCTAAGTGCTTAGTGGGAAGAAAAACACTGAGAGGACTCTTTTAACCTTTTTTTCTTATGTAATCCAAATAGTGTGGACCATGGGGAAAACATGAAGCTCACTGTAGATCATTTCTGTTTTTTTTATTTTATTTTATTTTTTTCTGGTTTGCTGCTTGATCATGGAAAGAAACAGGGCATACTTCCTGTGCTCTGAAGGACAACGGAAAGTTATAAAAACTTTGTCAAATATTATGCAAGGAACAAAACACTTCTCGTTGATATTTTTTCAATAACAGCACATCCCAAAGTGTTGTTTCTCTTAAACATAGTATATTTAAAAATAAATTATATTTACAGGCTCCTGATTAGCATAAAACAGAAAAGCGTTCGAATCCTGACGACGCCACAGCCATCCATGGTCAGGAGCCAAGGGAGCAAAACTGACCATGTTTTTTGGGTGAGAGGGATGGCACAGTCTCGCTCTCTCTTGCCTGTCAATCAAAGTGACACTAGCCAACCGTGGGCATCTGTGAGGTCATGTATGTGGAGGAGGGCAGATAGCGCTTTCCTCCAAGTATCTGTTGCTCTACCCTGTGACGCAGCATGAACAGCATTTGGAACAGATGTGGTGGCTGGCTTCACGTGTCCCAAAGGAAACATGTGTTGGTTCCCCAGTTGGTAGCTGTTGTATGATAGAGGAGAGCTGACCGGTAGATGGGAATTTGCCAAGACTAAACTAGGGAGAAAATAGTGGAGAAAGAAGAAAAGCCTCAAATGGAACTACTTCACACTTCTGGTCAATTTTCGTTTTGGCCAATTTGTACAATTTTGTGTCATACAAAAATGTTCAAAGACAAACCAATTGACCAGAGAATAAGCCAATGATAACGTAATTTGAGGCATTTACAGGAGACCTGGAACAGCATTCAGTGTCCGAAGGTAAGTGGAGTACTCCTGATCAGATGTAACATGAAGTAAAACTCCGCCTGGCCACCCTGCCTGCCAACTATCCTGCTCATAAATGAGCTTTACGAACAGCTGCTCCAAGTGCATAGAGATCTGCTGTGCAAAGTGCAAAGGAGACAAATATCTGTGGGCAGTGGAGGGGCATGTTACTAACAGCTTACACTTGAGCGCTTGCTGTGTTTATATCTTTCCCCTCCTGCCTGCGGCTTGACACCTGGTTCATGTCATCGGGGCCCTGTGACTGTGGCGAGACACCATACAGTTTCAGAATAGTTAGGTCATATTGTAGCATGAAGTTAATCTTAGCAAACAAGCTCAATTGGCCTTTCACGCGGTTATTTGTAATCCTCTTGCCAAATGTATATCTGGCAAAAAAAAACAAAACAATCAAAGATGCCTCAATTGAAATGGATCACAGGATCCGTGACAGATGTAGCCTTTCGATTACTGAATTACAGTTGAGTGAAGGAGACGGAATACAATCTATTTTGCAAAAGTGGAAAAATAATTGAGTAATTAATTCATTATAGGCTTGTGTGAAACAATGATCACCTGTACATGATATTACATTGCCACTATATCCATATCATTGATTATATTACATTACCCGATCTGCCAACCATTACGAATTTTGTGTAGGATCTCCGCAAAAATGTCAGAGTACGATAGTGGGAGTTATCACTCAAAAATACGTCAAAAGAGCAGTCTTTTTCTCCCCAGTAAAACAGGAGTTGAGCTTGTGCGGGCTTCCTCGCTTTCTGCCAAGATAAATGCAGACTCATGCGGAATAAAATCTACCAGTGTGTGTTTGACTTAGCTCATATTAGAGACTTATCATATATATTTAACATCAAATAACAATTTATTAGAGATGCCTCCAAAAAGAAAAAAAAGAACAAAGAGTTCGACCCAATAAGATGAAATAGGCCTACAATATAGTGTCAAACCTAACAATTTACAAATAATATTAACGGTGGTGATGATTTATTTGGAAGTGATTCAATACATTTTTTTTGTGTGTTTTTCCCCTCACACATTAGTTCAGAATCACTTAAAAATCCACCATCCAGCTGAGGTTTCACGATTGCCAGATTGCAGGGCTGATAATATCATTACACCCTCCCCTAATCTGAACTGGAAATGGTGGAAATACTAGTTTCCTGTCTTTTTTTAGGTTCTGGATGATTAAATCGTTCATCGCAATATTTTAAAATGGGAAATCGTGATCAATATTGCACACTTCATTACTACGCTTAAGCATTATGTTTTACGTGAGTGTTATTGAAAATGTATTGTACTCATATTTAACTACATTTCCAGGACCAAAAAAAAAAAAAAAAAAACTTTTCTCCTTTCAATTTGGATTTATTCAAAGTACTTGTTATGTATCTAAAAGATCTTAAATGTACAGTACTATTTACATTTCAGTTTAAAGCATTCAATCAACTTCGTCAATAATTGTGCCAATGCATCATCTGCTGTGACTTTCTTACTTTCATCAGGTAAAACCACTTCATTCTTACTTTTTAATACTTAAGTACATTTAAAAACTTTTTTACTTGGGTGGTACGATGGTGCAGTGGGTAGCATTGCAGGCTCACAGCTCCAAAGTCCTGGTTCGATCCTAAGCTCGGGTTACTGTCTGTGTGGTGTTTCACATGTTCTCTTGGTTTGTGTGGGCTTCCTGGTTTCCCCCCAGAAACATGCAGGTTGGATGATGTGTGTGTGTGTGTGCATGGTGCCCTGTGATGGACTGCATCCCATTCGGGGAGAATTCTCCCTCCTTACACCCTGTGTTCCCGGGTTTGGCTCTGGATCCATCGCGACCCTGATCAGGATAAAGTGGTTGCTGAAGATAAACGAATAATGAACTTTTTTTTTTTTTTTTTAATTTTGGCTTCCACTTTAACTTGAGTAAGATTTAGACACATTATCTATACTTTCACTTCTCAGTACTTTTCCACCCCTGCTCTTTCACCTGTGCATCAAAATTGGAAAAAAGATTAACAAGAAAGATGGAGCGATTACGATAAGACCACTTTCTGATTAACAAGATTCAATCACGCTCTTAATGCAAGCGTCAAGAAGCATCAGAAGCAACCATTTAATAAATCGTCATGTCAGAAACTGGGTGACTCAAAAGAGGACGTATTTAGCATGGCGTTCGTGCTCTTCTTTGAACAAACTACAGAAGACGATTTCACTCGTACATCCGAGTCTATTATTTTAACCCAGATTCAATTTGCTTGAAGTTTTCGTCTAAAAATCTATTACCTTTCCTTTAGAGTAGTAGAAAGAAAAGACCTACTGCTATGTGTACTCTGGAATATGCATTAAAATTCTTCTATATACATTGGAATTATAATCACTGAGACAAGTTGTGTCATATTCTGATTAAAGTTTCTCATACTGAATATGGAGAAGAGATTTTTTTGCCTTTGTTTTTAACTGATGCTGCACTCAGATAAACCAGTGGCCCAAAAGTATTGACAAGCCCTAATCCCCTAAAACGAATCAATATGTGGCAGCCTCTTGGTAATTGTCATTCTAAGGAAAGGAGATCTTTCCTTCCTTCCTGTCCTTCGAGGTTCTCCTTCCCAAGGTTTGAAAGATGGTCACTCAGTATAAGACAAGTTTTAAAAAATCTGTCCTTCAGCTAAACATCAGTGAGGGTCAATCAGCAAGATCTAAGCCTAACTGAGATTGCATCACCGTCATTTCCACCAATAAGAACGGTATAAGGAATGAAACACCTAGGGGTGTGCTGTTAATCAACAACATGGTGGTGTGATGCGGCCCGAAGAAAGGGAAGCTGCTGGTGAAGCCCTGAAGTGTTTCATTCCTCTTATAGCACAGCAACCTGTCAACAATTACACTTATTTATTTATTAAGAAACAACACATTATCCTTTTTATCCATTTACAGTTATATTTTATGCTGTGGAACGACCATGAAACTTTATTGCAGCTATAAACAGTACCTGCCTCTTCACATCTTGAAATTAATAAGTCAAAAGAAAAAAGGCACCAAGAAGCAAAAAAGTTCAAGACTTCCCCATGGTGGAAAACTTACTGACTGTTACAAAGCACTGGAACTGGAGACTCCTTCCATAAATGTTAAATCAACTTGTCCATACAGAAAGGTTCACCACATAAACAGTTACATATTTTTCACTGTTAAATAACAACACATTTTCTTAAATCTGTTTATTATTAGTATTTGATTATGTGGAGCATTTATCATACAAGCCCCTGGGGATTGGTTTTTACTATAGAAACCTAAAATGATGCATTAATATAAGCCTGTGACTTGAATTATAGACGACACTACTGTCAGAGCTGCTGTTGTAGAAAATGACCACCTTCTGACCAATCAAGATCGCAAATTCAAGAGAGCTGTGGTGTAATAAAACATAATACACTGCCAGACAACAAAGAGAAAAGTATCTGTATAGCTGAAGTGTTTCGGGTCAGACCACCTCCCGTGACTAATCAGACCAAGCACCAGGCACTCAGTAATCAGGTGATGCTCTTCAAAACTTTCTTTTAACCCAGCCAAATAAACAGACTAGCTCAGAATTTTGGCAAGTATTCATTTCTCATCAAAAAATACCCTCATCCAAAAAGTAGACTGATCAACACCATTATTTTTGCTCTGAGTGCAGTGTGATGGCAGACGCCCTTTCAGTAAACTGTCAGTCAATGACAAGGGGGGGAAAAAAATCTGAAAAGTAATCCTAAGCTCTGAATCATTACTCTTGTGCATTTGCATATTAGTGTCATCAAGCTGTCAGTTGTACAGATGTATATTGATATACAATATTTTGACAATGACAATGCCGGCTCAGTAGGTATATTTCAATCTAAATTAAACCATACTTGTTTAACTTGGGCTGTTCTTAGTTCTTGGGATCTAATTCAATTAGACTCATTGTCAATTCATTAATGACTATACATCGGTTCTTTAATGTGCCTTATACACCACAGCGCTATTGATTGCTCAAAAGGAGTTGATTCATTTTCTATAACAGCAACTTTGACAATGGTTCCGGATGCTAGCGGGGAAAAAAAGTGCTACTTATTGTATAGTAACATACACAGGAAATAGTATAATCTAAGGGATAAATAAATGGATAAAAAGCGTGCTGTTATTCCACAAAGAAAAATAAATAAACATTGACATGATATGGAATAATTTTTTCTCAAAGAAGATTTTTATTTACCATTTACGGAAGGAGTCTCCAGTGTCAGCACTTTGTAAAAAGAGGTAAAGCTCTGACTAGGTTTTCCACCACAGGAGAGCCTTCAGGACTTCAGTTTGTGCTTTCTATTTTTTTTTTTTTTTGTATTAGTAACTTGAAGACAGAGAAAAATATAGAGGCTGGAGCGGGAACAACCGTTTATAGCTCTTATAAAGTGAGTGAAAACAGGAACTAAATGTTCCACAACATTGAATGTAATTAGAAACAGAGAAAAAGTCATTCTTTAGTTAATAAAAATGTATTCGATGATAAATTGCTGTGGTATAAGAGGAATAAAACACTTCCAGATGTGCAGTTATTGGCAAATAACTTTGGGTTGATAACAGTTAACTCCACTTCACGTATGATGCATCACACTAGCACCAAGTGCTTTATTCCTCAGTTATCCTAAATACTCCCCCCCTAAGAGTTTACACATAAAGCACTTTGAGCTATTATTATTATTATTATTAATAATATTACCAAATACTGAGCAATATTTTACAGAGTTTTTTCCCCTATATTTTTAAGTGCATGGGTGTGGTCTTCGATCTGATTTTCTTAGCAACCATGATCATGTGAGTCTCAAACGTGACCACCTTGCATCTCACCAAAATCTGATTAGTGGCAGTAAGGAAATACGAATGTAGGACGTAAGACATGACACACCAGTCAGGTCAAAAAGAGACAGAACGAGCTGCACAGCTGGAAATGAAGTCACATAGTGGATTTGTACAGCATGTTCTGTCTCGTTCTAGTTTATGGCATGAATAGACAGAGTGATCATTTATTCCTTCACCTGTTTTTTCACACAGTGCATGAGCAGCAGCTATTATTGTGCTACAGAACACTTTTTTTTTTTTTTTAAGCTTTCCCAGTTACAACAATTAATTTAACTTTGTAGGGGAGATGTAAAGTTTCCCTATTTATTTAAGATGCTTTATTCAGGCTTGTTTTAAGAGAAGATGCGATCAGCAAATAGCAGTTACTCCGGTAGCTAATATATGTTATCCTTGTTTAAATATTGCTGCATATTTCCACCCAGGTTTCAGTGTGTATAAACAGACGTGTGTTTACAGTGTCCTTGGCTGCCTTTAATCCAATGAGATGAGGTATCACTGGCATGATTAAAGGTTGCATATTCGTGATCCCGGAGCGCTATGAAAGGAACATTTTTTTTTGGACTTGGGAGCACTGAATCCACAGAAAGAAGCCAGATGGCTTTTCCAGGGGTGTATTTTTGAAGAAATTTCCCAGACACTCAATCCTACAGTGAGCCATGTAGATGAAAACCGCAGCGTCTGTTCTGATCTCTAATCCCGACTTCTGATCCGAG
Source organism: Pangasius sanitwongsei (assembly GCA_037576675.1). Lineage (NCBI taxonomy): Eukaryota > Metazoa > Chordata > Actinopteri > Siluriformes > Pangasiidae > Pangasius > Pangasius sanitwongsei. The sequence goes on from CM075011.1 coordinate 7,301,005, forward strand.
GCTTTCTCCTGTCTGTCACCACGGGAAAAATATTGTGATATAAATATTGCTCAATGATGGGCAATATTTTCCTCTGAAGAAGATGGGTACCTTGTGCTTCCCATAAATATAAAAAATGCAGTGGGTTTGGCCTTCCATCTTAGTGCAGATGTACAGAATTCTGCGGGTTTTTTTTATACATATAGCCCACATTCTGAGATAGCTCCAAATGGGTCTGTAGGGGCACATATTTTCTTTAAATCTGCTAGTTAAATCTAAACACTAATTATCTTTAAATCTGCTATTCCAAGTGAATATCTTTAAAAAAAAAATGTTATGTTCATTAATATTTGATTCCCAGACAAACAACTTGTTTACAGCACTTTCCTCACTTATCAGTTGGCGGTCTTACTATAACTGCAACAGGCAAGACAAGACTTCATCTCAGTGCTGAAAAAAGCAAATTGTTTTCCTGATTTATTTAATTTTTTTGCTTTCTTTATTTTTTGCTTCCTTTATTTTTTTTTAAACAGGTCACTATGAACTAATAATCAACAGCGAGATGGTGAGATACGATTCTCAAATTGTTTTATTCCTCTTATACCACCGCAATTTGCCCAACAATCTTTAATAAAGAACAACACATTATACTTTTTCCTGTTAATAATTACATTTATTGGTGTGGAAGACAGCAGACAACTTCCTGTTATCTCTTATGTTACAACTGCTATATACAGTCATTTCTCTTATATTCACTCTGTTGAAGTTAATTAGACAAAACAAAATGCAGCTTGTCATGTTATCAAGACATCACAAAGCGCAAGTCCCTCCAAAGAGCTGACACTGGAGACTCCTTCTATAAATCTTCTCACAGAAAATGTCTCCATATCAACATTTACACCAGGCGTTCCCAACCTAGGGGGCGTGATCCCACATGGGGTCGCTTCGTTTACAAATGAGGCAGCTTTCTTTCAATTATAAAATTATTATCAGAAATATCGGAAGACAGAATCTGTGTGCTATTTGAAATGTTACCATTACAGAGTCCTAAAATTAACCGTTTTCCTTATAATAGTTAGCATTTGAATTTTAAAAAACCTCTCGTGCAGCCTTCAAACCTGCTGTAAGCTCTTTTCTTTGTACCATTCTTCTGGATTTTCTAGATTAGTAAATACTTTGGAATATGAGGTCATTTTGAAATGCTCATACTTACGACAACAATGACAACGACAGCGGAAAGACAGAGCTCATCAGTGTGTTTAAGATCACCGTGCATAAGAGTGCTGAACATTTTACAGTTCGACTTGGAAACATGACATACAGGGATGTTTTGGCTCCGACGTGCCATCCAGTAGATGTCGCTTTTAAAATTTTCGGATGTACATAATGTATCAGATACACGGCGAGTGTGTGAATAACAATGCAGCTTGTCTTACTGCTTCTTCTGCAAAATCATGCAAACCAGTCTGCTTTGTGTGCGGCCGTATCACACAACCCCGGCGTGGATTATTCTCCTATAACAGCAAGTTGTGTTGTTACATTAGACCTAAATTATAAACCTGGAATTTACAACAATTGTAGAGTGGTCGAGACTTGACCTTCTGACCAATCAGACACCACAGTACAACTACCATTAAAACTCTCTACAAGTAAACCTTAGCAGGACCGTTGATTTGCTGATACTAGAGAATAAGCCAGAGAGCAGAGCAGGTGTTTGAGTGCCACGGGTCAGCAGTATCCATCTGCATCTCAGCACTAACAAGACTTCTTCTATCCTCAAGCTGTTTAAAAAAAAAAAACTGGTTAACTCGAGCACTTATAACACTGATCTCTATCCTCGGGCTGATCTCCCGTGAACCTCGTTAATCCAGCTCAGGCGCTGCATGTCTGTGAAGTTTACGCCTGTGTGGGAAAAGCAGCTGTTTGACATCATTATTCCCTCTGCAGTTCGATAGCCGTGTTTCTGCTGTGGCTAACCCACACACTCATTTATAGCCAGTCAGATGTACGGGGTGTTTTTTAAGTGCAGGGCGTTAGACAGTCCATTGATCAGACGGTGTTTAAACTTTGCAAAATGAGCAAAACTTTTCCACTAGCTTTATCTTCTTTTTGGGAATATGATGCCATGCAATTATTTAATGCACCGTCTTAAGGAGGATTAATCTAGAGAGCTGTACACAGTGCTGGTGTATACAAATGAAAATTTAGTAGCAAAATTGAGAAGTACCGTTGTTTTATGACTCAAAACATAAATACTGGACAGTATTATATAATTCTAAGCAAGCCGCATCTATTGAAGCAGCCTCGCTCTTCCAGCGTGGCATGAAGATGATGTAAATATAACTTTCACCTGCCTGTACTACAAAATAATGATATCTTAGCAAATATATATCTTGAATATAAGCTAATTCAAGTAATATTTCTCTTTAATAGATTGCTTTTAAACAAACATGAGATGATTAAGCCTTTTTCTGGATACTCATTTTAAGCTTGAAATGTTTATTTCTTTATATTTATATATTTATAAGTCTTATTTTATTGGCAGCGTACAGTATTTCAAGCATTTATTTCTATGAAGAAGCAAAATTATCTGCTTGAAATCAGTACATTTGTCTAGAAATAATCTTAATGGTCTTATATCGGTTATATAATAACCTCATAATGAGAAATATTAGCTAAAATCATATTATTAAAATATCTTCACTTGCTAAGATATCATTTACTGCAGTGTATGAGCCTTTCACCTGATCACTATTTACACAAGACAACCTTCCTGGCGTGATCATAAAAAAGCCAAGGAGACTACTGTTTACCTTTTTCCCCTGTCAGCTATTATAGTTAGGTATGCTAGAGATATCGCAGAACTTTTGTCAACTCCCAAGTTCTAAGGTTTTCTTTTCTTTTCTTTTTTTTTTTTTTTAAAGAAGAATATTGATTTGATGTCAGACACATCCTCAAGCTGCTTTTTTTTTTTTGTCATATTAGCTTCAAGAAAAAAGAGAGACAGCTAAGGGAACTGTTTATAGCTGTTGTAATGCATGTTTTGTTGAAATTCCAAAAAAAGTATATGCTATGGTATAAGAAGGGGAAAAAAACAATTCAGAAAAAGAATTAACTTCGTGGTGGTAACTCCACGTTAGCCTCGTCACAACACCCTGTCTGATTATATTTCTAGAACAGAATGCCCCAAAGTGTTTTATTCCTTACTTAGTAAATCAATCATGCCAAAAACACCAACCTGGCAGTCATGCTACATACTTCTTAAATTTGCAGTCTAAATCCTTAGAAAAAAGAATTACCATCATTTCGGAAATACGAAAACGTATGGTTTGGATGTATAAAAGTATAAATTTATCCTGGAGGTCCTTTTTGTATTCAAACACTACAGTATATTATACACTGCAATAAAATCTTAGCATATGAAAAAATCTTGAATATAGTCAAGTGTATCCAGTGGTTCCTATTATAAGATTAAAATAAAACCCATCTAAAATTATTAAACATATTTCTAGACATATTTGTTAATTTCAAGCTTTACATTTTCTTATTCTACTGGCAGATCATTTTGGTTCTTCCTAGAAATAAATTACAAAAATGACCAAAATAATCTTCCAGTAGAATATGAAAATGTAAAGGCTGAAATGAGTAAAAGAAAAATGTCTAGAAATAAGATCTTATAAGATAATGATCTTTTATTTGGTTATTGCAATATTATAAGATAAATTTGACTATATTCAAGATATTTCCACTTGCTAAGACGTAATATTTTGAAAAATGTATATATCTCAAAAGGTAACAGGTTGATTAATATAATATCAAGAGAATGAGAACAGTCAAGTAGGAGGAACGAACCGTCTTCATTTTCTTCCAAGTGTCACTAAACTAGAGCTGAAACAGACAAAACCACCACCATATGCCAACTGGACAAATTCCAATGAATCATCACTACTCAGTGTGAATGTTCTCTAAACTATGATTTAACAAGGCCAAGAAAATAGGTTCCTGAAGAAACCTGCTGTGTTAGTGCTTGCAACTTATTTAATTAGCCATTTTGCAAGATTGCTTACTTCATCAGACACCGATAGTAATGTAAATGCACTCCTCCAGACAAGTATAGCAATTTCTCTTGTTCCATTATGACTGCTGAAGAAGGCTGTTTTTATCCATACATCACGTCATGCATTCATTCATCTAGTCAGGGACGCAGTGGATCTTGCATCAGTATATTACAGGGCACCATTCACATACACATTCACACACTCGGGGCAATTTAGTGCCCACACAAGCATGTTTTCGGGAGGAAACCAGAGAACCTGGAGGAGACTGACACAGACACGTGAAACTCTGCACAGTCAGTAAACTGAGGTCAGGATCGAACAGGGAGTCTGGGGCAGTCAGGCAGCGACACTACCCGCTGTGCCACCATGTAGTCCTGGATCACTCATTAAACTTTTCATCTCCAAGGAACCATTAGTGAGTCCATACTTACATTCCTTACCATCTTCCTTTCTTTTCCCAGGAACTGCAAGAACAACACAGGCTGTAACTACAAAATACCCTATATGGACAAAAGCTTCTGGACACCTGATCATCACACCCAAAACCCAAAACTGCTGCCACAAAGTTGAAGCACACAAATGTGTAGAATGACTTTGTATGCTGTAGCATTACAATTTCCCTTCACTGGAACTAAGAGGCCCAAACATGTACAATGCCCCTGTACACAAAGCGAGCTCCATGAAGACATGGTGTGTGTAAGGTTAGAGTGGAAGAACTTGAGTGTCCTGCACAGAGCCTTGACCTCAACCCCACTGAACACCTTCAGGATGAACTGGAACACTGACTGCACCCCAGACCTCCTCACCCAAAATCAGTACCTGATCTCACTAATGCCCTTGTAGCTGAATGATCACAAATCCTCACAGCCACGCTCCAACATCTAGTGGAAAACCTTCCCAGAAGAGTGGAGGTTATTATAACAGTAAAGGGGAACTAAATCTGGAACCTATGGCCATACAGTGTATGTCTAGATTATGTGGATACACAGAGGGCATGCAGAGTACAATGGACAGACAGAAATGTGTCTAAAAAAAGTCTAAATCCAGCATATAACATAAATTAAATAACAGTGTAAGTTCACTGCCACTGTAAGCTTAAAACGAGCCGTCAAAGTACTTTTCCCAGCCGCCAATTTGGAGCGTATCGAATTTTTAAAAATGACTTAAATTATAATCTACTTAAAAAGCCTTGGCCTGTGGTCCACTAAGTGGTAGAAAGCACACTGAGTGACACTTTACACTCCCTACAGTCGGCTGGGTGCCATCACAGCGTCTGAACCTGCTATCAGATTCCACATTCCAAATTCTCAATGTTAATGCGTCAATTTCCCAACATCCTCGCAAAGCTCCAACTCAATCTACGGCATGTTGAGCAAGTTTAAGGTCTCCACACAGTTAGCCAAGACATTTACATTCACAGCATTTGGCAGACGCTTTTATGCCATGACTTACAGGAATGCTTTATAATGTCCATGAAAAAAACATATCCTCAAACTAGTACAAATTGATCAGAATCTAGAAATACCAACAAACTGTTATAGAGGAGTTAGTACAATGAGATAGATATACAGACAGAAAGCAATAGAAGTCATGTTTTTTTTTTTTATTATTAGTGCTTGGTCAAGTACTTAGTAAAGAGGTGGGTCTTGAGTCTTCATTTGAAGACAGATAGTGACTCAGCTGTTCAGACAGCCAGGGGAAGTTCATTCCACCATCTACGTGCCAGGACAGAGAGCAGCCTTGATGCATGTCATCCTTGTACCTTGAGGGATGGTGGGTCAATTCAGGAATGTGGTGGAGAGCAGAGTTTGTTGAGTGCCTTCAGGTAGATGGGGTCCATTTTTGGCTTTGCAGGCAAGAATCAGTGTTTTAAAGGAAGCCAGTGCGTCCAGTACCTCCTTACTGTTTACTCAAGCAAACTAGGTAGCAACATCTATTCTGTCTCGATTATGTTATAGCCCATATTAGCACAGCACTTTCACTGATACGGATAGCAGAAGTTACCATCATTACTAATATTTCATAACCTGTCGGCCAGACCCCAACTCTAACCCTAACATCTCAAAAACCTAAGCACTAAAAGGCACCATAGGAATATCATGACATGCTTTGGTGGTAAAAACACACACACACACACAGATTTAAAACAATTTATAAAAACAGACTAACATCTGAGTGTTCAAACGGCAAATTGGATTCTGGCCAGTGCATGAAATGTCAAGCCCGATGAGGATTAAACTGATGAGACACATATAATGAACATAAAGCTTGTGGAAAAGTTGCTTTGAAAAGTTAGCAAACCAAGATATCTTTCTGCACCTCTGCTGGCCTTTTTCCTCTACACATGAATCTTTAAGTAAACCGGACTAACACTTCACCTCTTATTTTCTGACTGTTGAAAGTGATGGTTATTCTGTTCTTCATGAAGTCTTCTTGAAATCCTCTGCAAATAAATTGTTAACTAAAGTCCATCCCAGACTCTACAGACCAAAGACTGAAAGAAAAGGACCACTGAAAGCTTAATGTGGATGAGTCTGACCTTAAAATCCTGAACGTATGGTAAGCAAAATCCTTGGCAGAAAGACATATCTCAGTTGACAGAACAGAAAAATTTAGTCCCAAACCTGCACTTCAGTTTACATTAACTCAGAAATAGCTCAGACGCATTACATCTGCCTTCGTGTGAATGACTGAATCACTTACAGGATGCCTGAATGCTGCTAAAGTGGTCCTGAAAACTAGTACAGGGTTATTCTCTCTCTAACAAAAAGGTTTGCAAGTCAGAAAACTTTAAGGAATTTTTAAACAGCCTGTTTAATGGAAGCTGAATGCTTGTTACACGGCTTGAGCCCTCACATGAATGAGCTGTTGTGACTGAGCTAATGCCAGCTTAATGTCTTCATCTGCATATAAATATGTATTAACAAAACCATGGCAAACAAACCGACATGATTGCGTGCATAAAAAAAAAAAAAAAACGCATGTGGAATTTATGCAGATTCATGCACGTTATTTCAGCTGTGTGAAATGAATGAGACAAGAAGAAGACTGGTATGAGATGAGAAAACAGAGGTGCTGAGTGAAATAAAACATTGTTAGGTATAAGAAGCAATCCTCTGGTTATAGTCTAACCCACTTTTGGCCATTTCAAGAGTCAAGGGCTCACTGCTCAATCAGGCTGCCTCTGCAATGAACAGCAGGATGCCAATTAGAGTGAGGAACACATGGTGAAAATCACAGGATGTGATACTCCACCCTCTCTCTATGCGCCTGTGCTGAGGATTATCGCACACCAATGCCTCTAAGGCATATTATTAGGGTCTATGAAATGCAAAATGCCCAAACAGAGACCCCCAGACGCTACTGATTAGGTCGTATGTTTGATGAGCCCCCGCTAGGAATACAGCCTCGCACAAAAATCTCAACATTCAGAGTGCGTGGCTTAGTTTTGTGGAAGACAGAGACAGCCGGTTGGTCTGATGGACAAGCACTGACTACAAAACAGCGCTACTGATTGCTAAAGGTGGCGTCTTTTGCTATCTACATCTTTTCTCATTTCCCCCGCTGCCCCTGAGGGTCAACGCAGTCTTTTGTGATAAGAAACGCTGCTCGGCTTTCTCGAGCCAGCCGAAAACAACAGGGGAAATAAATACGTGCTAAATGGCGAAGGTCTGGGGGAAAGTAAAAACGCGTGGCTCAAGGCAGGTGAAAATAGATTGTAGCACGGTCAGGTTTGGTGAAGTGGGAAGACGTGAAAGGCAGTAAAAATAGGTTGCCCGAGTGGGATCACTATCACAGGAGGATGCCCAAAAATAACTCAGACAGCCTTGATATGGGTGAACGTCAGAGAGAGACAGAGAGAGAGAGAGAGAGAGAAAGAGAGAGATAGAGATCTAGGAAAGCATGACAAAAATAAAGGCCAATGGAACTTCTCATCCACATTACGTAGGCATTTACGTTGAGCCTGAACCCGCAAACAATCCAAACTGTGTTTACTATAAAGCATGAGAGTCTACACCAGCATTTTACTAATAATACCTCCATAATGTGGATGAAAACAGTTTCAGCACTGGACAGTGCCGCCAGAGTATTCAGCAAAAAAAAAAAAAGTTTCCTAGTTCTCCTATATTTTCCCAAACTTGTTTCACAGACATTAAATGTAACTATAAATAGATAAATTCTATGACATCATTCTTTAATAAATAAAAAATTGTAACTGTTGGCATTTTTTGTGGTATAAGTTGAATCAAACACTTCAGGATGTGCTCTTATAGGAAAATAATCGACTTTGAGGTAGTAACAGTAACTCCTATTCATGTCAGGTTTCACCACACCAACTAACCATTGATCAGTTTCTTATAACAGCACAAGCTGTATTATTATTATTATTATTATTATTATTATTACCTTATATTATATTATTGCTTCATTTGATACACATTCAAATCCATCACTCCGAAACTGTGTATCATGACAAAAAGAAATACTTCTATTATTTGTTGTGCTTGGAAAGTTATAGATCCTTGAGTGTCAACATGAGGAATCTCATCCTTGTACCAGGCTTTCATCTAATTAAAGTGCAAACACACTGAGTTCAAACTATTTCCAAACTTGGTGCTGCTCTGCTGCAGTAACAGAAAACACGGTGATAGTAATCCATCTCAAGCTGAGACAAATCCATAAACTGCAGCCATTACAAGGACAATGAATCCTCGCAATGAGCTCAATAGGAAGCCTTGATGCACATCGATATCACGGAGAAAAAAAAATATGAGTCATGCAGCAACCTTTGCAGTAGAAGAAAGTTAACAATCAGAAAATCTACTGCACAAGGCTACACACTTTCACAACCCAGTTAACCATAAAACACACAGTGACTTGGCCAGTAATGTTGTAGATAATAATGTGTGGATCACCTTTGCCCTCAGTGTCAACAACGGCTTGTGTGATGTTTCTTAAAGGATTGATGCTGTAAATTCTTTGAATGATGTGCACAATAAAAAAAAAAAGTATATAGTATGGATGGAATTTGATAGGATCATTATTATTTAACCCCAATGTCTTCAAATAGGCTACTATATTCGATACTCGAACATGAAGGCAAGTCAAATCACAGGTTTATATTAATGCATTCATCCTAATATTCTAATATGCTGTAAATTAATGATAGTTAATACGAGTGTAACCATACACTCCGGTCAACATTTGTTTCGATTCACGATACTACATTCACGATTCCATTTATTTCGGACTGAATAAAATTTGAATGAAAAAAATTAGGACTGAAAAGACTCTCTTTTTTTTTATTTCAATGTAATAAACATTGTAAATCAATGCGCATGTTTGTATACAACTAAATGAAAAATTGCTACAAATAGACGTTTAATTTCCCCTTGAATTTCCCCTGCGGGGGATCAAGAAAGGTTGATCTTATCTTAATAATGTAAACATGTAAAAATGTACTACAGGTTCACAAAATTAAAAAAGGAAAAAATTATAAATTATCACAAAATTTTAGATTTAATAAACAAAGTGTCTGACCTGGGGACTTTGAAAATGAAATGATCAAGGCACCATAGATCACAAAGACACGGGGGTTGGTGTTGCTTGAAAGTACTCCTGAGCTCGTTTTAACCATTACAACATGGTCAGGTAACCGTATAATGTATAATCAGCGATATCGGTCACCTCACAAGTGCAGATCTCACAGGCTCTTCACAAAGGAACACGATCATGTGACCAGTGTGCTCTCTATATATTTACACTCTATGGGATGCGCAATTTGGGACGTCTGGTGTTCAAAAAGTGTAACTGCATTACATGCATAATTAACAGACTGCTGATGTCTCCCATTTCTACAACGCACATCGTCACATTTTTTGCATCACGTATCATTACACCCCTCATAATTAATATGGTGAAGTTCTCTGTAAAGAGACATTTGTGTTGCATTTATAGAAGGAGTCTCCAGTGTCAGGGGTAAAGCTGTTCCTTTAGGTTTTCAGGACAGAGCGCTTTGCGTTTTCTTTCCAGTTTCTCCATAACAGCCTACATTGTTTCTTACTAATTTCAAGCGAAAGTGAGGGAAGTATTTACTATTTACATCTGCTATCACCTAAGTGAACTCATTTCACGGACGTTCCACAGCATTAAGCATAATTACAAAAGGATAAAAATAAATAAAAAATGTAATTATTGGCAACTTTCCAGTGGTATAAGAGGAATAAAACACTTGGGGACATGCTGTTATTGGAAAACAGTCAACTTTGGGGGTGATAACAGTAACTATACTTCACGTAGGCTGAATTGCACCATATGGTGGTTGATTATTTTCCTTTAACAGCACACCCCATCATGTTTTATTCCTTAGGACTTTGATCTGGAAACCTTGTGTAGTACACGGCAATATTTACATACAGTATTGACGTGATGCTGATTTTTTTTTTTTTTTTTTTATAAATGTATATGTGGCATAGTATGTATAATACTCCTGTACATTTATGTTGGGGGAAAAAAAAAGTAGTCTATTCCGAGGAATCACATGTATATCAGACTCATATTTTTAAGTCATTTGCTCAAATGTCATCTAAGTGAACCCTCACTTGCTCATTAATTTCCCCTTATGTCTGACATTTCAGCACAGCGAATGATTGCCCCGTCTCTCGTGGTGAGATCTTGGCCTTCATTTTATTATATTTCAATGTCAAGAGAATCCCTGTGCAACTTTTTTGTTTTCAATGCCAGTAAAACCAATTTCTTGATATTGTCTCTACACTGTGATGCCAATTGTTTCTCACACACATCGACATCTCAGTATTTTATTTTATGAAGCTATAAGGAAGCAGCAGTTTCATATTTGTGCCTTTTTTTTTTTTTTTTTTTTTTTTTTTTTTTTAAATCAAACTCAGCTCTCAGCTAAAGGCTCACAGTTTGGCAAACCCCATCTTAGGATGTTGCACATATAAAACTGCTGCTTAGTGGTGCCATTTCAGAATTTAATCTCTTTGCCCTGCTTGAGTAATAACACGAAATGTAATGCTGAACATAAAAGCAGGTAGACATGCCATCTATTTCACTGTACAATTAATCAGCTGCAAATACAAAGTGAAAGCTTTCTCAAAAGCCGAACCCGTACAGTACACTTGGCGGTGACAGGAAGCTTTTTACATTTAACACACACACACACACAAAGACATCTTGCACTCTGCAAAGCACTATGGTTCATTGATTACCTTATCATCTGAATGTGAAAAGCAAACGCTCATTGCTGTTTCTATGCTTTAGACAAAAAGAGCGAGAGTGTGGCGTGTTCGAATTACATAAACCACCTGGAAATGCCCGCATTCTAAGAGATAAATTTACAAAAACATGTGACAAGAACAGAGGCTAATGGATTTTCAGAGCTCATTCAGGACGCACTTTATGACCCGTCTGAACTGCAATAGAACCCGTCTGTTTCAGTCCATTTGAATTGTGTTTTCGACGTGACTTCCATCCAAACCTATTCAAAATCAGTTACTGGCTGGAGCTGTGATTTTTTTTTTCTTTATAGGAAATGGGTTAATCAGAAACACGTCCTACACTGAATTAAAAGAAACAAGTTAATACACTGCAGCCCATCAGCAATTAAGCAGTACCATATATAAAGAATAGAAAACAGGATGTGGATGTGATGTAATCAACAATGGGGTGGTGTCAGGTCATTAACACCTGCAAGTTGATTACTTCCCATAACAGCACGCCCGGAAGTGTTTTATTCCTCTTATACTGCAAAAAAAAATTTCCTAAACAATTTTGTATTTATTAAAGAATGACGAATCATACTTTTCATCCGTTTATAGTTACATTTACTGTTGTGGAACCTCCATGAAATAGGTTAGTTCAGGTTATCACTTATGTTACAGCAGCTAATTAAACAAGTAATTAAAGTTAATTAAACAACAAAAAAAGAAATACAGCTTATTACTGTGAAACTGCAAAGTTAGCAAAGTTACAGCTTCACCTCTGGCTGTTATAAAGTGCTGACACTGAAGACTTCTTCCATAAATGCTAAGCAATGTCTCCTTCACCATAGCAACGATTCCATGATATTCTTTGTTAAATATCAAAATGGTTTTAATCCATCTATTATCAGACTTATCATGAGGTGTGTCCGCCATACAAGTCCATGTGAAATAGCGATTACTATAGAAATGATAACGTATAAACTGAGCATGTTAATATAAACATATGATTTGAATTGTAGCTTGAACTATTGACCGAGTTGCTGTTATATAAATGAATCACATCTTCTGACCGATCAGATTTAAGAACTCATCAGTGTTGTGACATGAGGAGGATTTGTTAACAAAGTACCTTCAAACTGTACTTAAAAAAAAAAAAATCAATTATGATCCTATTAAATTTACACAGAAATAAATGATCTTTTGAGCATAAATGAAACCGATATTAAAAGAGTGATCACAATTAAAATTACTTGTTACTGTTAGCAACAATGGAGTTGGTCAGTGCTATAAATGCACTGACACCTTGGATACTCTCAAAAACATGTATTGCAAAATGGTTTATCACGTTACTGACATCATATCATCATTTAGCCGCAATAGGACACAGGCAGTCTTTTTGTTGCGGTGTTTCCATAATAAACCGTTTGATCTAAAATGAACCAATGACAAGAAATCATACATAAATGAATCATACAGAAATCATGACTTCTTTTATATGGTGCATATATTCTTAGAAAAGAGATCATTAGGGGTTCTTGAATAATTTATTATTATTCAAATATTAATTATTTCCCCAGAGAGACAAACTGAGAACTCTTTAGCGTTCTAGATGGGAATTTTTGTTACTACAAGCTACTACTACACTCCTATTTCACAAGACCAAAAAATAAACGAGGAATGAGAAACAGATTGAAGTCTTCAAGACAGTTTTTACGCTTAAATGTCAGTGAGTTACAAACAGCAAAAATAAACGGTCCGTGCAAAAAAAAAAAAAAAAGTTAACAAAGCAAGCAATAAATAAATTCAGTTAGGAGGCAAGGAATATTTCACCATGTGGTCAATTCCAATCCTGGAGGGTCGCAGTCACTTCCCTCCCGCTTACCTCCCGAAAAGCATTTCAGAACTGGAATCGGTCAATTCTTCTTCATTATCGAGGTTATCCAAGCATCTTGAACGAGGTTAAAAAAAATATACAAAAGGATAATCAAGGCAAAATGCTGGGAGACATGAAACCGATCCAAATCCGCAGTGATACTAATGGAATGAGGATGAGGATTAAGGAGATGGCACATAGTTTCAGATACACAGGGCGCCCCCACAATGTAATAAATATTTTAAACAAGGCTTGGAGAAGGGACTCAGCTGCAAGGCAACCTGATATGAGCTTTTAAAGGCTGACATGCATTACAGAATGGTTAATGCGCAATCTTTTCACTCGACAGTTACGTACGCATACTCCGAGGTAATGGAGGTCAAACATACATCTTTCATGAAAAAGCTCAGCCTCTCACATCCACAGTAATCTCACTTGTATCTAGGTGATCTTAAATGAAGTGCATTCGCTAGCTACATTAGTTACCTTGTATCGAGTAGGTTGCAGTGGAGAAGAGTGGGTTTTGTTCAAGAAAAATGCTTCGTGAAGATATAAGTACATATTTTGTTTTCATTACATTGGAATCCCTTCTTGGTTAGTGGCCGATAGCCACCGATCGTCAAGAACAACACAATGGGTAAGAGGTATTATTTTTAATCACTTAGCATTAGACATTTTTTCTCACCTAACCTGCTGTGTGCTGCTAGTAATGAAATCGTCCTGCTGAGTTTAATGTGTAAGATGTTTTATCAGGTTACTTGTATTGTAGGAACATACAGAGAGAACAGTTTACAGTTGCTCTGCTTTGATTGCCATCATTTAATCGTGAAATAAGTCCATTGATGTCATTTTGTATGGTCATTTCATTAGTGTGACATCATCGTATTGTGGTATCATCTGGTAATAAATGTTGGTATCAGAGCACTTTTTACGAGTATGAGTAAACGAGCATGGTATTTGACCCATGTGTTGGATATTACCCAATACCAGTAACAGCACTTATGCATCCCTAATACACACTAATAACAGAAATAGAACACGAGAAGCAGGTGTGCTTCAGGTTAACTGTATTGTGAAGAGGAACACATCTAAATATATTACTATGTGCATAGACACTCAGTGGAAGAAAAAAAAAATGTTTGAGTGCTCTCAGAAGAGCTGAGACTTCAGGTGTTTCTTGAAGATTGTGAGAGAATCAACAGAGTAAATAAAACTAGAAAATTCATTCCACCATCAGTAAGACTGAAGCATAAATAGACTTTGTGGTGGTGGTGGTATCACCAGGGTGGCCTACACACTGTAGCATTCAGAATGAAACGTGAATCATAATGAGTGAGTCCATGTCAGTAGTCAAACAAAACCCCATCAGCTACTCTACAGCATGAACTGAATGAACCAGATGAGCTACAAGGGTTTAGTACAGTGAGATACAAAGTGGCATAACATGCTCATTTAGCTTCTTTTCCCTATTCAACATTAAGCGCATTGTATATCCCAACCGTGACAGATTACACTACAGTAAAAGAAATCTACTTCATTAAAAGTAGATCAAAAGATCAGCATGAAAGCAGTGTAAGACGGAGAATAAAGCCTCCCGCTGTGCTTACAAAGATGCGGGGAAGCGTACAACTCCTGGAAGAAGATTGGAAAGACTGCCAGTTTCTTTGCCCTCAAAGTGGGTTGAGTATAGGGAACAGGGCTGATGGTGGACTGTATCAGATATGGGTATAGTACGGGTACCGATATTAACCTGAAAACAATCAGATTTGGCATACAGGTGCGAGCCACTGAAATATTTTATGTCAGAATTGTCAGGACACATTTACATGTACACCATTTAGCAGATGCCATTATCTAGAGCAACTTAATTTATAGTCTCCATCAAAAATATATGCTCGTGCTAGTATTAAAAAAAAAAAAAAAAAAAAAAAGGTAAAAAAGGTCAGGTTCTGAGAATACCATCAAGCTAAAACAACATTAGAGAGAACTTGTACAACCACGAAAACAAAGTACAGGTCAGTTTTTTCCCCCCTGGATTTAGTGCTTGGTAAAGAGGTAGGTCATCAGTCTTTGAATACAGACAGTGACTCAGCTATTCAGACAGCCAGGGGAAGTTCACTGCACCACCTCAGTGCCAGGACAGAGTCTTGAGTATTGATGAATGTCATCCTGGTACCTTGAGGGATGGTGGGTCCAGTCGAGCCATCGAAGTGTGAGGTTTGATCAGTCCCTTCAGGCAGGTGTTTATAAAGCCGATGCATGCTCGTACAGGTAAACTAGTGGAGGGAATGCAGCAATGGAGTTATTGAAGGCTTGAAAAGATTGAAAACAAGCCGTGCAGCTGCATTCTGGATTAGTTGCAGGGGTCTGATGGTGCACCGGGGAAGACCTGCCAGGAGACAGCTGCAGTAAGCCAACCTCTAAGGGACCCAGCAAGCATCTGAGCTGCCACCATGGATAGAAATGGCTGGATTTTCCTAAGGCTGCAAAGCAAAAGCTTGAATGACAGAGTCGGTTAGCAATATAATGAAAGAAGGAAAGCCGGTCATCCATAAATACACTGAAGTTTTGTGCATTGTCAGATGGTGTGATCCTTGAGTTCTCCAGAAAGATCACAAGATCCTGACATAGAAATGCAGCTCAAAAGACATACACAGCTCTGTCTTGCTGTAATTTCAAGACTCAGGTGATGAGCTGCCATCGATGATGACACAACTCAGCATGTCTTACTGATCTGAGCTGAATCATGAGTGTCTGGGAGAGGAAAGACCAGGATATTACTATGTGCATGGGTAGTGGAGTACTAGTGCCATTCAAGGCTGACATCATTATTTCAATATCCACCCGATGTCCAGAGAATTAAAAAAAGAGAAAGACCACATCTGGCAACATTTTGATGCAGAGAGCGGCACTGTAATGGTGTACAAGTTAAAGTGTGCATCGGGACTGAAAAAAAGGCTCAGGAGTGAATAATAAAATTACCAGAAGGGACATCCCTAACTCTTATCTCTCAGTGGGTATAGAGTGAGAACAGAAGAAACCCTAGTACTGAGCCTTGTGCGACACCAGTAGAGAGTCTGCTGTGAGTAGATATAGATGACATCTGACATGACCTTCCCTCCAGGTAGGAAGCAAATCACTGCCATGTCATGCCAATAATTCCAAGGCTTGTGACGACGGACAGGGGAGTCTTGTGATTGACCCTGTCGAATGCTGTCAAATGGTCAAGAAGTATCACAACTGAGGATAATCTGGTTGATCTAGCAGCATGAAGCTTCTCAGGAACATCTTTCAGTCACAGTTTACAAAACATATATATTATTTTGATCCTCAGAATGTAGAAAACTCTTGGGCCATGTCCCAAACTTCAGTACCTACTACATTACTAAACAGTATGTTAGTACATCTGCACACACTATACAACTTAGTGTGCAGTATGTGGTCTGGGACACGTCCCTGAATTGTCTCTGAATGTGCGGCCCCGCAGCCTACTGCAGGAAACAATGCAGCACAACCAACGTTTTGAAATGTTCTTGCAATTCTAAAATCTTATGTCCATCAGCTTTAAAAACAGAAGCGTGCGGACAGTCGCTTGCGTAGTTTTAGGGATGTAAATATGAAAGATCAGACAGTACTTAAAGCTATGATGTTAGTTTATTGAAAAACAGAAAAAAAATGGAATTGCTCCATCCCTGTTTCACCTATTGTCCCACACAAACACACACATACACACACACACACACACACACACACACACACCCCCCACATACAAACCCCACTTGGTTTAATAGGCAGCCCGCAAAAAGATGTCTGATGTCTTAACAACAATGAAAGTCCCAGGCTTGTTTCAACCAGTTTCTTTCAGGTGGTTATCTGCTAAAGACTGAATCAGCCCTAACACTAGAGATTTCATTCAAAAACAGAACAACACTGGGGCAACGATAAAATGACCAAACTTCACATCAGAGATCAGAGCTGCCAAATTTAACCAGAGGCTATAGACAGTGCAGCACTCTCGAAATATAAGCAGAATCACATTGACTGCTCCAGGATTATAAAAGAGTGTGCTCCAGCAGTCTGAAATCACTCTAATAGAACGGCAGGGAAACAACTCACTCCTGCAGCTCTGCTGAGTAGTCTGCTTCCCCTCATTTCACACTTCCACAGACACACACATACACACACACCCCTACTAACCTCACCCAGCAAATGAATGTGTCACTCTGGAAGGAGGACTCAGCTGATATTAGTTCCGTCACACCAATTATGTATTACCCTACTTCAGGTCCATTTTAATCACACTGTCACTGGGCCACTTTAGCTCGTCTAATATCATACTGGATTAATAAAATGTGTCTGCGTCAAAGAACCACCTCAGGCCTTGGGGCAACTTTTGTGCATGTAGCGGGGGGTGGGGGGGGGGTGGTTGGGGGGTGGTTCAGTGGAAAACTGATACATGAAAAACTTTCATTCATTCATCTTTAGTAAGTGGAACAACAGGCGTGAGGCTGGAACACACTGTGGATGGTACATTACAGGACACCATGCATTCAAACCTAGGGGCAATTTAGAGTTGCCATTTAACGGCATCTTTTTGGGAATGAGGGAGAAAACCAGAGAAGCCAGATTAAACCCATGCAGACCATAACTCCAGCTCAGGATCGATCCAGGGACCTTGTGGCTGTATTCCCAAATTTGAACATAATTGAACTTTTAAACATGTCAGGGGATGTGATATCCTGCATTCATACCACATTTATTGTACCAAGTATTGATGAGATTGTTCTAGAAACGTGCCTGTTGAGCAGTGCTGGTTGAAAGCAATTGAGGAAATAAACCCCGTCTTTGTCAGTTCTCAACGCCCGTGCTATTGCATTTAAACAATATCTTTAATAGAGAGTGTGAGGACAGCTGACCGTTTATGCAAAAAGACCAATGCAGATCATTTCTTTCTTATAAGTTCTTCAAAGTTTCTTTAAGGAGTCTGCTTGGAAAACATTCTGTTGTTAGGATCCTACAAAGAAAAAAAAACCAAATAACGTTTAAGGTTTCAAAATTTTCTAGGCATGAACAAAATGAATAAAACAGAACACAAACGAATTTTCTCTGGTTTCTAAGAAAACATGTGGAGATATACAACTCTCACCCACCAACAAACAAAAGCGCACCCTCAATGTAAACCAGGCTTTGATCAGACTCCATATAAACAGCTGCTCATCAGTCTGGAGAATCAGTTTGGAGAATCCTGACAGCCATGTCCTGGAAGCAGCGAGTGTGAATGTTTCTCATGTGCTAAAAGGCTGCTAAACTTTTGCATAAGAACCAGCAGTGTGGACATGACGCCTGTGCAAATGACACTCGTGCTCTTCACGTCACTCGCCATCCTCTGCTCTCTGAAAATAGTTAGGATGCATGGGAGTGTAAAATCTAACGGGAAAGCCGATCACAAAGACGATGCAGCGAGCCATGCAGCAAGAAAAAAAAATTACTACCACAAAATGTGGAGGTCGAAATCCCACCTCACGCACAGACGCGTTTCAGACAAACCTGTCAAACTCAGCGCACACCCAGCATGAAAATTCCTGCCTACATTTAGCAGCATGAGCCCTGGCTCTAGCTTTCAGACTACAGGTATGCAGTCGGTGATTTGTGCTGGGAGTTTCTGAACAACCTCTGGTACACTCACAGCAGGAGCGAATATGAAAGCAAAAGGGCCCGAGTGACAGCAATACATTTCGCTTCCTCCATAAACCCGCCCTGTTTAAACTCCCAAATTGACAAGTCTTCAATATCATTCAATACATATAAATTTTTTGCCACATCACAGACTCCTACCTGAATGTTTTTTTTTTTATATTGAAGGGAATTATTTATTCGCAGTGTTTTCTCCAATCTCCAAAACACAGATCTATAATCCAGTTTAGTGTTGTGCAGTAAGTAATTGCTCCACTTACTAATTAGTTGGCAGCTATAAATAGACTGGTGGTGAAATATCTACAGAGGGAAAAACAGCTGGTGTTATTTTAATTCATTTACAAAGAATATATGCTGCAACTGTTTCCTGCGTAAAGGACGCTGTGCAGGCTGGTGTACGCCCCGTGTTTTAATATGGATAAGATGAAATTTGTTAGTCTCAGCTGGCATGTTTTTTGGGAGGTGGGAGGAAACCAGGGAACCAGCAGGAAACCAACATGGACACGAGGAGAACATGTGAAACTCGGCAGACAGCAACCTAAGCATAGGATCATAAATTTACATGCATTTATGCAAATGAGATGGTTCTAATTGAATTTGCATATATTTGCATACATTGTAAAACTAGAGATGGCCCCAGTCAGATATTCAGGATTGGTTATCAGGCTGTTGCCAAAAAAAATAAAAAATGCAACGGATATCAGAGGGGAAACAAAGAATGAATCTGATCCAATCCTATAACAAATGGAAAAGATTGGAGTTTAATTTGGAAAAGATTTTATTTTTTGAACCGGTAATGTTTACATATAAAGATACTTGATTGTATTGTATCCTGTTAGGATTGATTTTTATTTTATTTACATTTTATACTTTATTATATTTCCAATGTAAGTGATTTTTGTAAGAAAGCTGAGGTTTTGTCAAAGTCGTGTTTTTAGCGAAGTATTCTTCTGCATTTTTGAAGCGCTTCTTTTTAAAAAAAAAATCATTTTAAAGGTTAGTAGTTTAAAAAAAAAATGATCTGAGTATCGATATCGGCTGCTACTCAAGGTTTCAGCACTGGTGTCATATCTAGATAAACGCAAAAATATTATCTGTTGATATTAGAATTAAAATATTTATTTCACTATGCTTGCAAGAATTTGTCAAAATATCATTTCTTCTTTGTTTAATAAATAAATAATATTTACTATTATAAATAAACTATTTTATGCCATTTTTATTAAAAAAATCTAACATGAATCCAACAATAATTAACATTTTGGGAAATTCCTCTGTAATATCCTTCTAATTAGGGATAGGGATGAATGTGTGCAATTTCATGAAATGAAGATTTTTGGTGCTGAATACAAAAAAGAAATATTCTGGAGGGAAAAACAGTTTAAAAATACAGTGGTTTGGTGTATGGCCATTCTAGTTAGTGTAGTTTATAAGGTTTATAAAAGAAAATGACATATCTTAATGACAGATACACTCACATATACACTATATGGCCAAAAGTTTGTGGACACCTGACCATCACAGCCGTATGTGCTTGTTGAACATCTCATTCCAGATTTAGTCCTCTCTTTACTGTTATAATAAGCTCCACTCTTCTGGGAAGGCTTTCCACTAGATGTTGGAGCGTGGCTGTGAGGATTTGTGATCATTCAGCTACAAGAGCATTAGTGAGGTCAGACACTGATGTTGGATGAGTCGGTGTTCCAGTTCATCCCAAAGGTGTTCAGTGGGGTTGAGGTCAGGGATCTGTGCAGGACACTCGAGTTCTTACACTCCAACCTTAAACCATGTCTTCATGGACCTTGCTTTGCGTACAGGGTAGTTGTCATGCTGGTACATGTTCAAGCCTCTTAGTTCCAGTGGAGGGAAACTGCAATGGTACAGCATATAAAGACATTCTATACAATTCCGTGCTTCCGACTTTGTGGCAACAGTTTGGGGAAGAACCACATATAGGTGTGATGGTCAGGTGTCTACAAACCTTTGGCTATATGGTGTACATCAGGAAACAAGCTTTTCAGTGATGTATAACAGGACATGCCAAGTGGGCGGAGCTTAAGGCTCTTTTAATGCTGCTGAGTTTCAGATCAAGTGGTCTCGAGTTTTGTCCACCTCTCACACTTCTTTGTTCTTCATTTTAAACTCTCTTCTTGGCAATATTTATGTAATAAATGCAAGTTATTCCATCTGTAACCATTTCCTTCATGTCTATTGAAAGACTACTTTCTTTAAATCACTGCTTCTTTTTGTCTTCTTAAAAGAAATGACTGGACCGTATTTTGTAAAGAAGTAAAAA
This sequence comes from Pangasius sanitwongsei, assembly GCA_037576675.1. Taxonomy (NCBI): domain Eukaryota; kingdom Metazoa; phylum Chordata; class Actinopteri; order Siluriformes; family Pangasiidae; genus Pangasius; species Pangasius sanitwongsei. The sequence continues at coordinate 7,322,131 of CM075011.1, forward strand.
AAAAGTCAGTTTGTAGTGTTATGACCAACCAAGGACTTCTGTTTTCTGAGTTATAATATATTCTCTATTCTGATAAACTCCACTCTGTTCAGAAAGCCTACCCTCTCAATGCAACAGGTTGTGATATGCAAATAACCATGACGATGTAATGAATATGCTAATTAGCCCGTGACGTCACCTTGCGACTTTTAGCGACTTTTTGAGCGTTCATTAGCTACTTTTTCCTGAAAAATAAAAACACGTCTGTAGTGTTTCTGCTTAGCCATGTCCTGCACAACCTCAGTCGGTTTGTTGTTCTTCAGTTATTCTTTTTTTTCTGTGAGATTAGTGCACTTTTTTTTTTTTTCCATTTTGCGGAAGTGTTATTAAAACGTGAACGGCATAAACATACAGTTTAAATGGTGGGAGTGGGCGTGGCTTGAGAGGAAGAACGTGTAACTGACTGCCCCATTGACTAGCATGTGGAGATAACCATAACGAGTTAGACAGAGAAATATATAAATAGAAAAAAACTTTCGTTTAGAAAACCAGGTAACGACACATTCAACCACATTCTCGGTTAATTCTGTTAGCCTCCGTCTACAAGGGAAGTCCAGCTGCTCGACCAAAAACAGCTGCACGGAGCTGCACGAGCCACGCTAGAGAAATAATAATAAAACCCGTCACTAAGCAACCATGCCTCAACTTCATGTGCCTTTTCGTTATTAGCCAGCATGCTAACCGACTGACACTCACAGTCGCTAAAAGGATTCAATACGTAGTTAAAAAAACCTTATAATATGTCCTCTTTTCGCTATTATCCCTGTTGTTCTTATTAACATATCCAACAACACAGTGCGCTACTCACGGCGTAACTTTTCCACCGGCGAAAAGGCAGCGCGCGACCGCTCGCTCGGACACTTCAACTTCCGCTTGGTTACTAGGCAAGCTGCTCTGAACAGCAACGGCGCTGTCAGAGCCCATGTAAACACTAAAGGCATTATGGGAATGTGGCGCGCGGAGCACGCCCTATCACAAAATGGCCTCCTACATGAGTGCACTACATATCATGTGAAATCATGGACGCTGCACCCTACCTAGTGCACTATGTTTACAATATGGAGCTAATTGGGATTCAGCGTGTTGTGTTCACGCAGCAACACAGCGTGTAGCACCATCTACAGGCGAAAAAAAAAACTATTAAAAAAGGAATTAGGAGCGTAGTGGGTGATTTATCTAAAACATTTAATATTTTAATTCACGTCTAACCATTTCACCTCAGCATGGTTTTAATTAAATCAACCGGTGTTGAAATATTATAAGACTTTTAGTGGTTGCAGTTGATAAAATACTGCCAGTCATGATCCATGAGCCAGTCATGATTAATCAGCTAATGAATAATTCAATCAAGATTTCATGTCACCACAACAGCATATACTTATGAAACATGGTACACTGGGAATAAGGAGTGAGAGAGCTCTGCTTCTTTCATGGGTATCAACAACGTGGGAACAGACATGTTATTTCTCTATTATGATACAGAACCCACCCATCCATCCTCCGTATTGCTTCACAGGGTCATGGGGAGCCTGCAGCTTATCACAGGGGGACTTGGGGCACAAGGTGGGGGACACCCTGGGCAGGGTGCTAACCCACTGCAGGACACAATCACACACATCCAACATACAATTTGGAACAGCTAATCAGCCTACAATGCATGTCTTTGGGCTGGGGGAGGAAACCCCCAAAAGCACAGAGAGAACACACACACAAGAGGGGGGAATCGAACCTCCAACCCCTGAGGTGCGAGGCAACTGTGTTAACCCCCTGGATGGCCAAGTGGATGGGAAAAATGGGACCTAAAAGGAAAAATCCATCCACAATCAGATATTTATAATCTAAAATCTAATCTTCTGTTCTGATCATAGTTCCAGCTCTAATTCAAACCATTCATTCAAAATTTTTTGTTTGTTTCAATGCTATTAACTTATTCTGTGCTGGATTGGCATCCCATCTAGGGTGTATTCCAGCCTCATGTGTAGTGATCCACCACAACCCTGACCGGGATAAAGTGCTTACTGATGATGAGAGTGACTGAGTATCAGCTTATTCACTGGGACTTGTATGCTGGACCCACCACATAATTTACACCTAATAAAAGTGGATTAAGATAAAGTGCTGTTATTTAACAAAGAAAAATGCATTTGTTTCTATGGTGAAGTTTTCTGTAAAGGAGATGTTTATTTAACATTTATGGAAGAAGTCTCCAGTGCAGAGGATGGATTTTAGGTGTTTCAGTTCCAAATGCTGTTTTGTGGATGGCTGACATAACACACAGCTCATTTTATATACAGTATATACCTTTTACATCATTACAGCACAATTACTGCACAAAAACATTATACAATGTCAAATAATGTTCAGATGTCAAATGATTGTGTACCTTGTTATGTTTAATCACATTTTGTTTGTTTAATCACCTTATGGCAGGATTGTTTGACAGCAGATCATGCTGTAAATTATTAAAATTGCAAATTTGTGTCCTACTACAGTCCTACAACTGTCTGGCATCCACCCAAAATGCATGTGTGTCACACATACAGTACTCTGCAAAAGTCACATGCAAAGAAATGCTCTACAACATAGATGCTTTCAGAAATAATGAAATTAAATGCTTCTACATTAAAAAAAAATACTATAAAGAGCAGTAAACAGTAATAAATGAAACAAAGTCAATATTTGGTGAAACAACCTTTTGCTTTAAAAAAAAAAAGTAGTCTCAGGTACAATTAGTGCAGTTTTATAAATAAATGAGCTGTAAGTGTTACTGAGCATCTTGCAGAAGCAGCCACAGTTCTTCTGGAGACTTTGACTGTCACAATTGCTTCTTATTTTTGCAGCAAAACCCAGCAGCCTTCATTATGTTTTTTTGTCTGAAAAGTGTCTCTTATGTAATATGCTGCTTTCTTTACTCACATACAAACATTTTTCTGTAACATTTAATTATTTGCTGGAAATGCAATGTTTGGAAATCTAAAATGTTTTTGTACTGAATCAATAATGTAGAGTAGATAAATGTAGATAAAGTCATAAAATAAAAATCTATAACAAAGTTTGTACTAAAAAAAAAATAGGGTGCCGAAGACTTTTGCACAGTACTGTAATGAACTTAACTGTACAGATCACACTGTGATTTTATTTAAATTAATGAAATTCATTCCCAGGAACACCATTGCCCCAGTGTCAGTGCTTTGTAACATAGTAAGATTTCTGCCACAGGAAAATCTTCAGAAGAGAGGACTTTGCACTTTGTGGTTTCTCAGTAACATAACAAGATGCATTTTTTGGTATTATTAATTTGAAGGGAGACAAAAAAAACAGGCTATTCAGGGAACAACTGTTTATTTATAAATTAAAAACTGCACTGGCAAATCACTGTGGTATAAAAGAAATAAAACACATCAGGATGTGCTGTTTTTGGAAAATGATCAACTTAGGGTGGTAACAGTAATTCTGCTTCCCATGAAACCATATCACACCACTCCATCGTTTATTATTTTCCTATATGCCCCATTATGTTTTATTCCTTACTTATATTGTGAGTCGACTCTTTTTTTGTCTGAAACGTCATGTTGGCAGGGGTGGACTGGGAAGTAAAAGTAAGCCTGACAATTTGCTTTAAAGTGACCCCTACATTTGTCCAAAATAATAAATGATAGTGCATTGCATCAACTACAGAAGTATTATGATATAGGGCTACATTAGGTCCATCATATAATATCACATAAATAAGAAAATTACAGGAATACAAAATGTGTAAAAATGTACATCATTTGTTCTTTAATATTGTATAATGCAACACTGCTGCACCAATCTAGTCTGTTTTAATCATTTGTTTATATTGCTTTCATTACTCAGTTATAAAATGAACACTTATCGTTCTTTAGCCTTATTTATTCACTGATCACAGTTCTCAACACTGCTCTCAGCATCATCACAAAGCCTTTAATCTAGCAAAATGAACACATTTCCTTTAGTGTATAAACACAGCAAAAACAACTGCTTCAGTGAGAATCCAATTTCCAATCATGAAATCATTTCTCCAGTGTGAAAGCAGTGTGAAACTGTATTACATCATTATTATTATTACTATTGACCATTACGCCATGCTACAGTTTACATTTCCATGAAATTATAGCACTCAGCTCAGCTTCTTTTGCCATTCATGTAAAGCTCCACACCCCTGTGCTTTCTCCTAGTTTATCCCCTGCTAGTGCTTATCTCATGTTAAGTCATGTGTAGAAACAGAATCACATGCTGTAGAATGATAAGAAAAGTCAATTAGAATTTTCATAGGCTTTTTTGCTTTTAGAGCACCTTTTTAGAAAATATTTCTCTCTCTCTCTCTTTCCCTCTCTCTCTCTCTCTCTCTCTCTATATATATATATATATATATATATATATATATATATACACATACACACAGTTAGGTCTGGAAATATTTGGACAGTGACAGAGTTTTTGTGATTTTGCCTTTATACACCACCACAATGGATTGTAGACTTTCAGCTTTATTTTAAGTTTAAAATATGCCATTTACCATTTAGGAATTACAACAGTTTTCATCAAAGTACCTCCATTTTCAGGGGCTCAAAGGTATTTGGACAAAGTGACATAATTGTAAATATAACCATAATTTTAAT
>CM075011.1:7326912-7344242 GCA_037576675.1 Pangasius sanitwongsei
CAAATCCATTGTGGTGGTGTATAAAGGCAAAATCACAAAAACTCTGTCATTGTCCAAATATTTCCAGACCTAACTGTGTGCATGTGTATATATATATATATATATATATATATATATATATATATAATTGTGCTTGTAAAAAAGTGTAATCTTGAAAACACCGCAAAAATGTGGATTCACTAACTGGGTCTCCAGCTTTCAACTGAGCAAAATAGCATGAATCGTCTGTTTTTGCAGGTTAATGAATATGTAATTTGGGGGCATTTCTCCTTAAAACTGGAAAATACAAGATGCAGTCAATGCAAATCGATGAAAGCTACTTTGGGAACAGAGATTCTGCACAAATTAGTAAAACCAAAAAGCATGTATTATATTTGTGGAAGTGTTTCCAACAGATGAAGACAAAATCAATAATTCACTAGGTTGTAATAATGAGGTTTATCAGGATTATGTTGCAGTATTTCAGAAATGATAAAAAAATAAATAAATTAATAGCACTGCAGCTTATTATTCACTACAAATTCTATACCTCCTATACCAACAACATGTGAATAGTGGTGTTTAATTCACATATACCTTATGACCAAAACAGTGACTATTTAATTTTGCATTAATTGTATTTTGAACATTTTCTAACACATCTCACAGCCTTTAACAGGTGTTATACTCGACGTGCTGTTACATGTGTGTGGCTAGGTTCAGTTTTAGTTTGATGCTTCATAATAGCCACTACTATCAAAACAAATAGCACATACAAAATGCTACATTGCAGATTGTTTCCTTCTCCTACTTTGTATATATTTATATATTTGAATGGTGTCAGAAACTGAGAATGTCCTAATTGGAAATCGCACTTGAACAGCTGATTAAGTGATATTTATCAAGTAGGATAAGTATTTCAATATTTGTATGTATTTTTTTTTCTTCCTGTTATCGTTTCTCAGACTTGTTTCTGAAAAACTGTTTGATAAGAACAGAGTCACACATTAATTATGTTTTTGGTAAAGTCTACTCCTTTACTCCTTGTCTGTGTGTGTGTGTGTGTGTGTGTGTGTGTGTGCTGCCTGCATATTCCAATAAGCATCCCAATGGAGTATTTCAACTTTGCTGTAAAGCTGCTTTGAAGCTATTTTCAGTGTGAAAGGTGCTATACAAATGTGTGTGTGTGTGTTTGTGTGTGTGTGTGTCGCTCTGCAGTGAACTGGCTTCCCATTGTGCCCAGTCTTCCTGCAATGAGCTCCACATTTACTGTGAGCATGACCAGGATAAATTGTTTACTGAAGATGAATGAATGAAAATAGTATGTGACAATACTATAACAATGCTACAAATGCCATTTTATTCTTGGTAGTGACTATGACGACTAACCAGCAGGCAGATGAAATAGCTGTATTTCCAGCTTTTTGTTTTTAATCAGAGAATACAACAGGCAATTCAGCAAAGAAAATACATTGAGAAACTAATAATAAATAACCATTGCCTTACAATTAAATATGTTCTTTATAAATTAAAACACAATATGGTCTATATAAATTAGGCATATTGACTAATGGACATACAGAAAATACAGAGTAATCATTATCTGCATATAGATATAGATGAGTGCACACACACTCTTAAAATATCTCTCAGTTATTTAGCAGACACAAATATTGTAATGATACTGTTAGTGCAATGTGTGAGAATTTTAAAGAGCCTCTTATCCAGGAGTATTATTTCAAATAGACAATTACATGTTCAGATCGGTTTGTAGTCTGAAATCAGAGGGTCATGCACTCCTATCCTGCTGGCTTTGGATTATATGACTGATTTTTGGAGAAGTACAGAATAAAAAAAAAGTTATGATTTCAATACTTAATTAAAAATATTTGCACTTATATTCATCAGCAGCATCAGGAAACGGTTGCTTATAGCACATATTTTTTGCCCGTAATACAGAACCACTTTGAATAGTCGAGGTTTGTGATTGATCACTTTATTACTACTGCAGTTAAACTAAATTAAATGAATTAAGCTGGTGCTTCTTTGGGAGCAGTGCATAAACTTACAGTGTTGCAGCTATCAAAGTGAGAAGGGAGAAAAGGAGACACGTGTTTAAATGTCACATGATAACGGCCACCGAGCCTCATTGTTTTCTATTAAAAAACAAAAAAACTACTCTTCCATGTGAATTGCTTGGAATTTTGCTGTAGCTTAGTGTTAGCTTATTAGAAAATGTAGAACATTTTGTCTAATCTGAAATATGGATTATCAGAGAGCCACTTCTGGGCCTTTCAGTCTTAGACTACTGACTACCTTTTGATAAAAAGCATCTGAACTATTGTATTTGAACCCAGGTCTGTTTTCCTTTAGGGTTTCATCATTTTCTCTCGCTAAGCGGATCATTTCCCTTACACAAGGAAAAAAAAGGAGTGCAGCAACCTTTAAGGTGTCATTTATTTTTGTGCAGACTAGCCCAGAAAGTGAACACAATGTAAAAAAGAGCTCGGTGAAAATAGCTGTCCTCAGCTACACCAATTTCTGCTGCAGTAATATTAAACTTTATCGATGTATAGTGAATTGTTCTTACAACGTCTGGACAGAAAGGAGCTAGACAGGAAGTAGAGCTGAGTGGACACAAATGCACACAAAGAGTAGAGCTGGGTATCTACTTTCTGAGTGTTTACTGATGTAGCGCTGGTCAAAGTGAGCACACACACACAAACACACACACACACACACAAACAGTGACTAATCTGTGTAATTTGTGTACAAGTGATGTTATGTTACCTCAGGCTATGTTTAGCATTCATTAACTATCATTTACTATGCTAAGATTTAGCTTGCTAACAGCTTACTCACTAGCCTTTGCAAACATTCCCCTTAATTGTTATTGAGTAGCGGTGTCTGAGAAAGGGATTTGCAATACCGTCTAGACTACCATTTTTAAACACAAACTTACTTTTAAGGCTGAAAAAAATTGTTCATTTGAAAATGTGAATTGAAGAAGCAGGAGTCTACTACAGGGTGTCCCAAAAGACTCCCTGCATAGGGGAAATTAACATTTGCTAGCAAAATATCTCCCAAAATATCTTTTTCATACTTAGTTATGTATGTTATGTTTTTTTTTTTTTCAGATAGCCTTTGACAAAAGAAGAACGTATTCTCTTGGCTGGATCGGGAAGCTGTCGCAAGGTTGGCGATGAACTTTAACAGAAGACATGCAAGCTTGTACAGCAACTGTAAATAACATTAATTTTCTTTTGTTATATTGTGTACTGATAGTTAATTGTGCACGCATTGGGCCTCTTTTATCAATCTTTTAGTAAAGGTGTGTTTAAATGTTTGTGCAAGCCAAACTGAACTTTAAATTTCTGCCGGATTTACAAAAGTTTAGGAAAGGCTAATTTTCTTCATACTCGCGTGCTTATGTTGATGAACGCCAATCACCTGTAAATTACCAGATGTGTGCACGGCACAACTGATTTGCATTGCCTGACGCCCACAAAACTCCATTAAAGGCAAAGCTCACAGTGCTAAAATGAGAATAATTGCCAAAATAGACTTTCTCAGAGGTAGAAGTGAAACTTACTTTGACTCATGTCTATGCTAATAAACTATATATATATTGTTTACCAGCATATCAGCACCTGAAAAGGCCAAACTCTGGAGCCGAATTACAGAAAATGTGAATTAGATGAATTAGAAAGTGAAATCATTAGCGAGGTGAAAAAACCTGTTTGTTGAAAATGGAGAAACAATGTACCCAGATGATCATGCACACCAAGCACGTTACACAGGGAAACTGTTACTTTTATATTGTTTTGAGCATCTCGGCCAATGTGCTGGATTTAAACTGTCGCTGAGTTAAAAGAAAATGCAGTGGCAGACAGAACTGATTTATAAGCCAGCTTTCATCCTTTGAAAAAATCACTGGTCTTTAAATTTCCTTTCCTTCATAAGCATGACATAAATCTTCCATCATCTGAGGCATTTGTTTATGGCTCTGCGTTTATACTGCAGCATTTCTTTTGTTATAACTGAAAGATTAGTTTTATTTGTCTTCATTCGTGGGTTTGTGTTGACTCGCTTTCTTTATTTTTCATATTCTTTATTTAATGCCAGTAATATAAAATGACTGGTTTTCACAAAATGTTCTCGGTTGTGCTCTTAGTCCCTGACGTAGTGAACTAGCATGAGGATGTGATTTTGATAGAGACTGCTTCTATAAATACTTCCATAAATTGCTCTGGCTAAGGGCATCTGCTAAATACTGTAAAAATAAGCATTTATATAATAATAATTTAAAAAAGCAATTTAAACTTAATGGTATATTTAATATATAAAAGTGCAGTAAATTATATGATTTGAAGTCGATCAATCGATGTTTACATTTGTTATGTGTAAATGTACACACACTCTGGAGCATGAGTAGGATATAGACGTTTTTTTCAGAATTTAATTTCATTATATTTATTCCTTATGTAAATGCTCGTATGAATGATTTACGAATAAATCCATTCATATCCAGCATGATATGCCTCATTGAATTCATGAAATTGTAGTATAGAATGCATGGTGATAATTGCACATAACTGAGACAAAGCTATGTTTTTGGCAAACTCCTCTCGAAATGTGGAATTCTTGTCCATCTGCATGAGAACCACATAAGTCTGTAAGTAGTACATCTGAGGACTGAATTGCAACGTGCACAATTTTTAATGTTAACAATACAGTCACATTACCATGTCATATTACTTAAACTGGTTAAAACATTTGAAGTGCCAACTGTGTATCTGTTTATCTGTGCCACAATTTGGCATCATAATTGGCTAATGCTAGATAGCTGTCGATTTAATGTATGAGCAATGAAATAACAAGATGGCTGTAATAGTGTTGACTGAATCTGTGCTTGTTTGTTTTTACAAAAAAACCCAGATGTAGCATTTCAAAAGTTTTAATATGTTTTTTGCACTGAATTTGAAGCAAATTGTGCAACTAAAATACAATTTTGATTTTTCTACATCTAAATTTTATGTAATTGGATCCCTCAGTATGAAATTACCATTCATATCAGCTGGTAATTTGATTTATTTTTGATGCATTTATAAAATTTTGGAAGCAGTGTGGGAAAAAAAATGGAATTTTTAATGCATTTAAAGCACATGAAAAGGCGAGACAGAAGTCAATCACCTCATGCTTTCACACCATTCTTAGCATTGTCAGATTTTTAATGTGAAACCCCCACAGGCCACAGCTGTAAGAGCTTAGCCCTGCTGCTAGCCATGGCCTTTAGCTGTCAGAACAGGGATGACAAGGCTTTGGATATTAGTTTCCTACAATGCATACAGGCTTGTCTTTGGCACGTCAGTAGTATCTCAGTGCAAAAGACTTCTCAGTCAAAAGCACTATTTTTACAAGCAGTGGCTTGGGTCATACATAACTCATGAGCTAACAAGTAGGAAACAAAGTAAAGGATTTATTCTATCTTTTTCTTTCTATAGATCAGAGGCTCCCAACCTTTTATGACTCACGGCCCACACAACCAGCTGCAAAATCTCCTATAGCTGGAGCAAACTCAAGCATTATGATGCAGTATCAGTATCAAATCTTCACAGAGCCTATATTCAGTGTTCATATATTCATATACTATATGTGAATATCTGTCACATTCAAGCCTGTAACTCCAACTCCCATGATCCTCATGCAGTTTCTACGCCTCACAATCATACGGTCAAGCCTATCCATAGCACACCTGAACACACTCGCACCCAGCCCACTCACACTCATTGCGAAGTCTTGCTCGAACTTTTGGTAGTGACATTACTGAGGCATTTGTATTGCTGTATTTTGATTTTCATAGTTCATGTCTGTTTACGGATCTCCTGACTTTCTGCCTGTTTTGAGAATTGCCTTACTCTTCTGGTTTGTTTCCTGTGGACTCTTACTAAAAATGAAACCTGCACTTGCATCTACTATCCATCATGACAATTTCACTCTACATGGTGAATAGCCTAAATGAACTTTTCAATTTTGCAAAAATGATCCAAAAACCAAAAACAAAGCTTAATTTTGGGAATAATGTCAATGTAGCGATTATTTTATATCTAAAACAAAAACACAATTTCATTGACAAGTAACAATACAGCACCACAGGTAGGAAACTGCTGAGCGATGCATCTCTAATTCTTAGTAATACATTAAGCTTCCATAGTGTCACCACTGTGATATAAGCACACCAAGGATTTGGGCTATTAAATCAAGCACACCATGGCAGCTGGCGTGTTTGGTGGTGTATCTTTGTTCTATACTCTGTTCTGCCATTGAGAAATGCAATTAATTCCATGCGGGTGTATTTGTAAATGAAATGTTCTTAATTATTTCCTATAAGCAGCTTCTGAGTCAGTTTCCGTTCTAATTCTTCTTAACAGATCTGATTTAGCTCTGGTAGATGTCTACTTTCATCTGAATTTTCCTTTTATATTACTGTCTTGTTGCAGAATGCATCCACAATTTGATCTTGAAATGTATATATTTATTTTCCATAAATTGCAAAATAGGGGAACATTTTCTTTTTTTTCCCACACAGAAGTTGAGGGGGATGCAAACCTTTGCACTCTTTGAGACAACAATGGGAATAATAATAAGAAATTCTCTGTAGAATTCCACATTGCAAGAATGCACAGACAGATAAGGAGAATTAGATATACAACAGAATGTACAATATTTATAATCTGCGATTGATGTAAATAGATTAGAGGCTTAGTCTGTGTAATCACACAGTCATGTAAATATGTAAAGTAGAGAATTTGGGTTGTTGAGGAATTCTGAGTGGTGCTTGCTATTTTCATTTATCATTTCTAATATCATATGAGCAAAACAGGACAACCAGTACCAGTTTTAAACATACTGGCATATACACTGGTGCAAAATCTGGGCCATCTTTTTTTTTTTTTTTTTTAACACCAGAGTGGTGTTGCTCAGTAACCATATTCACACGCTCTGATGACTGGTTTCATTGTGTCATGTAAATGTTAATGTGTTTGAGTCTAAGGGAAACTAGACTGTCCCTGAGAGATGATGTCCAGTTCTTTCTGATAACTGACAAACCTTACTGATGATGTTTTCTGAACCACTTCTGTGTCCATATTTTTCTGTGTCATTCATTCATTTATTCATTCATATTCAGGAACACTGGGCATCAGGTGGGAATACACCATGGATGAAATGCCAGCCCATCACAGGGCACCACACACTGTTTCACAACAAGGAACAATTTAGAGTAGCCAATAGACCTACCAGGATGTTTTTGGGAGGTGGGAGGAAACTGGAGAACCTTTAGGAAACATTGTCTCATTAGTGCTGAGATCTTTCTGGTTGTCAACATTTTTAGAGACACAACTGACATTTAACTTTGGATTCATCAGTTGCACCTACATCGTGAGATACACTTACAGTGTGAGTGCTTTGTCATTAGATTTCCCCTGTGGTGTTCAGAGATCCACTCATGCAGTGTGAGTGGTAGTAATATCACTCGCTGGACAGTGTAAGGCCATCTTAAGCAATGTAGCATTTAACTGGTAATACAACAATCAGTGCAATTTTTGTAAAGTCATAAACTTATAATTCTGTACAAATCCACATGGCCGTTCTGTTCCCATGCAAGACTACGCATTGAGTTACTGGCAATTGAAGGAAAAAGAAGTACCATTTCAATAGGCAAGAAATTGATCCTCAAACAAAATGGTTCTTTCAGGCTTCCTTGGATAATTAAAGCAATTTTAGCTTCTCAAGAAAAGGAAGCTCTAACCCTTTCTGATAGGGACACAGTGTTGCAGGGATCTATGTATCACCTTGCTGACATACTTTTTCCTCAAATTTTGGAACCAGGGCAAGCCAGAACCATGAGACCATAAAGTGCATGACTGAAAGTACACAGCGGTTTTGATTCAAAATGTACATCTCTTAAATAAATATTCAATTCGTTTGTTTTGTTTGGCTTTGTCAGCTGAAAAAGTTCTCTGTCCCTGGTGCAGACAAATCCATATTCATATCCCAAACAGGAACAAAACTAGGAAATGCAAAAATATACAACTTGGAGATCTAGGAGGTAAGGAATAGGAACAGAAAATTAGAAAATAAGAAAGGTCATAAATAATACAGTTGAGTGCAAAAGTTTGTATACCCTAAGGACAAAATGAAGTGAAGAAGGCAAAAAAAAAATTAGAGCAAAAATACATGACTTGTGTTGGGTTTCATGGATGTTCCTTCTTTATCACAGCTGACAGAAATGGCTAAATAATGTTAAGATGTTAATAGTGGGAAAGAAAACTATTTTGTACCACTTCAAATGTTTGCGTCTCTCTTTGAATGCAACGTAAATATTTTATAATGATTTGTATGCCCAGCCTTCCCTATAAGCAGCTTTTGAGTCAGTTTGAGTTCCAATTCATCTTGACAGATCTGATTTAACTCCGGTAGATGTCTACTTTCATCTGAATTTGCCTTTTATATTGTTATCTTGTTGCAGGATACATCCACAATTTGATCTTGAAATGTATATATTTATTTGTTTATTTATTTTCCATAAATTGTAAAATAGAGGTTGTCAGGTGGCGGAGACGGTTGCAGTTGCGGGCGAGGTTTATTAAATCCAGGCGAACAATCCAAGACCTGAAACAAAGTCAAGGTCAGAAACAGGCAGAGATTCAGGTGATCAGCAAACCACACAGACAAGGCAATATCCAAAATCGTGAAACCAGGTAGCAAAGTCAAAGACCAGAATAGCTAGAGCAACAACAAAAGGCTTGGTATGTCAGGCAAAGATACACTGAGCATTACTTCGCAACTGGCTGAATGTGCATGGTGTGTTTATCTAGGCGTACGTGCGAGTGGAAACAGGCGTGCATGACTAGAAGTATGACGACTGAGAATGTGTGACTGGGGGTGAATAATGGGAATCATAGTCCGTGGCGGCCATGTTTGTAGGCCTCAAGGCGTTCTGAGTTCGGTGCTGAATCTGTCGCTGCCATGATAGAGGTATATTTTCTTTTTTTTCCCCACACAGAAGTTGTGTGAGATGCAAATCTTTGCACTTTTTGAGACAGCAATGGGAACCACGAAGTAAGGGCTATGGAAAGGTTAAAATTATTTTAAAAAATTCATCTTATTTATGGTCATCAGCATATAATATTTCCATAATTTTGCTTGAAATATTTGCTGCTCTCTGTAGAATTCCACATTACAAGAATGCACAGACAGAGAATGAGATCTACAACAGAATGTACAATATTTATAATTTGCCATGGATGTAAATAGATTAGAGGCTTAGTCTGTGTACATCATGTAAATATGTAAAGTAGAGAATTTAGGTTGTTGAGGAATTCTGACTGGAGTTTATTGAATTTGCTTATCATTTCTACTGCAACATCGAGGTGGCTGAGAGGTTAAGGCTTGGGACTACTGAGTGGAAAATGAAACCCATGTTTTTCTTCAGTGCACCATAATATGGCTGACCCTGTGCTCTGACCTCTTCCAAGCTAGGATCCATCCATTCTCTGTACAGCTTATCCTACACAGGATTGCGGGGGAGCCTGGCAGCCTGACAACCCATCGCAGGGCACAATCGCACACACACTCACACACCCATTCACACACTACAGACAATTTGGAAACACTAATCAGCCTACAATGCGTGTCTTTGGACTGGGGGAGGAAACTGGAATACCTGGAGGAAACCCTTGAAGCACGGGGGGAGCATGCAAACTCTGTGTACACTGGCAAGGTTCAAGCTCCGGAGGTGTGAGGCAACAGTGCTAACCACTAAGCCACTGTGCCTCCCCAAGCTAGGATGTAAACTGTAATTATACTATACACACATCTTTCTTTTTTCCAAGATGTAATCCAAATAACCTTCAAGTACAGCATCTCAGTGCAAGGTGAGCATGGTGGCTGTGGAGATATACAGTACATCCAAAAGCACAGCAAAGCACAACAAAGCCTGATTATTCCTGCATTGAGAAAGGGACTAGTGTGTAATTGGACTCCAAACAAGATATCAGATAAAACATGTCTGACAATAGGTAAAAGATGTGAGAGAGAGAGAGAAAGCAAAAGAGTGAAAGAGAGATTTGCAGTAATATCTGTGTCCTCATAGATCATGCAGGAACAGCCCATTAGCTATTTAACCAGCTCATCTAGCACATAATAATTTCTCTTCATCTGAGACCAACGTGCTGGACAACATGTCTAGATACAGACAGCTGACAAAACACCCGAGCAATAAAGATATGAGTCAAGATATGAGTCAAAAAACTTTTCCATTAAAAAGAAAGACGTGTACTCAGGGCTGAAGTAGAACATGCTTTTAGCCAGGGAGTTACGTGATGGAGAGCAAATAGACCAAATGGTGCAGAACGAACACACACACAAATAAAGCAGAATAGAAAAAGGAACACACACACACACACACACACACACACACACACACACTGTTAAATAATAGAAGAAGAAGAAAATGTCTTATTCTTAAAAATTACTCATAGCTATCATTACTACATTAGCAGAGAATGGTGGCCCATTAGCTTGCAACTCATGGCTTCTACACAGAGTGCAGATTATACAATGACTTGGTGGCAGATAGTGGATAGTGTTATCACCTCACAGCTCCAGGGTCTCCAGTTTGATCCAGAGCTGTCTGTGTATACGTGTATTTGTTCTCCCAGTGTCGATACGGGTTCTCTGGTTCCCTCTCACTTCCCAAGAACATGCTGATAGTTGGATTGGTGACTATAAACTACTCCTACGTGGGAGAAAATCAGACATCCATTAGCTTTCTTACTTATTTAATGTAATGTTTGCAGTATAGTGACCAGCTACTTAACCAGATAATTAGAGAAAGTCAACACTTACACATGCAACATAAGTCATCTGGTATGGTAAATAAAGATTTATGGCCCAGTTTATCACCTGCCAATTCCAAGGCTAGCACTTGCTGAACATCTTTTCGAACTGTTGATCATGCCAAGTTACAGGACAACATAACACACTCTGAGAAAAGTGCTATCTGACCTCTTCCACATACATGAGCTCACAGATGACCATGATTGGCTAGTGTCGCTGTGATTGAGGGAAGACAGAGTAATAGCATTACCCCAGTTTTGCTCTCTTGGTTCCCCGTCACAAAGTTATATGGCAATTAACACAGGGTCTTTTAATCCACAAAACATACAGTTGGATTAGTCACAAAATGCTAGTCGTGCATGTAACTCTGGTTCCTTTGAACCCATATAGCCAACATAGCTGGTGTACAACATGCACAAACACTACTGTGCCCATGCACACTCATGCTGAGATATTCCGGTAAGTCACACAGTGATGTATGATTTAGTATTCATAATACATACTGCTGTCATAACATTCATTTCCTAGAACCTTCTTACTAACCTAGTGCAGGTTCTGAATGACAAGGAACCTTGTATTTCTGAGGCAACAGAGAAAAGCAAGCAGATGGAAAGGTGCAAGCCCTTGCAAACTTCGACACTGAGAGGTGGGCAAATATAGCCTGTACAGACCTGAAAATGAGCTGTGAAACAAGATGCAGGCGTTAGTAATCAGGCGGAGTGTTAGAGACATGCTGCTTGTGCATTTTGGTTTGTAACCTGCATGTGACTCTGCTATGTCCATATCAGTCTGACAGATAAAAGGATACATCTGATGCTGACTCTTACATTTAGCCAAAATAAGGCACCTCTCTGGGCAGCTGCCTTATGATTAGGATACTCCTTATTCTAGGAAGCTACCTTCTGAATGGAATAAACGGAATATGTCTTAGTGGCATGCTATAAAAATTAAGAAACATGACGATTAATAATAATAATCTTTATCTATATAGCACTTTTAAAAAATTTTGAGTCAAAACCTTAATGTTCTTTAGATAAAGCATAAAAATTAAACAAAGAGTAAAACAATAAACAGTGCGTATAATGATAGAAGAAATTAGAAATAAATGAATAAAAATTCAGAAAACAAAGAATCACAGTGAAGATGAATAGTACAAGTTGTTAGTGCAACAATTAAAAAATAACGACATTAATAATAACCTGTGTTTAAAAAAAACTCAATAGATTTACTGTCACATATAAGGCAGTTTTAAAATTTTGATAAAACTTGGATTTAAAAGCATTTATACAGCCTGCATTAATAATATGCAGAGTTTAAGAGCGATATAAGAAAAACATCTATTAAGCTGGGATCTTAGGCATTGATAATAAAACTGCCTCAGCTGAACGAAGTGCTCGAGATGGGTTGTAACATTCCAGAAGAAAAGCTCATTTTGTAGCAATAAAGTGATGTAATATTCAGTCCCATAATGTGATAATAATTGTCTTAATAAAGGTTAGATAAAGGTTTAATTTCTCATGCTGCTTCATTCTCTTACTTATCCTTTCTTTAAAAAAAATGGGTAAAAGAGATTTTAAAGGGCAGTGGTTTCTTGAGGTTTCTGGAGTAACCATTCAAACACAAAAAAACCCTTTTTACATTTCCTGAATGGTTCCTCTGAGGTCTTTTTCCATCTGAGGAATGGCTACAATAAGAACATAGCAATAATCATAACAATATTAGAAAATGCTGGGCTATGTTACAGGTGCAGCTGGTAGGAGTGCAGATTTAGTGAAATTTCAGATGTGTTTGCAGCGCTGAGGACTAATGATCAAGCTTTTTGTTTACTAGCATTCTCATGGCAAGCAGGCAGAATGGTTGTGGGTGGAGGAAGTGCAGCTGGTGGATGGTGTACGCAACAAAATCGCCAGCGCTCAATTAACTCCCACAGAATCAAATTGAGCACTGTGTGAAGATTTCAAATTCACAGCTGTTCATTTAATACTGTTGAATGTACCAAGCATGTTCATTTACACAGGGGCCCTGACACAATCAACAGCCAGCACTGATAGCCACGAGCTTTCACTAATAGGCTACACCCCCAAATCCTGTTTAATGCAGACAGGAGAAGCAGATTCATCCAACAGCTGAAGCTCTGCTGTTCAGGTAGTGCAGGACAAAACTAGGCCATGCTAAAAAATAATCAATAAGGGAGTAACGACAGGATAAAGAAATGAAGCAGAAAACAGGAGCAAAATAGTGTGCATCTCAGGAGGACGTAGAATAGTAAATAAAGTCTAAGGACACTGATGCAGTAACATTGCATAGAGAGAGCAGCTAGGAATGTGCATGTGTGTGTGTGTGTGTGTGTTTATTACACTGTATTTATTGATCCATGCAGTTTCAGCATTGTCTCTGCCATCCTCTCTCCAACTCTGATCAAATAAAAAAATGAGGAGATGTCAGTGACCAATATGTCATAAACTTCTGCTCACACACACACACACACACACAGCCTGTAAAAGGTCAAAGGATTTCATATGGTATGTAGTTATGTTTTAACCTAACACTTTTTACAGTGATGTGACACATCTCGATGCTGTAACTATAGCTGGAGTTACACATTTTGAATCTCACCTCCTGCATCACTATGCACATCAGTCAAGGCGTGAGTTGGCTGAAGACAGAACAATTTTTACTATGTGGATTAATTAGTGTGATAGTGTGATAGACAATCTCTTCAGAACCAGGAACACACAGGTATTTGGAAATGAAGAAACTGAGAAAATTGAATTGCAGCACAAAGCCATCATATAACGTTTCTTCTAATTTTCCTGCTCGTGGTGTGAAAATAAAATCCACTAGAAACTCGCTCTTGCTCTGGTCATTGTATTGCAGTCTGGGTGCGAGGGATTTATCGCCGAGGAGACGTGTAAAAAATGTATTACAGAGATCCCCCTGATAAACGAATGCAATCTAAATAGGTCTAATATCCTTTTAGAAAAAAAAATCTTGCAGGATAAAAATAAAATAATTCCAATACCTGTCTCCAACATGTGATTCTGAGACATCTAGCATCACTTTCAAGGCAAAATCACACAACATGTCGTCACATTTTGATTTATGAAAGACTGATGCAACACTTATAAAGGTGTTATAAATACCCACAGTTGCCAACCATTTCACAAATTTGCTGGAGAAAACATGGTTAATGTCCTTAGATACAACACTGCAATACTAGCACCGGTACCTAAGGACCAGGAATTTGTAAATCCCTCCTGTTCATTCAGTAAGCCAACTTTCAAAAGGGCACTTGCAAAGTAGAAAAGGAAAAGGGCAAGTGATTCACAGTGTACATTTCTTAAAACATCACCACTCTAAATGATTCATCTGGACACAGCTTTAACTCTCCCACTCTGCATGCATTACTGATTCTGCGACTAATCTCATCTCATCTCATCTCATCAAAACCTCCCTCAGCATTAAACCAAACACCAGCATTTCTTCTGCTCGTCTTGATTTTTCCCCCTTATCAGCCATCGCCCAGCAATGAGAGTAATTGTACTTATTATGCACATAAATTGTGACTGACATGAGAAAAGCTTTGTGTTTAAAAATAGATCAAGAAAGAAAAATTCATCACTATAAAAAAAAAATTGACACGAATTGTTTTTGACAGAAATTTGCCTCTGTGGTATCCAATTAACTTTGACTGATATTAATTTCAAGCGTACAGTATTGCCTTCCTTCAGTAAAAAGCATCCCCTGAGCAACACAGTCATCTGTGTTTTGCTAATTAGCAGTGCTCTCAGTAACAGCAATGATGAGGCACAGTTAATTGAAAGTGACTTATTGTAGCCTTTGGTGTAACCATTTCATTAACACTTGAGTCGAGAGTTCAGCAGCCAACTCAGCTCAGCATCAAGTGACTGAAGGAACAAAGAGCTATACAATAAGACTGCTTAAAGTTAATAGAGACATATGAAGGATATTAGGATCTTAGGTTAGGGCTACACAATATGGACAAAACACACTGCATATACTGTATATTATACTGCTGCATAGTCTAGTTGCAGTTACTTATAATTATTTTTCTTTTCCATCATAGGTTACCCTTTATGTTTTGCAATATTCAAAAAATGCATAAGCTGATTTGGTATTTAAATTGAAAAGCCTTCGCAAGGTCAAATTTTGAGATTTTTCTTTTTACTGTATGTAGGAAGATTTAAAGATTGAAAGATTTCATTCCAATTCCGCTGAAAGAAGTCGCACCTACTTCTACATTCATAACCAAATTTACTTATAAGAAAAAATCCTGGATTTTATACAATAATAATTTTTCAATGGGAAAGAAGTTCTGACTTTGATTATTGGCATCATCCACATCATTTACATTTATGGCATTTGGCAGACGCCCTTATCCAGAGCGACTTACAATTATCTCATTTTATACAACTGAGCAGTTGAGGATTAAGGGCCTTGCTCAAGGGCCCAGCAGTGGCAGCTTGGCGGTGCTGGGATTTGAACTCTCAACGTCCAACGTCTTAACCACTGAGCTACCACTTCCCATCATCAGTTTCTGTGTCATCACCTGAGGTAAAATTCACTCATCTCATTTAAACACAAGCCTCATCAGCGTCTCTTCACTCCAATCATTTCAGATCATGCTAACATCAGTGCCAAAGTAATCACCGATTCATTCATTCACTTGATTCTGCTCTTCTGACTAAAATTCTTTATTTAATGTCTTTTTCTGAGGTCATTTAAACATTTGAAACTTTGTTTGCTGCTTTCTGTACAGAGCGTGTAAGTACTCTTCTATGTTTTGATGATGACGTGACAGTGCACGAGCATCACAGACATTTTGATAGCCGGTATATGATTATAAACAGCATTTATTAGGCTTTTGTCCATTTAACGTTGGTACCCAATAATGTGGGTTCTAGACAACTTTAGGCAGACATGTAGACAGTTAAACTGGCCTAAAATACTGTATATTAATGTTTTCCTGAAGTTGAGGCATCAAATCTTTGGTCGAATCCTGCAGACATTTTTCAGAAATCAGACACAGTGATATATGACAGGATTTCGCAGGCCATCTCACAAATACCACCAGACAAAACGACGGATTAAAACAGATCTATATACACAACGATGGAGGGAGCAGGCAGCAGGACAAATGATCCTTACCTGTTTATCTGTTTCTAATATATACTGTCTTTAAATATATGGTGGTCTGATGACTGAACTAAATGTTCCAAACTGGATAATTAACCAAATATTTTAGTTTGGTGGAACAACAGCATCTTTATCACATAATTAACTGAGAAGCATTTGTGGATAAGGTTGAACAAAGACCAATGTTGGATAAAAAGAAAATTAATGCCATTTTGTTCAGTGCTAGGTTTGCAACTACTCTGTTAATTTTCACACCGAATACCGAGTTGAGTCCGTTTTTCCTCACATCCTCCAACATCTAATGTCTGAAAACTCATTTTGGTGCTAATTTTACTGCAATTACAGCAGGGCATATCGGATTGTTTCTTCACACCCTCCATTATTTTTTGATCCCCAGACAATCTTTATAAGGACAAACTCATAAATACTCTCTGCCCTTGGACTAACAGCTTTCATTCCCTAATCATTCTGGTGCTGTCCAAAATGAGCCTCTCTCTCTCTCACACACACACACACACACACACACACACACACACACACACACACACACACGGATAGTGTGGGAAACCTTCTGCCAGATATAATTTCTTTTATTATTTATTTTTACAGTCATACAAATTGGGGTGACACGTTACAGAGAAACCAACTACCGCCATATAACTTTGTCCTTGATTTACTGGGAAGCCTGTATGACATATTATAATGCTGCATAATAGGCTGGGACTTTTATCATTAAGATTTTTATCACAGCTTCATTTAGTGGGACACGTTTTGTTCAATAAGCTGTGATAGAATGATTTAAGATCCAGTCAAATCCAAACAAAAATATCCATTACTTTACGAAATCAAAACAAGCTATGTCCAGAGTTTATATTTAGTTTCGATTTTCAAGCAGAGAAATAAGATTTAGTATCCTGAGGATGTTTTTGTTGGAGCAGCTCATGAGGCCCTGATTAAATTCTCCATATCTGAACATACAGCAGCAAGCACCAGTGGGAAACTCTGTGTGATATCTGTGTGTGAGTAAAAGGTTTTGAGAGAATCGGGATGTGTGTGAAAGGTTTTGTGACAGTCTGTATGCGTTTAAAGGGTTTTGTGAGAGTGGTTAAGCATTTCTGAGAGTCTGTATGCTGGTTGGGGAGTGGGGTTAGCCTTCTTGCCACTTCTTGCGAAAACTGTGATGAATTTACTGGTTGCACAATTGCACTATTTGTTCATATAGTACACAATAATAGAAGGGATTTATTTATAATTGCACTATCCGTTGCACCCAGATGAGGATGGGTTCCCTT
>CM075011.1:7354260-7364477 GCA_037576675.1 Pangasius sanitwongsei
AGGATTTATGCTGATATTGCCCAAAAACCCTATTTTGTTCAGGCGTTTCCAAACTTTTGGAGGGCAGTGTATGTCTTTCAACCAGACCTATTGTCAGATTGTCAGGGCTGCTGTTATAGAAACAGCACCTTCTGACCAATCAGATTTGAGAATATATATATATATATATATATATATATATATATATATGTGTGTGTGTGTGTGTGTGTGTGAGATTTGATCAGATTTGAGAATATATATATATATATATATATATATATATATGTGTGTGTGTGTGTGTGTGTGTGTGTGTATGTGTGTGTGTGAGTGTACATATTCTCAAATCTGATTGGTCAGAAGGTGCTGTTTCTATAACAGCAGCCCTGACAATCTGACAATAGTTCTGGTTGAAAGACAAATCAAAGATTTATATGAATGCACTAATCCGCTCTAATACGTTATTGTTTCTATATTAACAGCTAATTCACGGGGATTTAAATGGATTAAAAAATGTCTGTAATAACTGATATGGTGATATCTTTTCTGAGGAGATGTTTATTTAGCTTTTTATTTAGGGAGTCTCCAGTGTCCGAGGTAAAGCTGTAACTTTAAGTTTTTAGACAAGTCTTAAGGATGGAAGGCTTTCCAGTTTCTCAGTAACATGACTTTTTTTTCTTATTAATTTTAAAAGAGAGTATGACTGTTTAAAGCTGTTATAATGCAAGTGATAACAGGGAAGAACTTGTTTTGCAGACGTTCCACAACGTTAAATGTCACTATAAACTAAAAAAAAGTATGATGTCATAATTTACAGGACAAACGAGAAATCACAAGGGCATGTTCTACAATCAAAAATCCTTCAGTCCAGATAATAAGCTTTGTCCAGGTGTTGGGTAACATCCCATAATCCTGAGGCAGTTTAGTAACTTGGGATTATGGGATGCTGCACAACACCTGGCAAAGAGTATTGTTCTAGGAGCAAAATATGTGTTTCCTCTTCTGAGAACATGCTTTTCCTGCAAAACATCTTCCAGTCCTAATTATCCCAGCATCTCTCACATTCACTGAAGCTCAAGAACTATGAAAGTAATAATCAAAGATTGAAGTGAAGTCTAATGAGATACAGGTTTCATCTACAGCCACTTCACCTCATTATTTTTCTGTGCCTGGATTACCCTGGATGTCTCACTTATGTCAACTCATTAGTGATAACCCTCTCAGGAGCATTTAATCTGCTCAGAAAAGATCAGATTTCTGACTCAAATAAATTAGGGACCATGTATTTTGAAACATTCAAGAGCAAAAAGCAATGGATTTTGAATAACTTATTGGCTTTCTGCATCAATTACACTCTCACGAAAAAAGGGACTAATCTGAAAGTTTCCTTGTCACCAGGGTGGAACCCTTATATCATTATACCTTTAGAGTCATATTCAGAGTTGAGTTGAGCATGTTTAGTGAAGAGTAAATTTATATTCACACATTTGTATTCAGACCTCAGATCCAGACAATTGCTACTCAGAGTTTGCATGATTTAACCAAAACCTGGTAAGAGCATGAATGAATCAAAACCTGGCCATAATAATTTGAAAAGTTACAGCTAACTGAGAGTAAATAGTGTGCTAAGATTTTGTGACCAACATTTACTACCCATTGTCCATGTAGACTAATTAAAAATACTGTATATATTACTGGGGGCAGTCATGGCATAATGGATGGAGAGTCGGACTTGTAATCTAAAGGTGAACCTGAAGGTCGTGGGTTCGAGTCTCAGGTCTGGCAGGGATTGTAGTGAATGACCAGCACTCTCCTCCACCCTCAATACCACGACTGAGGTGAGACCCTTGACCGAACCCCCCGGGCGCCGCAGCAAAAAAGGCTGCCCACTACTCCGGGTGTGTGTTCACTACTGTGTGTGTGCACTTGGATGGGTTAAATGCAGAGCACAAATTTCCGAGTATGGGCCACCATACTTGGCCACAAGTCACTTCACTTCATCTAAATGCAAGACTTAATCCTGCTTACATTTAAAAAGCTTACATTTAAGCTTACAAATCTGTTGTCTTGGCAACAAAGCATCATGTCAAATCAAGAAATCAAATTTAATCTAACTCATTTGTTGTTCTTTTGGCTGCTCCCATTAGGGATTGCACCTTCCATTGTCCGCATATTGATTTGCCACAGGTTTTACACTGGATGCCCTTCCTGATGCAACCCTCCCCATTTATCCAGGGGTGGGACTGACACTAAAAGTGCACTAACCTGTGGCTGGGGTCCAGCGTGGGGCTTAAATGCATGATCTTGGGATCAAGAGGCTCATGCTCTACCAACTGTGCTAGCCAGGCACACCTAAACCAACCTAACAAGAAGCTGGTGTAAACACTGGTAACCATCATGAAGCATCACTTCTAAATTTCCCCCTTAACTTCTGCAAGCATATTAATCAATTTATATTTAAAATAATATTGGTCACTGTGGGATTATTAGTCATATATGGGATAAGCATTAATTAAAGCAGAACATTAATTAATGGTCAGTGCCTTGTTCATTTTGTTCATTATTTTAAATGTGTTTATTATGTTGTTTATATTATTTATAGTGTATTAATACAATGGTTCAACATTTTTTTAAACGTTAAATACAGTTAATAAGGTAAATCATGATTTTTATGTAAAATTCCTTTTATTTAGATAACTTTTTAAACGTTGCTGTGTAAAGAGTTGTACAGCCTGGGGTCTTGTTAGTAACAGAGATGCAATGATAAAGAAGCTAAACTGACTGATGATGGATGGCATGTGTTAGCACAATGCATCTGCAGCTGTGTGTGAGGGTGTGTGTTTGAGGGGGGTGGTTGGTGGGGTTTAGGGAGATGGGGGGAACAGAGACTCATTTATTTCCAACAATTGGCCTAGAGCCAAAGCATTCTGAGCTTATGACATCACAGTCACACACACATCCTGTAGCTGGAGCGAGGCAACTCAAGTGCTGCAGTGCTGCACTACAGTGGTTGAACATTCCTTGCTTTAGTCATCTCATTAAGACTGGAACACTGAAACACTGGCTAAGCTGCTTGGTTAATAAGCTTGACGGGCGTGTTTCACATGGCTAGACCTGAGGTGGGAGATGTATGTAGAATTTATTTAGTAACTAATGGCCACTGAATTTTGGCTTGAATAGCTGTGTGAAGATATAGACCTCAGCTTTAGGGGTGTTTAAATCAAGTTAGAGCCAGAAGAAATGGACACATAAGCTCTCTGATGTTATTGGGGATTTTTTTTTTTTGTGTGCAAACATGAGGAAATCTGTTATTGTCTTATATGCAGCACTGTGCAGTTTCTGAGTGACTGCTTGTGGAATAAAATACAACCTAAATAAATCAAATAAAACAAATAAAACACAGTATATCTAGCAGATATCTAGCAGATATACTGTGCATCCTAATCTAGGAGAAGGAGACTACACTGCATCACACACCCAATTCAGCTCATAAGTAAGTTCAAGAGCTGAATTCATTATCTTATAGCAATTACTTATTTTACTCTATTAGGACATTTAATTCCATTGCATTGCTCCTACTTGAATTAATCATATAATTTAAGTAATAAATGCAATATATACAATTAGGTTAGTGTGACACCAGGGAGGACTTGGAGACTAGAGTTCCCTTACAACAATCTGATATACTTTAGTACATGTCTAAGGGCTGTATTCAGAGTTGAGTTATGTGTTTGTAGTGAGGATTTAATACTGAAATTGTGCATATTGTTATTCTGACCTCAGATATAACCTTGGACATAAGGACAATTCAGACTCAAATGCTATTTAATAGGCTGCCGAATAATGAGTGTGGAAGCCATATTGTAACGTTATTATGTTAACGTTGCAGTTATTAATATGACAATTGCAACTAAGGCTATTCATACAGCATTATATTATACTAGATATTTATTTGAATGCTTGCCATCTTCTCATTCAATAATTATTGTTTTAGTCTTTTTCATTTTTAAACTATCTCTTGGTTTTATGTCCTATCTGTTATTTCTACGCAGGAATCGGCATCCAATTACAATTCCCAGAATACCTCATGACCTACAAACATGGCTGCCGAGGACTACAACATGCTCTGTATCTTTTGTACCAGTCTAGACCAAGCCATTGATTCATTGTTTGTCTTCCTGGTTTTTAAACTAGTTTCTGGTTTTCTAGTTTGTGCTCTTGCTTAGTCTAGTTAATGTTGTTTGTTCATTGCCAGACCCTTGCCTGAATATTGACCTAGCCTTTGAATTATGTCTCTGTTTAGTTTGCTCTTTTTTAAATAAACTTTGAACACCTGCACTTGTGTCGGTACCTGCATTGTGACACTATGGTATTATAGTTAACAGCAAATAATGCTTCTTCAGTCCACATTTTGTATTCCTTGATCTTTTCTGGTTTAAAGACAAGCTTGTTTTTAAGGCTGTGGTCTAGCCAATATTGAAAAACTTCGTCTTGGACACATCTACTCATGAAAAATCTGGCGTGAGCAACACTCATTTGATTTGCATAATCTCACAGAAAGTCAACTTGAGCAGCTGCGCAGCCCATCTGAATGCACAACTTTCCCTGTGTAAATATTGGCCTAACTTATGGACTTACAGAAATTGCTGGCTTAGAATACAGCCCATGGTAAATGTAACATACTATTTTTAATTTAGCGTGACATGGGGAAGACTAGGAGACTGCAATTTCCTCACTTTTAAGTACATTCAGAAAGTATTTAATTTTTCCTCCTTTTGTTCTGTTATAGTCTACTCTAACAGGGATTTAATTCATTTTTATTTTCCCTTCATCAATCTGTAAAATACTCCATAACATCAAAAACAAACAGGTTTTCACAAAGGGTTAATACAATTATTAATAAAAAAAAAAGTACACTAAAACATCACTTTTACACAAGTATTCATATCCATAGCTATGGCACTTGATACTGATGTTTCTACAACTTCACAAAGTTCTTGCACTCGTGGTTATTGATCGGACATGATGTGAAAAGGCAGACTTCTGTTTACATAAAGCCTCAGAGGTTATAGAGAAAAAAAATGCAAAAATCCATGAGGTCTGTGTCAAGGCTGTGGGGAAAAAAAAGAACCGATACAGTTTTGCAGCTTTGAAGGTCCGGAAGAAAACAGTGCCTCTCAACACTGTTAACAGAGATGACAGAGACATTTTCTAGAGATCCAGCCAATCTCCAATTCCACTGCAACGCTGACCAAAATAAATCCACTGTAAACGAAGAAGTGATGCAGTAGCACTAAACACAAGAAATGACAGAAAACCATAGCAGTTTCAAAATGTATCAAATTGCAAGACTAATTGGCTCAGTAATTGGTAATTGCATCACATCAACAGTTTGTGAATATAATGTTGAATTACATTTAGAGCACTTTTAAAGGTTTTGAAATTACCATAGGCAAATGGTCTGTCATATACAGATGTGACAGGACTGTTTTTTTAAATCCCATTCTCACCTACTCCTGAAGGAATTCTGACCAATCTTGTCTACTTCCACATTTTTTTTTGTTCATGCCTGCCCAAGATCTTTACTCTTGAGCTTAGTTGGTTCTATTTCTCGTCACTCACCACCACATAAGCAACCCGCCTCATCTACTGTGCTGCATTATTAATCAACATGGCTTTTCTTTATCCTGCCAGTGTGGATGCCAGTTCCTATGCACACATCTACATCTATATTTAAAAAAAAAAAGTAGACAGAAAGTGCTGACTTAAAGAAGTCGCAGTACTGTTTATAGTATCTTTCAGGATGGACGTAAAGCTTTGGTGTCAAGTGCAATCCTAAAGAAAGGCATTTTCAATTTTAAGCAATAAACAAACCAATTCAGTGCAAACCAAAACTCTGCACTGAATATCACATGAAGAAAGATAATAAAAAAACTCAAGAAATAGCACAGTAGACCCTGCATCCCTTCCTAAGACTAATTCTCTTATCTCCTCTTTCCAGTCTATGGTCTCCAGTCACATCTTAAATCACCCTTTGTATGCAAACATGGAATCCTGGCTTTGCAAAACACATTTAAAAGTTCAGCAGAAGCTTCAGTAATACCCACTGCATTATTTACTCTTCAGTCACCATGCAGGTCTTTCCTTAAATAATGTTGCTCATTTCTAACGCAGAACACACCTATAAAATATTTAGTGATGTCTGGGAGCCATGAAGTAGATAAGATGTGGGAAGTAAACTGTAAAGACACTGTAATCTGTGATCATCCTCTCTCTCTTTCCTTTAAGAGAGTTGGTTTCACTCTCCACGCAAAGTGCATCATGCAAGCCACAAAATAGCAGTTGCTTACAATAGAATAGGCTTATTAACCTCAGTTCCTGTCTGGCTTTCCATTAAAGAGAGCATGAGTACAACCTCCTGATCAAATAGATCCAAGGTGAGATGTTTATCCTGTCTGCATCGTGCACCAGTCTGTTTCAGTTTTGTCTTCAATCTGTCCTTGTTTGTTTTCTTCCCTGTCACTCACATTGTTCCTGGTGTAATTTTGAAGAGGCTGATGACACTGATATGTCTGGTGACTCATGGTGTGTGTAAACACATTGCCTTTCATTTGATGCGTTTGAAAGAGAATAATATTGTCTGCGTGATGAGTGCTATACCCCGATGCACAGATGAAGGATTAGACCCTTTCCCTTATGAAGTGATATTCTAAAGGCATAGTAATCATACATAAGAAAAAAAAACCCTTTAACCTTCTGAAATTGACAGATGTGTCAATACATCCAAATGACATCATGTCATATTCTTGTAAATAACTCTGAGATGGTGGCAGGTAGATACAAAGAGAAAAAGCCAAATTGAGCCTTCATATGATAGTTAATTTATCTCTGTATACCAAAAGGAAGCAGAGATATCTCATTGTGGACATAATACGACATGGGTGTTACTTTAGGAAGCAACAATTTTTCTGTGCATATCTTCATCATATTTTAACTTTAGAAACAACAACTCAAATATGCTGGATATGAAACATGGATGCATTTACTCAGATTGCTTTTTGTGGGTTTTGGATTCTGTCACATCAATACAGTATCTAAGAGTAAAAATAAAAAGATAAATTCGAAAAGCTGAGGCTGTGCTTTTCACTTTACAGATGGCAAAGCATTAATTTTCCATGATTAATTTCTGTCAAACAGATTTTGACAGATGGATGGTCTGTGCTGACTGAAACATGCTATTTACAGCTAACTGTGTCTCTAACACACAACAACTAATTCAGTCAATAAAAATTAACTTTGAGAAAGATAAATAAACATACTTAGTTGGTTAGGTGTCATCAGGTGTACTAATTCTGGATAACAAGCACCGTTCTAGCACAAGAAAGCCTAGCTGTTATAAAATATGTATTTCTGGGGGGATAAATCATTTTATCACAAAAATAACATGGCTGGAAATGTGGCTCAAAGTCTACTTTAGCACAATAGCACAGATCAGAGAAGGTGACATGTCTTGAGTCTAGCTAGCAATTCACATCCACTACCTAGCTCTGCGCTACCAACTGGGGAAGATGAAAGCTAGCACGCGCTTCCTCTGAGACACATAAAGCCAACCAACTGCATCTTTTTCTAACCGTTCATGCCTGCCCAAGGTATACACTACAGCATAACACACTCAGAGGAAAGTGCTTTCTGCCCTCTTCCACATACATTAACTCACAGATGCCCATGACTGGCTAGTGTTGCTGTGATTGAGGGGGGGTTAGGGGGGAGTATATTGTCCCTTCCACCTACCAGTGTGCTTGCCTTGCCTCCAGGCATAGATGGCTATGGCATTGTTGGGAATTCATCTATACCATTAACTGCATAAAAGTGCTAGTGTGCAAAATACGCATGTAAAAATGCTGTGGATAGCATGGAAGGGAACATATATCAAAGTCACTGAATGTGACAGTGTGGAACATTGTGCCTTATTTTAGTGTAACACTCATATTACACCCCTACAACAAATCTTCTTCTTAATGTTTTTAATGTCAACTGAATTAGAAGATACAGAATAAATTTGTAGAAGTCAGTATGCTCATTTTAATTGTCTCAACAGATGATTTATACTGCTTAAGCAGAAAGACATTGATTAAAATAGAAAAGTCAGAAAATGAATCATTTGTCACTGATATTGGGTACGTGAGCCGTAATTAAGACCTAGCTGTTGGCTGATTTCTTATTATAAGGAATAATCCCTGTTGGATTTCTCTGGAAAAATCAATCCTTCTATAAATACAGAAAACCACTCTGGGATCTTTGTTCATGATACACTGATTCAATCAAGAGGGTAATGATGGATTGCTAATTAAAATCATTCGACAGAGCTTTGTGGCACTCTGTGATCAGGGCATTCATAAATAAGGAAGCTCTGTTCTGCCTTTTCTGCTGCGTACATTTTGAATGTGCTTGACAACTAATGGCTCAGTAGGCGCTCATTTCAGATTGTGTCAGTTCTATTATTTTCCCTCTGCGTCACTGTATGTGTCTCTTTGGGAAAGGCAGAATTGCTAAGTAGCAGCCTACAGCTCTTCAGTGAGGTAAATATATAAAAAAAGAAAAGATGTTAGTAACAGATTTCGGATGCCATCCCTCTGATGTGCCACTTCACCCACATCATTGCAGGCACTGTCATTTCTGATTATTAAAATGGAAAGTGGGGAAAAAACAATTGGCCTATACCCAACCAAATGAACAATTTACACTTGCACCTGCATGACAATAGAGCCCAAGTTTCTCAAATTCTCTCATCTGATTGGTCAAAAGATGTTGACTAATTTTCTGTAACAGCAGCTGTGACAGTTGTGCTGGCTGAAATTCAAATGACAGGTTTATAGTAATGTGCTCACTCTAATATGTTGTAGTTTCTATAGCAACAACTCATTCTTAGGGACAGGGTATTGCGAATACTCCACATAATCTAAGGAAAAAAAATCATAATCTAATCTAAAAAAACTCTTGTTATTTAACTAAGAAACACATGTAATCATTGATGTGGTGATTTTTTTTTTATATGGCTGCTGTAGTATAAGAC
Source organism: Pangasius sanitwongsei (assembly GCA_037576675.1). Lineage (NCBI taxonomy): Eukaryota > Metazoa > Chordata > Actinopteri > Siluriformes > Pangasiidae > Pangasius > Pangasius sanitwongsei. The sequence continues at coordinate 7,363,310 of CM075011.1, forward strand.
TGTAGTATAAAACACAGTGGGATATGCTGTTATAGGAGAATAATCAACTTTGGAATAGTAATGGCCCTCTACTTGGTGTTGGACCATATTACACCACCCCAGTGTTGATTATTTTCTTAGAAGAGTAAGTCTTGAAATGTTTCCTAACACTACTGGGTTTCACCTGGTACAGAACTCCGCTTTGACTGACAAAGTGATGAAGCCCAAAGAATCAGATGGCCTCCACGTGGACCCTACATGAAAGGACAGAGAGAAACATGGTAGGTGACCTTTGGAGAGTGTCACCTTGGACATGAAGCCGCCTTAAGTCCTCATGTGTGAAAAAGTTTTGGAGTCTTTTAAAGACTGCTTATCATGTTCCTCTCTGTCCTTCCATGTAGCCTCCTCAGGGAAACCATCAGATCCATTGGGCTCCATTACTGGTCCATCTCATCCAACCTACAATTCTTCAATCCCTCTAGTCTCAGATGATCTTAGTCCATTGAATCAAAGAGAAGGCTGGTCAAGCTTTTCTGATGTTAAGTGAAAAATCCTCAATTCTGGTGTTTTGGGATCAGGCACTCTTTCTCGTTTACCCCTCCAGGTAAAAGATGATGTAAGCCCTGTCTGTGCACTGCTACATCAACCAGACAACAAAGTGCACACAATACATTTTATGTAGTGGAAGCAATACAACAATTCCTTCCATTACTTTGAATGAGTACTGTACTGTAATAAGGCTTAATACTGATATCAGTTGATGAAAAACGTCTGTCTCTCAGGACAAATACTGATTCCTACAAGTCAAATTTGCAAAGTTCTTTCACTGCCCTCAAGCATTTTAGCATCCTGTTTCTATTCATAACACTGTCATGCTCCCACAAGACCACACAAGACAGATTTATAAGCAGTGCCAGTGAACAATAGCAACAAACAGATATTTTTTCTTCACTTGCTGAGTCCTCAGGCACGTTTTGATATAGCAAAATATGTCATATATCTCCATACTTGGCAGTTTGTGTTGTTGTGGATTCCCAGACTGTTATAAATTTTCGAATAAGAAAAATCGTGACCAGATTCCCTCTGTTGCTACACAGGAACATATTCATAACTTATATACAGTCAGGTCCGGAAGTATTTGGACAATGACAGAGTTTTTGTGATTTTGCCTTTATACACCACCACAATG
>CM075011.1:7371318-7394781 GCA_037576675.1 Pangasius sanitwongsei
GTGCAGTTGCCATACCAGACTGAGATGCAATTGGTGATGATGCTCTCAATGGTACAGCGGTAAAAGTTCACGAGTATATTGGAGCAGAGGTGGGCCTTTTTCAGTCTCCTCAGAAAATAAAGGTGTTTTTGTGCCTTTTTAACCAGAAAGGAGGTGTTCAGGGACCAGGTGAGGTCCTCAGAGATGTGGACCCCAAGGAACTTTATACAACTATATTTATGTACAACTTTATTGTACACTTTTAAATAAAGAACCTAATATGTAGTTAATTTTTTAAAATTTATTTTCTAATCAATTAAAGGGGTCTTTGCCTGCTAAAAAATTGAGAACTCCTGCTCTGAAAGTTGAGCTAACATTATATCACTTTTTGATTTACAGTTATAATACTTGATTAATGTGTCATCATCCCCACCATTGTTCCATCTCCTCTCCCTCCTTCTCCTGTTTCCTCTCACCATCCTTTGACATCCCAAATTAGGTAGAATTGTCTCATATTAAACAAAATGTTACTGAGTACTGTTGCTTTTATACAAGAAATAAATATTCAAATCAATCTGATCTCATAACATCTCATAATGTGATTAGATTTAGTTTAATTTAGTAATAATTAAATCATTAAGAAGGTACACAGACTAACCTCTACTTAACCCTGACAGCAAAGTTTATATGTTTTTATATAAACCGAGTCATGCAACTAGTTACAAATTTGTGGGTTATGCTGTGAGACAGTTTTGATTCAAACATCCTGGGAAGTATTACTTACTTTAAAGTCTTAAAGTACAAACTTTAAGACTTTTATATTACTGCTTCTCATGTACTAGCCCCATATTCTTTTTATGAGAAGAGTTTAGTTTGTAAGTGTTCACAAAAATGTCATTTGAACACCTCAGGTATGAGTGAGTAACATCTACTGGGACCATCTTGCACTGCAGCAAGCAGCCTTCCAGCTGTTTTTATTAAATGATGCCATGCATAGTGAAAAAGCCGCTTAAACTTTTTGGTCATTCAACATAAGCTGCCTTTGAGGTATACAGTTAGGAAGATATACACTGAGTCACCAGTTAATTAGAATCGCAACCTGGACAGCTAGAGAGTCTGTGAATATTTACTTTATCAATAAATGTGGACAAGAACCAGCTACTTTCACAGAAAGATACAGTTTGACTGACACAGCAGATGACCACCTACAGATTTGAGCTCAACAAACACTCGAGATTATCTTGTTTTTACTCACCACTTACTGCTTCAAACAACATTCTAATAAATTTTAAAAACAGGATTCTTTTAATCTTTTTTCAATCCAGTGAATATATCCTGCTCAGAAAAGTTCATCTTGTTTTACTCTGTAAATATTTATTTTACTGATGGAAATTGGTGAAGTGTGTATACAAAAATGTGTGGAGAGCCTTCAAGATTCTGAGGCTTGTGGCCAGAAAAGTGTACAAAAGGTATCAGGCGCTCTGTAACCAAAGGATAGAGCATCCAAGGCTCAGACTAACAGTTCATAAGATACACCTAAATTAACCTGAATATATAATTATTGTTTATTTAAACAGATATTATTTGAGTGGATTATTATCAGCACAACAGTGTGTGTGTGTGTGTGTGTGTGTGTGTGTGTGTGTGCATGTGTGTGTTGCTGGTATGCGTGGGTCAGGCATAGCAGCATTGGTTTAAACACTTACTGCATTACACAAAATCAAATATTAATTTGTCCCACATGGTATGGAGCAGATTATAACCATCTCTGACCATTAATATTCAGTTATTTGTACATGCACATAGGCCAATCCAGGCCGCTTCTCACTAGGGGTGATATATGTTTACATTTATGAGCATGCGGAATGGATATGGTGAAGGCAAGAACAATTCTCAGGAGAAAACTGATGCAGAAACTGAAATAGATATTGTCTTAGTATTTTTTTATTTCTTTTTTCATTTTTTTCCTACCATTTATTCCTATTTCCTTCTCATTTCTTTTCCATCCCTCAGTTGGCTTTAATTGTAACTTTATATATTGCTTACAAACTCTTTATTGTACTCCAAAAAGGAGAGGTGGTGGATTTAAACAAACAAACAAACAAAAAACATTGTAAGACCTGCAGAAACTTCTGCTCAGAATCTAGCACAGAACGTTTGTGCATGACCTGTGCTACAAAGGGTTTTAAGTCAAATAAATCAATGCTTACATTCTCCCTGGTGTGTGAGCGGCACTTCTGCTCATCTGCTCTACAACAAGAGGTCTCAAGGACACAGACCCAGGTAATTAGCTCATCCTCTGACCCTTCTCTTGCAGCGTAGCATATTTTTCACACCACAGGGCTTTCGTCTTTCCAGAAGTCGACCTTTCAATTACAGCCCGAGTTTCACCTCAACATCCCTAAGAGTCCACCTCTGCCCTTTAATTCTTTTTTTTTCACCATGTTTTTGTGACGAAGGTAGTGGATGTAGAGAGTGGTGTAGACAGGATTTAATTTGGGGTGGGGGGGGGCTTGCGGGGAGATGGGAGTGAGTAATTATGTGAAATAAATTCACTGCATGATCTGTACAATGAAACTGATAAGGAGTAGAAGTGGTGGTATGAATGGCAGAATGTGTCATTTAATTATTTAAGGTATGATCTACTGTCAACCAAATTGGCCATAACCTTCAAGAATCCTGTGTGTATGAATGAACATTTTATAAAATTTAAAAAAAAATGTGCGTTGACTTTTCGGAGTGCAATCAGTACAATACAAAAGCCGTTTTTTCAAAAAAACAAAAAAACAAAAAAAAAAACAATTTTATTCAAATTTAACTTGCAGCACAGATAAAAGTAAATGGTCATTTTCAGAGAGGATTTGACCACCTCATTATTCTAATTTCCTACAATATAAAAGTATGAAAATCATTTTATGAGTATCTGTGGAAATCCTCTTCAAGAATCCTGTGGAGTTTTCTGAAATTTAATGTGAAAAATAAATTATTTTACTAGCATATTGTGGATTTTTCTATATGAGTAAAAATACATCTCAATCTTTGTTTTTTATAAACAAGATGTGGGTCAGAATGATTTTTTTTGTATTGTGTTTTTGATGAAGCTGAAAGAACAAGCATCATTTTTCTACGCCGGTTGCAAATGGATTACCATTGTAATCAACATGCACATAACAATTATTTAGGTTCACAAAGCATTTCTGAACTGCAGATGGTGTTACCATAGTCCATAATAGGCATAGGAAATAAAAATCCTTTATGACAGATCCATTGAAAATGATTAAACTAACATGCTAACTAGCTGCCTAGAAAACGGAAATTACACAATATCTTGTTTCTCAGCATAACAGATGGTAGCCGATAAAATGTGTTCGAACAAACTAAGGGACGCATTCATTTGATATCTCGGGTGGTTAAATACTGAGGAATCATAATGATGATGACTTCTTTAAAACATTATTTTTACACAAGCCCAAATTCCATCCCCTAGCTATGCCTCTCGGTGGAACATTTTGTGATGATAAAAAATGATGTAGCAATAACAATCCAGGCATTCATTTAAACTTTAATTTCGGATCCACAAAATTGTCTGGTAAGTAACTTCTTATCTGTCAGAATTATGACAATAGCCCAATATTTAACATTCAGAATGTCTCTGAAATGACACTCTTTCGATCCAATTCACATCTTTTCATTTGGCAAGCCTTCATGGACAGACTGCTGAGGTCAATAGCATTCTTTGAAATGCATGAGTGGAGAATATAACGCTTATATGCATAATTGCTAACTCAGGTGTGAAGCTGGCAGGAGGTTGGATTTCTGAAAGATGGACTGAATCAGAAAGAAAATCAGCTTGCATCTTGTGTGGTTTGTGATCTTCAAACAGGGCTAGTTTCTTAACAGAAAGACCGACAGTTAGATATCAAGACATATGGCCAAAAACATCAAAACATGAGAGAGATAGGGTCCGTGTGGGTGTAATATTTCCTTGCATAGCTGTGATCATCTGGACCGCAGGCTCAGAACAATAACAGACAGATGGTACAGGTGGTCAGTTTATATTGCAACAGCATTAGCATTCACGTCTTACCTTGTATTGGCCTGAAACTGTAGAAATATGTTGCAGCTGAAATAGCCAGGTGATGACTCTTGTCCCAGAGGAGAAGAGAGGATATAAGAGGTAACACAATAGCAGGATATGAGACAGGAGACACTAGTGGCAACAGTAGCATCACTGAGGAATGTGAATGCTTGGGCCTGTCTGATTCACTCCTGCTGTCACACAAGCTATTTGTGAATATGTTCGAAAAATAGTATTTTTGATGCCAAAAGCTGAGAAGCTTAAGTCATATCTAGTTCATGTTGTTTTCGGTGCCAGGGTCTGTCAGCTTTATTTAACTGAAACAGAGGGAACCAGTGCTGCTGGGATGTACTCTGAAACCTGCAATGTGTATTGTGATTTTCAGTATTTCCTGTATCAATAATATATTTGTGAGATGTTACAGTACATAGCGTACACAATACCTTATAATGCCTAATGTCAGTAAGGAATAAAACACTTGGAGGCATGCTGTTATAGAAAAATAATCAAAGATGGGATGGCTTATGCTTATGAGCATGTGTATGGTCTTATGTTAATAAGCATAAGGTGTTACTCCTAAACGCAGGAGAAGGTTTTAAGCAAACTGTCTTACTAGGCAAAATAAAAACAACTGTGTTTTAGACACATGGTCTGATTTACATCTTCATTTATCATCAAGTGCATCCTACTTACTTTAATATGGAAACAAATCTGCAGCGTCTATGATAAATATTCCACATGGGTTTCTCATGGCTAGGATGTTTGCTGCTGCAAATCCCTCAAACATCTGAACTTTCGTGCAATTCTTGTGGAAAACGATACTAACAACTGATAGGAATGTTGGTTCAACTGCTCTACACCAGAGTTCTCCAGCCACTGAGAAAAGGTTTCAGAGCAGAAAATAAAATATCATGTAGTAAAATATCATCTTTATTAGGAAGCCGGCCCCTCTAGCCAACCCCACATTCATATGCACATAAACATGTTGCATATGCCAGATTTGTGCTTGCCTTTCCTTCACAGTTTTCTGCCTAAGCTGGAGACCTGACGAAGGTAACCACATTATAAACCAGCCATCAATCAAAAGTGCAGTAGAGTCAGTAAAATCAGCCTGGCATCTAAGTGCAGAGCTGCTGGTGGCCGGTGCATGGTGCCAGTGAATTTCCCTCGCTCTCCCTGATTTTGTGAACAAATGCTCCCTCCTGGAGCGAAAGACATAGTTAGTTCCCCAGAGGCGCGTTGGATGGTCTCTAATGAAGCATGTCAGCTCCACCTGATGAAACCTGCAGCCAAAAATTTGCCTTTTTATGCCTCAGTTCAGCCAAAGAGAGCAAAACGAGCCTAGTAATGCCATTAAAAGATAAAGCTAAATGAGCAACACAGATTGACACACAAATTCTTTAATGACTTTCACTAATAACTTTCATCTTCTAATATATGATGAAGCTATGAACATTATAAATATTGTAGCCTGATATTTCACAATGATGTGTTTTGTCAGTGTTTTAATGCTTATTTAATGTCAAAATTATGTCATATTCTTTCTTATTAGAGCATAGCTTAAGTGTGTGATTATGTAGTGCACAGTTATTTTGGATGATTAAAATTAAAGCCCATCATGAAGAGCGCAGTGATGAATTTGGTCCATAATGGCATCATTACACATTAATTCATCTCATAAACGATTCATTATGCCTTTTGCAAAAAAAAAAAAAAAAGAGCAAATGAACACTTTATGAAGACATGTAGTGAAATCAGCACTTCAGTTATATCTATCTATCCAGGTTATAAGACACAGTTGAGTGCAAATATTTACAGGCCCCTTGGTTCCTGGGTTAAAAGATAAAAAAAAATGTAGACACATTTTAAATGTGATCAGAATGAAACAGGATGTTTATTTCTCAATTCAAAGGACTTAAAAATTACAGCAATTAAGCAGGCAGTTATCTTTATCAGTCGCAAACGTTTGCATCCCAAATGACATAGTCTAAATAATTTATTTGAATGTGCCTCATTAAGATATATAATGACTTAAAGCAGTCAACACAATTTAATGAGTCAAGGCTTATTTAAGGCATGAAATGTTCAAACAAGGGTAAAACTCAAGTGAGCAGTCAAAGGGATCAGAAAAAAGGCATCACAAGACCTAAAACAGAAAATACTGATCTTTCACAGAGCTGAAAATGATCAATTAGTCAAAAAGGAAGAAGCATAGACACATAAGCACAAAGACATGATCAAAGAAAAAGAAAAATAAGAGTAAGAAGCCGGAAAAATGTCCACATGTGGAATAAACATAGATATTCAAAAATATAATTTTCATTGTTTCACTATTAATATCATGGCATGCACTTTTGGATCGTTTTTTTCTTACTTGTAATAATAAAATATCTTTTAAACCACACACATTAAATATCTTCTTGATTTTATTTGCAAACCCTTGCACTAAACTGTATAAAGGCTAATACTTATGTTCCAGAGCTAGAACATGATTAGAAAGAATAAAAAAAGCAAAGCAAATGCAACAACAAGGCATGTTTAGCTCTGCATTTCACTTTGAATATCTTGCTTGATTTTAGACTTGTTTCATGCCAATGCTAATCACTGCCAAAGCAACTCCAGAGAAAACAACCCCACAGCTTTCACAGTCATTTACTCTCATTAAAACACATTCTGCCAGGAATCTGTGATATGAATGAATGCCTGCTCAGTGCCATTGACTGTAAACCGGTCTTTAGTAATAACATTACTGAAACTACATTATAGCAACTTCCAACCTCTCTATACAAAGTCCATATGGCCGACTGACATGATATTTTAAATAAAAACAGAAAACTTTTCTATTTAATTACTAGAAAATAACATCGATTCTCATGAGAACACAGAGGGCTGCTTGTTGCAGGCTGGTTTAAAGTCACGAATATTGTGAGACATGGTCACTAAACAACCTGAAATGTTAAAAATGACTGAATATGTGGAATTGAAGTATAACACTGCTGAACTAAGGTCAACATGGTCTCACACTTGCAATTTCACATTCTCATAACAATTCACATTGCTCAAGTTATATAAAAAGATATGAATGTTAAAGTTAGGGTTATGGTTGGCGTTAATGTTTGTACTATTTGTATGACTCATTTATATACAATGGAATAAAATCCAAACGCCACCATTGATGTCCGACTGATTAAGGCAGCTTGTTGCTTGTTTATTCATTGTTGACAACATCTAGGTCTATTTCAAATGACATAAAATGAACTAATATATTAGGGATGTAATGAAATGAAACTATCTGTATCCTAATCTTTTTAGTGCTCCAAATACCCGTATCTGTATTTGGATTTTTTTGCCCCCAGAAACACTGGAAAACACTGAGAAAACCCCCAGAGGTAGAAATACCAGTATTGTCAGCATTGTGTGTTCTGGTTCTGTGTCACAAGGTGAATTGGATGGATGCAATTGCAGATAGTTTCACTTTTAATGAAAGGGAGGCAGACAAATCCAAATCAACAGGCAGATTCAAAGTCAAAAAACAGGCAAAGGGTGAGGCGATCAACAAACCAGACAACGTAGTAAAATCAGAATATCAAAAAAAACAAAAAAAACAGGAAACAATACAGAGTAAAAAAAAACACCACCTGAGTGATACTTTGCAATGTTTTAGTGTGTGAGAGTCCCTTTTATAGTGTGTGTTTGATTGGGAACAGGTGAAGGTAATCAGAAGTCCGAGGATTGGGAACATAGACATATAAAATACCTAGACGCCTCATTGGCCACTGGATCGTACGTCAAAGTCGCCGCCATCTTGGTGCGGGCAACTTTTCCATCATTCTCATAAGTGGACTCGAGAAACTGCCTCTTTTTATTGTCTATATCATTTTGTAATTGATATTACATACTATTTGATATTATCAATCTATTATTAGGCTGTTATATTAGGGTACTACTCATTACACACTATTCTACTTGTTATTATGCATCTATTATTGTTATTATTATTATTGTTGTTGTTGTTGTTGTTATATTTTACACACTATAGTTACAGTATTATACATACATGCCATTCTATATCATACTATATGCTATACCCTATTATCAATTTTATTATTATGCTATTATATTATTGCACTACTTATTACTTTTTTATTGAATGTTATTCTTAATTATTCTTATAGTTATAGTTACAGTTATACTACTGTACATATATTATTTACTATAACATCTTACTTTATACTATATTACAAATATATTTGCTGAACTGCTGTTGTACCAAATCACATATGTATTTTCAGAAAGAAGGCATCAGTTACCTTTGTTATTGTCTGTTTTGGAGCATGTACCCGTAAATAATTGCATCATTTTAGTGCTATAAAAATATAGAAAGGAGCCTGCCAGTGTGATTTTTATTTGTCAGTTTGTTCCATTTCTCAATTTTGGTAAATTATTACTTACGATAGGCATTTGTTTTTCCCCAGTATTTCAAAGGGAATGAGGTATGTTCTGACCTGAAGTACAAGAAAAGCTAAAATGGTGAGGTTAAACACAGAAAAGACTTTTTGAGAAGATTTAATGTACACAAGTGTGAGCTTTTGCAATTCTTTATTAAATAAATTTAACTATCTAGTTTAAATATCGAGATTTTAAGTAACTGGAGGTTTTTTGTACACCACGTAGATCATAAACCACTGTTATCAGTTGATAAAAACAAACGTTGTCATATTTTTATCCAGAAAAACCGTAGCTCTCCCTTTTTCGTTGCATTTGTTTACAGGGAACTCTTGCCCGCACCAATATGGCGGACGCACTGACGTATTGCAGCAATGGACCGAAGCGGCCAATGAGGCATCTAGGTATTTTATATGTCTATGATTGGGAATGTATTAGCCATGTCTGTAGGCCACGGTGTATTCTGGGAAACTGAGTTCATGGACAGTGTTGACTTGACATTCTGACAGTATCTATCTATCTATCTATCTATCTATCTATCTATCTATCTATCTATCTATCTATATGTATATGTATCCTATGAGCAGATTAGCTAACTGTACTAGCTATAAACACTCTCCAGAGACACCAATGATCTCTCCTACTTCCTTCCAAGCTTTATTTTTTCTTAATATCTCTATACACAATTCATGAGAAGCCACATAACTCTTCCATTTTTTTTTGAGTCAAGCAGTACATCTGAACTACTTGCAAGTATAACCTAATGTTATCATTTCGTAAATGAAAAAAAAAAAAGCCATACCATGCATGCCACATGATTAGGAAGGAGGAATTAATCGAGCAATCATTTGAGGAATCATTTGAGCCAATCATTAAAAAATGAAAATGAATGGTCATTTGTTGTTTGTCTATTGCTAGTGTGAATACAGGGCTAGTGCTTGATTAGTCTGTGTACTTATACCCTCTTCTGTCTTTGTTTCCTCGCCAAGTCATGTCAATTGTCTTGTGCATTTCTGATCTTTGATTCTTAGTTTCTTTTTGTCTAGTATTTTTAAGTTTTGACCTTTGCCTGTTTTCCGTGTTTTGCATTACGGATTATTCTTGTGTTGGTGTCTGCCTGTTATTTGCTCTGCATACTTTGATGAAGATTTATGGAAAGCCCCAAATAAAGAACTCACTTTGCAGTTTACCATCTTGCCTCTCAACGCACATTACAAAAACGATTATAATGAATAATAATAATAATAATGATAATGGCCTGGTCTCCCATTCAGGGTGTATTCACTCAGTTCCTAGTGAGTAACAAACGGTTCAGGTTACTTACTAATATATGAACCAGTTTAAGTACTTTAATTATGCAGCGTTTTGGAAAATGCTTGTTAATTAATGCACATTCTTAAGATGAATTTAATGAAGTACTTAGCATTGCCAAACTTTTGAGAAACACAACCCCTTAACATTTATAGATTAAATATTTTAAGGCTGTTCTTGTTCAAATGTGGAAGTTTTCTGTTTTAAGTGCAATGTCGCAATAAAAGTGTAAGAACAAGAATAAAAGAGAATATGAAATATTTCTGTTTATAGAGCAATGACAGCTCTGTGCCTATAATGTGAGAAGCTCTTCTCGCTGTAGCTGCACTTTATATTATATTTGAAACCAATTTAGGTGTGACATACCGTACGTATGATTGCAATTTATCTTTTAGGCTACGGTAAAGTATTTTTCCCCTTGTACCTTAAACTCAAGCTCTTCCTAGGGCACGCTTTAGGTGTCAGTGGAACTGGATTTTATTTCATTACTGAAGCTTTGACAAAAACAAACACATAAATTACTGTACATATGACTGTAAAGAATACTTATTACAGAATTCCAGAGGCATGTAGATGACTGAAAATTCAATAAGCATAGCAAACACAATCAATGGCTCCAAAGAAAATGTGTAGTTGAATGAAACTCATTAATCTTAAGCCTTTAGGCTTTGTGTCAAAAAAAAAAAAAAAAACACAGAAAGATGACACTGAAATTATGTTTATTGCGGAGGCTGCTATGTTAGCAATATAATGAATCTGTGTAGCAAGAGCGACAGAAATGGCAACAAGACTATGCAGAAGACTACAGATATGTAAAGGAGAGATAGGTAACCATTTTTATAATTATTATAAATAAATGAACTAGAATTTGCATGGATTTGTTGCACATGAGTGATGTGGTTGGATTTTGTTCAATTTCATATAAATGGAGTGGCAAGAAAACTGGTGAATAATCACTTGCTATTTTACCACTGCAATTTCATTTTGGTATCCACTTTGGTATCTGGGAAATCTGCGTGTAAAAAGAAAGTAAGGACTTGCATAACAGTTGAGTAACCTGTCTGAGAATAATGGTCATAATGGGCTTCTTGTTCAAAATGTATCTAAACAAGCCTGTGACATGCTAAGAAGGGATTAAAAATTCAATGTGAAAGAAGAAAGACAAACAGAGGTAAAGCAGGTCTGTATTAATTTTTTAGGAATAAAATTAAACTATTTACAACAATTCTCAAGAGTTTAGTGTTTTAGGAACCCAAACAAGTTTATGCAGCTATTTCTGGAGCTGTACGATCAAATTCAGATTCTTCTTGTGTCTCCATCCTGTGGTCTGATTGAGTCTGGAGTCTCAATGTTCATGCCAGTGCATTCTAAACATTTTGCTAAGACACATTTCTGAACATCGTAAACACAGAGAAGATCACAGGAACGTAATTGTTTGCACCTGAAATGTTCATTTGATCACACAACTACAAAATGACATGTAAAGTACTCCAGAATGCAAAACAGGTGAAAGTCTATGTCCATACGTGTGGTAAACAAAGGAAACAGAAATTATTGGGATCTTATGGCTTAAGATGGTGTACTTCTCATGAAATAGGCAGAAATTAGTTTCTCATTAATAGATGAATCAAATTAACCATGTGTCAGTGAGAATGTATCAAAACAGTGACTAGTCTAATGTTGAGTGTGTAGTCAGTTTTCTTAACAATACCCTGAATAAGGAAGCTTAATTATTAGGATAGTCACTAGAAATACTACTACTACTACTACTACTACTACTAACAACAACAACGACAATAATAATAATAATAACATTACTGAGTGAATTATGAATTTGCCATTATCAAAAGGTGTACAGGACATACAGTTGGTGACTAAGTAAAGGAAAAACAGTGACTCCATTATGATGTGGGAGGCATTTATCTTGCTGGCATTGTTTGGATCTAATTGTTCTTTTAGAGAGAAGCATCACTGCAAATCAATACATGGTCTGATTCTAATAATCATTCTGATTATTCTGACTGATCACCTTTATTCTATGATGAAATAGTTCTATCTTGATGGAAGTGGTTTCTTCCAGGATGACCCAGCCCCCATGCTCAAGTGAATGGGGACTCACTGAATGGTTTGATGAGGTTGGAATTGCTATAAATCTTATACTATGGTCATCAGAGTCGCCTGATCTCACCCCGATAGAACACCTATAGGAGATTTTGGGGTGACGTGTTTGATAGCGCTCTCCACCACCATTATCATAAAAAAAAACACCAACTGAGAAAATATCTTCTGGAAGAATGGTGTTTGTGTCTTCTGTAGACTTCCAGAGACTTGTAGAATCTTTGCCATCTTTTTGGTGGTTCACGGTGGCTCAGAACTTTACTATGGCACTTTGTTTGTTGGTTTTTCCCTTTAATTTATCCTTTGACTGTAGATCATGCAGCAAAATCTCAATCACGGAACACATCCATTATAATATCTCTAACAAGGAGAGCTTTGAATATCAGTAAGAATCCATTTACTTGGGATTTTTCCATAGACATAATAAAAAGTAAATGACCGGCATCGATGAACAGAAAGACTGTACTACAAAATTCAGACACAGATGGGGGTCAATACCATAAACTAGCATGTCTAAGCAAACAGGGACTATGAGAACTGGAAACACAGACTTGAAATGCAGTAGGTAATGTACATGACTTCCTAAAGACCAAACACTAGCAAGAGATTAAATCACAAAGCTGAAACCAAGCTAATTAAAAGAGGTGTGAGTAGTAGGTGAGAACAGGAACAAAATACCACTTGGTAGTACCTGTATTGGAGCATTTGTCCACAGTATACCCTATGACAGAGATAAAGGTATTGACTGGGAAGGGACAAACTACTGGCACTTAACCAGGACAAAGAACCAAAGACAGAGATTAGGAATCGGTCATGGCTGGAGAAGTAACAGAGTCTGTGGCTGACACTGGGGATGGATCTGTGACTGCCAGTGAAAAAGCAGATATTGTAACTGGTGGACTAATCAGAAAATAGGTCAGGTACTAACAAACTTCAATGATTTGGGTTTAAGGACAGATTGTTACCATGATTTGACACTGACAATCAAGAAAAGAAAGAATGGTGACAAGAATGAGGATCTGGATCCTAACAATGGGGAAGGCTCAGAGCAAGATCTTGAATATTGGAAAGGCTTAGTTGCAGGGACCATGCCAGATTCAAATTGATAGCAGAGACATGGACCCTATCAAAGACACAGGAATAAATCTTTTACTGGTAACAATTGGGTCAGAGATAGAAAGGACCAGAGACAGGGGTTGAAACAGAAGCATAGGCTAACACAATAACAAAGTCCAGGATGGAGCAGAGCTCAAGATAGAGGAGATACAGTACCTGGAGCAAAGGTTCAAGAAGATGGATCAGGGTCAGAGATAGAGGTTACACTAGTAGCTTGACAGGGAATAAAGACTAATTTGGGGACTTGAATAGAGAAACAGAATGAGCTAGTTGTAGATATTGAAGCAAAGGCTGATCTAAGAACTAAGAAAGAAAGTTAACAGAAAGTGTGAAACATTTAATCACAGACATAGTCCAAACAAGAATCTCAAGGAAAGATACCTTAAAATTAAGGACAGTAGCAGTGACATCAACAGGAACAGGAAAAAAGTAACAGTTATTCCTGCACTTGTAAAGACATCTTTAGAGCTAAAAAAAAAAAGCACAGCTCTTCAACAAATCAGCATTGACCTTTTCAAAACTAGAAACACAAAAACCTGGATATTAGCTAACAACAGCTACAAAGATAATCATTAAGAAAGAGCTACTAAATTGCTATTTGGCCTGGGAGTCACTACCTGATATAAAAGACATCAGGCACTCTGATCCCCAATGACATGTAGTGACTGTGTGTCCAATACATACCACATGTGTATGTCACATGCTTACGGTGTGACATTTTATCAAGACAACAAACACCCACATGTGCAACCGTGTCAGTGGAACATGGGGGATAGGGACAGTTCATGATGGTCCAGCTGTAATTACAAAGCTCAATAAAAACATGACAGTGACAGCATGACAGTCAATAAAGACAATATGAGACCATTGTTGCTAGGCAACTACAAGAAGCACATTATGACATTCACTCCCAGCAACTTTAATAGAAATGGTACCAGACAGGCTGGTTTGAATATTTCATAAACTGCTGATCTCCTGGGGTTTTCACTCCAGGTGAAAACATCCAGTGAGCGGCAGTTCTGCTAGTGGAAACACCTTGTTGAAGGGAGAGGTCAGAGGAGAATTGCCAGACTGGTTTGAGGTAACTGGAAGGCTACAGTAACTCACATATACCACTCTTTATAACCATGGTGAGCAGAAAAGCATCTCAGAATGCACAACACATTGAACACCTTGAGGCCGAAGGGCTACAACAGCAGAAGACCACATCCGGTTCTACTCCTGTCAGACAAGAGCAGGAATCTGAGGCTATAGTGGGCACAGACTCACCAAAACTGGACAGTTGAAGACTGGAAAAGTGTCCCCAGGACTTTCTCCAATCTACTGTAAATCACTGCAGTAAATCGAAGGCTAAAACACGGTTACTTTTTACAGGTGACATAAAAAAGGAAAAAAAAAAAAGAAAAAAAGGGAACAGAACTGTGTAGTTTTCTTAACAAAGTTGTAGGTTCAATGTCATCAGTAATGGTTAGTTCACTTAAGTAGTCAATGATCCCGTCAAACAGCACTATAGTGTGTTGTTTTTCTTTGGTTGTGTCAGACATAAGCAGCTGAATGTAATCCTAGCCAACTTCTAAAGTCACTCTGAGAGGCAGTCTGACAGCTTTACTCCTTAGAAGGCTGTGATTGCCAGTTATTTATGCTACTCTGTTTTTCCACCCTGAGCTTAGAAGTGTTCACCTGTTTATTTTCAGATAATTATGCTTTGATTTTCTGTATTTGAATGAGACTAAAACTGGAAAAACAGACAGATGTGAGAGAAAATGCAACATGGTAACAATACACAAGTGGAGAATCTTTATTTGTTCCACACAGAAGTACAGTAATCAGTAGCTGGGGTAAAAAAACATAAAACGTTAGGATAAAAATGGGCAAATCCACAGCATAAACTAGAAGGAAGGTCAAAATCAGACAGTAGCAAAATGGATGTAATAGACCAAGAAGGCTAGAAAGGTAAGACACTAGGGTTAAGGAAGAGAAAATCTAAAGAAATGTCAACTATGGTATGTATAAAATAACAAAGAGTAGCTAACATCTTAAGTATGTTTTAAACAGAATGTTTTCTAGATATACAGTATGTCTTGTGCTGCTGTTGCATGTGTAGACTCTCTATGTCCTGGTTATTCTTCAGTAACTAGCCTCCCACTAGCTCACTCACATCACCCCATTGCTGCATTCCGTCCTCTGACCTTCTGTAGCTGCCCACTGAAGTTTGCCTACAAAGCCAAAAATGGACCAGCTACCACCTAATCCACTCTGTATGACGCATCCCTTCAACTCTTTAGCATGGCTTGACTTGACCCCCCCCTTTCCTCAAGATACAAGGATGATATCCATCAAGACCCTTCTCGGTCCTAGCACCCAGGTGGTGGAATGAACTTCCCCATCTGTCTGATCAGCTGAGTCACAGTCTGTCTTCACATAAAGACTGAAGATCCAGCTCTTCACTAAGCACTTAAATGAGCACTAAAACATCGACTTGTACTTTAACTGCTGGACCAACTCGGATTAACTCAGTGACAGCTGGTCATGATTTTAGACGGGAAACTAAAATCCAATGTCTGTCAATATCTTAACAATTAAACTATAAGTGTTGAGCAATGCATTATATCACAAGGTCTCATCTATGCCATTAAAAAACTATTACACACACTGAAAGGCAGATAGGGAGCCACATTCATGATGAAGTGTTTCAAGCCCATAATGCTCTACTGGGTTCCTGCCTTGTTTCGTCCAAATACCAAACGTGAAACACTGAACAGTTGGAACCCTTCAAAAGTTATAACCGTCCTGAGGTCTTTCCTTTTGTGCAATTTGTTCTTCTAGTCTATCTACTTTTGGTTTCTCATCCAAAGTCATTTTGTGGAAAATTACGATAGAATAAATAATCCACCTTGTTCATTTTCATTACACTGTATTTCATAGTGCCTTCTCAATCACTCTTAATGATGTATTATGGATGTGTCAGTGAAGCAGGCTTAAAAATATCAGCAGAAGTGGAAACCAAATCTAGAGGGGTTTCAGTCTGTATAATCACCTGTCATGACTGTCACTGATATCTACAGTCTGGGCTAGAAAGAAATCAGCACCAGCCTTGTTTCTTTATACCATTCTGTGAATTTTTCTTATAGACAATCCAACAGTATGTAATCTGATGAGGATGCTAAAAATGAAACTTTATATTTATGTCTTTTTATCTTTGAAAGACAGCCTTTTTGTACTAGCATGATGCTATGTTTTTGTTGGAGACTTTAAAGCAATTCTGTAAGACCCTCTGTATAAGGACAATTGTTAAATGCTGTAAATATAAGCACAGGGTTTAAGAAAGTGAAAAACTAGAAAGTGAGAAAAATAGATATAAAATACATATAAATATTTACAAAAATCTGTCTTGGATTTTTCTTTGCTAAATGTGAATAACAAGATGATGTTATGGACAGATAAATCCACCACTGCAGCAGCAAAGAAGTCATCAGTTAGCCATCATTTTGGCCCATGATGGATAGACACACGTTCAGGACATGTTCACACATCAGTCAAGTCTGATGCCCAAATATTCAGTTCAAGGAGACATTAATATGCACGCGCAAAGGGTCAAAATTGAGCACAAATGCATGACATGAAGTGTATAGTATTTCAGGTATTGTTCAGGGATCTTAGCTAAACAGTGGTGGCACGTCAATATTGAAATTTTCATATGAATTAGAAATTCAATATTCTCACACTAGAGTTGCAGCATAGTGTGCAAACATTTGTGTTTGAACGATCACAAATATCTGTTCCCATGTGACCCATATGAGGTTAATTAGCATTTGTCCTGTGACTGACCTCCTCTGTATTGAACAATCCATATGTTTTACAGCCTCCTGAGAGGACAACATCATCCCATTTATTTATTTATTATTCCATTCCAATGGTGAAATTTCATGATGGATGTTGTTCAGAAACAAAGAGTGAGTCATGGACACTTATGTATATGATTCTGCAGAATAAAGTGAAACCACTTCGGTACCTTGTTAATAAAAACAAAACAAATAAAGTGCTATTTTGTACGAGACTCCTGTTATGGCCCTTGGATATTCAATCTCATTTCACCACAGTGTCAGTCATTGTCTTTGACTTTCATTGATATGTTTGAAATTGCCAGAGAGACAAACACAGTGCATGAAGGATTTACTTCTGAATATTGTGTTGCGAAATGCTGAGGAGGCAGTGAAGGTTAAGGAAATGCATTATTGGCATTGCTAAGCTGTTTACCTCATAGACGCCTTCTCTCTGTGAATAAATAGAAGGAGATATGAGGTCATGTAAAGAAAATGAAAGTATAATTATATGGATATTTCTCACATTTGCAAAGACATAACAATTTGCACAACTCAATTTGTAAAAAGATAGAGTTTAAGTGTAGGGGTAGGAACGAGGCTAGTATTTATACCTAGTGCAATTCTACAGTTTAACCCTTCGAGAGGTTCAGACTCCATTGAGAATGTAGGATGTGCAAATAACATACTTCTCTGGTTGAATGCAAAAGTGCATGGTCACTCTTCTGTGTACAAATATTTTGTGCGTGTGTGTGTGTGTGTGTGTGTGTGGGTGAGTGTATGCATGTACAGTATATCACCTCTTTACATCAGATAGTATGCACATTATATGAATACATTATCCGAAATGAACAGATAATTTGTTTTAAACAGATACAAAAACAGATACTAACAGGAGGTGCACTATTCATTTATATAAAATATCGAGCGAGCAGAAGGTTTTAATTGTGTAATGTGGGTGACAGCGAGCATCTCTAGTTGGACTGTAGACCACACCCATTGAATACAGATACAGATATCAGATATCATTGCATTACACCCCTGGTGCACAGCAATTACTTTTAACATTGATTACTGTTCTCCAAAACAAAAACAAGAGTTTCTCTCAAATTTGCAAACACTCACCAGGTGCAATGAAAAGGGAGTCAAAGGGGTTGTAAAATCTATTAATGGGAGACTAAAGCTCACAACCTTTTTTTGCTTCCTCTCTTTGCATTTGTGGCCTGTCCATCCTGTTTCTCTCATTTCACATCCTCTCTCATCCACTCCGTGTTTGAACTATCACATTTTGACATTTTTATTTTTACTATTTTAAATGTAAAAGAGGCGAATAAGGTAATAAATGAGGATATGAAGCTAGTGGGTGCAAGTGTTGAGGATGCAGAAGATAGGGATAGGTGGAGAGTGATGATTCGCTGTGGCGACCCCTGAAGGGAAAAGCCGAAAGAAGAAGAAGAAGAATAAGAAGAAAGGCGAAATGCAAAAGGAGATTGTCTTTTTCATTATCCAAAGGAAGTTTTTTTCCCTTACTGCCTTCATGTATGTGATGTCTCTGTCCTCCCCTCTGCCTGTCCTCAAGCAACGCTACATGCAATACATGTCTTTTTTTCAACATCCACACTTAGCCTAATTGCATACTGACCTTTGTATTCTGAAATGTTAAGCTCATTACTAATTAGCAAAGACCAGTATGGTTACAGGATGGTAATAAAAGAGTAAATGTATTTTTGGTGGACAGCACAGATGCTATATGTAGCTAGTTCCATGGAAGCAGTTCATAATTCTTATGAGTTATGAACTGCTCAGTGTTTATAAATTCTCTTTATAAATCTTATATCTTAAATCTCATTTCTTTATACATATTTTCTGACTTTACCTTTTACACAGTAATGCTCAATTCTTAACTATTAAACTATTTTATTCTATTCTATTCTATCTATTTTATCATTTTATTACTGATTAATATGTCATGATAAGCATTAACATTAATTAAAGCATTTTATTATTTAACGTATTGTGTAACCACTATAATAATAATAATAATAATAATAATAATAATAATAATAATAATAATAATAATAATTCTTCTTCTTCTTCTTCTTTTGGCTTTTCCCTGATAATAATGATAATAATAATAATAGATTATTATTAGATAGATTGTAATTAGCAATAATCAGACTCCTATTGTACAAATATGATTTTAAATTGCATATACATTGTTAATACATTTATATATACATATATACAGTAATAAATACATTATAATGTTCAGTTGCATCTCTTGCATGGGAGTCAGTGAGTAATGATTAAAAATAATATACTATCTCTCATGGTAACAGTTTACTGGTACCTTCTGCCTTTATAACACATTCATAAGCATTGCATAAATAGTTTATTAAAACAGTGCTGGTGAATTTATTAATGGCTTATGTCAAAATGTGTAAGATAATATTATTAAGTTTTATGCAACTTTGTCTTTACATGGGAAAAACAACCATCAGTTATCATTATAAGTTGACTGAATGAGATACTGAGTTACTGTGTGTGTTTTTTAAATCAATATCTTGAAAGTTTTTAGCTTGTGTTTACTAACAGAACATTCATAACACTTTGAAATAGTTGTAGAAGGTACACATAGTGCTTCATAAGATACACATATAATATTTATCTGTCTACTTTTTAATAGATGTTAAATTAATGAAGATTAATGTATGTTAAATTTTGGTGTATAAAACTTTTATAAAAAGTCCAGAAGTTATAACGTTTGATGTATGCTATAGGCTACTATCTAGTAAATTATGTCATAAAAGGTAGTTGAAAGTCAAGCAACATATAGTCATCAAGTGTATGGCCTAGCATCTCATTTTAAGCAGTGTAAGATTTACCATTGTTGGAGGTAATATCATTAACCAGGGTTGACAGGTTTTAGCAAAATTTCCAGCCCAACTGCATTTAAAAAAAAAAACAAACAAAAAAAAAACACAAAATACCTGAAACTTATCTTCGACATTGACAGAAAGAAGAGCATTACATTGCTCACATTTATGGCGAGACACCTAAAAATCTGCAAGATTGGACATTCAACCTGGGGTCAATATGATTGATGCTGTTCCATCAAATAAAATTATAGCCTGCAGCTGCAGACTTTATTTATGCATAAAATTCCAAGACAAAGCATGATGGAAAATGCATGGCTGGCAGACAATGCAACAAGGTCATGGAGGCTTTTTTTTTTTCCATGGTGTACTATGGAATCTGAGTTGGGATATATGTCAGCAGAGATGTGCCAGGATTCTGTGTCAGCATAAATGCTCTGTAGGGGAGAAAATTCATGTCCCAGAGTGCATTATTCATTACACTTTCATGAGCATGAAGTGCTCATACACCCCCTGCCTGCACTTCAGAACATATCTGCACTGAAAACCTCTACTTCAGAGGAAATGGCTTTAATCCTGCATCAACTAACAAGCTTCAGTCTACGTTTAATTCCCTCATTAGTGTATTACAAAATATCAAGCCACTTTAGCCTCTCAGTATGTCTAATTTGTCAATTTCATGTAACGTACAAGAGTAAAATCTCATTAAATGAGCACAGGGCTTTAAATATTAATAACTAATGTTTCATGTGTAATTTTGAAAAATCTAAGTAACATGTTAAGCAAACTCCTTTAATGTAGCAACTCTCTGATCACAAAAAGTCTTGAATATTTTGTCTTGCGACTTTAAATGCACTTTACCACAGAAACAAAACACACAACTATACTATTTAAAGTAAATATAGCTAAGCAATATTTAATAGGAAAATACCACATGATGTGAGATTCTGATCTGTCCATCTCACTGTTAGCTCTGTTACTTTCTGATATGAAGAGGTCTTGACTGACACAAGGTATTTTCTTTTTTAACTTTCTTTTTTTGGGGGCTATAACAATATTGTTGTGAGGCTATAGCAATATTGAAGTAGAAAACACGTCATTGAAAATGGCTGTGTTCAAAATCTATTTTTAAAAACAATAAGAACTTTCACATTGAACTATTTTCCCATTTAGTCACAGAAATATAAAACACTTCAATGCCAATATACAATATACACCATCACACACAACAATATACACTCATCCACTAGAATGGGGAAAAAAGTGATGTCACTGGCTTGGTCAGTAATCGTGGCATGATTGTTTGTTCCAGACGAGTTGGTTTGAGTATTTCGGAAACTGATGATCTTCTGGGATATCCCACGCACAGCAGTGTCTGAAGTTTACACAGAATGGTACGAAAAACAAACAAACAAAAACATCCAGTGAGTATCTTTTTATGAGAGAGACCAGACTAGTTTACGCTGACAGGAAGACTCAAACTCAACTAACTCGAATAACCACTCGTTATAACCATGATAAGCAGAAAAGCATCTCAGAAAGCACAAGATGTCACAAAGAAATGCTTTTCTGCTCACCACAGATGTAAAGATTAGTTATTTCAGTTACTATAGCCTTCCTGTCAGTTCGAACCAGTCTGGCCATTCTCCTCTCTTTAACAAGGTGTTTCCTCACCCAGAACTGCCACTCATTGGATGTTTTTTTTTTTTTTTTTTTGCAGAATATTCTTAGTTTCATTAGACAGTAAATAAAGAATACAATTTCGTTCAGATATAAATTCAACAGAATTTTGATGGCTTTGTAATCAATTGGGAAGATTTCAAACTTTGCTTGGACTTTTGATCTCTGTGTCTGCTTTACAATGATTATAATTTTACTGATTTGACATGACGAAATCATGGTTTATCCACAGCAACATGGTGTGTAAAATGTCAGTATTTCAAATGTTAATAATAGTGATGCTGCATAATGATGTTAATCTAAAGAGGATGGAAAAGGAAGATGGTAGATAGACCAGGAAGATGATTTTTTTTGGCACTTCATTTTAAAGAGCACTACAGCATCCCTTCTCATTCATGTTCAGTCGAGCCTCGGAAAAAGAAATTACGCACATCCACCGATAGTAGTGCCTAATTGTTCAATGTCAGAAGGTTGTGCATGTGGATGGGTGTAATGTAATATAAAACAGGTCAGTTGTTGGCCAGCACCTCAAGAACTCAATCCGCAGAAAACTCTACCTGAGTTGAACACCAGGTCAAAGACAAATGAGTCGCACATCATTTCTTTCCTAAGATTTGGTTTGGAAAGAAGGTTTTCTGCCTTAATAACAGCACCAGAGCTGCCGGGTGTCTGGATGTCCCCTGTATCTTGATCTTTGCTATTGCAGACATTTTCTATCAGATTGAGGTTTGGTGAGTTTGCGAACCAGTCCCAGTGTTCCGTCATGCACGGCGAACAAGTCACACACCTATACAGATTTGGCCAAGTTGTCTTCCTGGAACAAGGGAAAGAAAAGGCAACAATGAAGAGTCTGACAATCTGGTTTTATGTTCAGTTATATTTGTCCACCAACAGCAGTGCCTTATTGTACCATGACATTTATGCATGCAGATATTGGTGGATGTATTTGGATTTCATGTATTGGATATGTAGCATTCAAGCAACTAGTAAAGCAAGCCAAGAATGGTTAGTACACTCTATTTCTAGAGGTGCAAACTTTATTTTTTATCACTTAGATCTGTTGCCACATGTCCATTAGAGTATAACTGGATATGATCTTACCATGTTAGGTGAAAAGGAATGAAATTGCTTCTCTAGCTGTAGGTTCAGGGAAATGTCTCATCTATTAGGTTCTGTAGAGAGAACTGAGCACTGAGTTCAGCAAGGATGTTGTGTGGGTGGCTGGTTGCTGAAAAAAAGGGGGGAAAAAAACAGCCTGTCTTCCCAGGATTTGTTGACAGAAACACAAGAACTATGAATTATCTTTTATCTTTCTTTCTTTCTTTTTTTTTTTTTTAAAGCTTTACAATAAAAAATAAACTTATTTTTCATGTGGGATATATTTTTCATTTGGAATTTGTCATTAAAATCTGTCACTCAGTCAGTGTATTTAAGATCTTAAATCTTTGTGTGAAGTTGCAGTTCACACAGTCTGCATACCTCTAGGACAAAAAATAAAGAAAACATTTATTTTAACTAGAAGGACATTTTGCTCTGATTGACTAACACCACAAATAACAATTACAAAATTTTGTGTGCCATTGGATAAATTGTGTGTGCATTTACTAGGTGTGCTGTGAGTAATGTACAAGGAATAAGTACATGCCAGTGAGATCATATACAAAAGAGAGAGGTTTTGCCTGTGCTAACTGGCTTCAATAGCCAGAGTAAGCTGAAATGTGTTAAAAAAAACAAACAAAAAACTCTTCACTATAAAGCAAAAGAGTGTAGAAGTGAGTGTGCATTTTGTTAATTAGAAAATGTAAATTAAAACCTTTTCAGAATCAGAATCAGAATCAGAATGAGCTTTATTTGCCAAATGTGTGCGCAGACACACAAGTAATTTGTTGTGGTTTTTTAAGGTGCTCTTTGTACATACATACATACATACATACATAAATACATATCTGACATGAGAACAGAAAACATTTAAATAGTAAGACTTAACAATAAAAAATAATAATGTGTATGAATCCGGAACAGAAGATTTATGTACAGA
>CM075011.1:7395335-7405584 GCA_037576675.1 Pangasius sanitwongsei
TCTTCACTCTGGAGTTGTACAAGTCCTGAAGGTTGGGCAGGTGCACACCAATGATCCTTTCTGCTGTCCTAACAGTCTGTTGCAGTCACAGGGTCTACTTTCACAGGGTCTACTTAAATGCTGTCGAGATCATGAACATTTGACAAATATTTAATATGAAAACAAGCTTACTGTGGCAATAATAAATTTGACTAATGCATTATTTTTTATAAGCTTTCTCATTATTCAGACTTAGTGAATTACTTTATTGTGTCTTTAACTAGCGGAAATAGGCTTTTGTAATTTAATACCTGTCCTTCAGCTGTAGTGATTTGCACATGCACATGCGCACAAGTGGCTTTTAAGCTGCTATATAACTCATTTTGAGTGCCAAATTAATTTATTGGTATAGAAACTGCCTTGTATGTTGAGAAACACCACAAACTGCATATTAATTAAGGCAAACATTAACACATTTGTGCTCATGAGAAGGATGCAACCCCCATAGACCCTGCTATTAAATCTTGTATACTTTGTGACAAAAAAGGCTGTCTTTTCTTTTCTGTCTACTATGTGGCAATAATGGCTGTCTTTTCTTTATTTATCCTTATGTTGCAGGAAATACCCATATCTTTTCTTTTTTTTAATTCTTAAATGATTTTAATTTGTCAATGTACAATTTCTAAAAACCTTATGGGATGTAAACGGTCCTGTATTTAGTCAATGATATACTGTATGATCCCATGATATAATGATAAATAATCACACTATCTAGTGTCACCCAGAAGAGGATAGGTTCTACTTTGAGTGTGGTTCCTCTCAAGATTTCTCATGCTGTCTCCAGGAGTGTTTTTTATTATTATTATTATTATTATTATTTTTGCCACTATTGCCTCTGGCTTGCTTATTAGGGATCTAGATCTAATCTGAATTTCTTCAGAGCTGCTTTGTGACAATATCTACTGTTAAAAGCACAATACAAATAAAATTGAATTGAATTAAACTTTTGCACTCACTGGATAGACCATTACTCAAAAAGCAAGAGCTGCACTATGTTCCTTCTTCAAGGTTTTGAAGAGTCACTTCCTAATAAACCCTAGCCTCACATGTAACTTTAGGTGGCATGCATGCATAAATAAAAATTTCCAGTCTGGTTTCAGGCTTCTGTCAACTATAATGATGTGTTCAGAGCACTTTGTTCCAACTAGATAATACACTGCAGTGTTGCCTTTGTAAAGATTTTGCTTGGTTGGTGCATCAACTGCTTCACCGCAGCAGTTTTGCAAACGAGCTGCTTAATAGCCTATTATGATTAAGTTAAGCAGAATTAATTTTCATAATTTTTCCCAAATACTGTAGTTTCAGGGAAATCAAGGAGAAAACAGACAAAAACTAAAGGCCCACAAAAAAACCCTGCCCTCCTCTGAGCTGTTATTGTCTGTTTACAGCAATTCATTCTCTTCTCACTCTGCCCTGTGCATGGATTATTTAAATACTTAATTTTAGGTTTCAGCACAATGTTTTCCTCATTCACTTCTCTCACAGACGGAAGTAAGCCACAAGGCTTTGAGTGTAGAGGGTGTCAGGCTGGTGTGGTAAGATACTGCAGTAAGATAAAAAAGTTTAAGCTGCAAACTCCCAGTATTTTGCTTCACTCAGATAATAAGGTAACAGATATCTTACACGTATCTAAGGACATTTTATTCCCTTGTTTTTCTCTCAGTCTTGGGCATTTGTTACAGTTAGCTCTGTCAAAATTTCTTTGGAAAATTAACCTAGCCTTTAACTATAATTTTCTATCCTTTCATAAGTTTATAACTCTGAGAGCTAATTGTAACAAATGCCCAAGATTGAGAGAAAAACAAGGGAATAAAATGTCCTTAGATACATGCAAGATACTGTTAATGTCTGAGTTGGTTAGTTTATTTATTTATTTATTTATTTAGTTTGGAGCCAGGTGAGCTAACAGTTGAGGCCGTGAGAATGAAATACAGCTGCATGTGTGGTGGAAATGAGTAGAATTAAAACACAGTCCTGCTTAAATCCACTAGCATTATGTAGATGAAGGAGTTACTTATTTTTTATATAGTTATATTTGTGCTTCAGGGTGATATGTCCAGAATTTCTCATTTATGTCTATTTTCAAGAAAACTTTTCATAGATGTGAATAAAAAAATTTATAAATAGAAAAATTTCATAGATGTGAATAAATCTAAAATAAGCAGTCTTTCCTGAAGTCTTTCCAAGGCTGTTTGCCTGTTTGTAAAATCCACCCACACTTTAAATGGCTGAATAAAGTATGCTGGACAGAAAGATTTATAACCCTTCTCTCTGCTTCAGCTGTAATTCTCCAGCTCCCTCATGGCCCCTTAAAACAGCACAATTCATCCTGGCATGTCCTGCTCCAGGCCCTTCCCTCGGGCTGGATCCATACGAAGTGAAGAAGGACAGCTGATAGCATTCAGCATCAATAGAGACCCTCACTCCCTAAGGCTTGCCCAGAGGGTGTCTTGATTTCTGCACATCGGTGAACTTCTATCCAAGAAAACTTTATAGACAGACAATCTGCAGGTTCCTATCCATGTACATTTGAATATTTTATTTTTTAAAAAATGCCAAATTCTCACTTTGTATTTTTGTCATTGGAACTGACTGCTTCATGGGTCACTACATAGAATATGTAGTCTTAGGCAACCATTATTCTCTTATTTAAAAGAAAATGTCTTAAATGTTTATTTCATTAGTGTGTCAGTGGAAATGAACATGACTTTACAGGAGAGTTACATGTTACAGATTTTTTTTGTATGTTAAGTAAGTGCAAGACAAAGTCTGCAGAAGAACCAAAAACTCCAAGCCAAATATTTCAAGATGCTTGGAACATCCATAAAAACAACAACATCAACAACAACAACAACAACAACTGCATGACAGTATACCTGAGAGCTGATGCAGTCAAGCTTGGCCCTAACAAACACTAATTTTATTTAGTTTTGTCGTGTTCACTGGTATTTATAATAAATTATTTGCTACATTATAAACTTTAGTATTACATTATTTTGAATATATATTGGCTGCACAGTCCGTTGCCATCTCCTGAGCTCAGGTTACTGTGTGTGTGGAGTTTCACATGTTTTCCCTGTGTCCACATGGGTTTCCTCCAGGTTCTCAGATTTCCTCCCACCTCTCACACATCTTGATATATGGACTGGCTACTCTAAATTGCCCCTAGGTGTGAATGTCTGTGTGTGTAGACTCACGTCCCTTCCAGGGTGTGATTTCACCTCAGGCCAAGTGTTCTCCGGATTCACCATGACCCTGACCAGGATAAAGCATTTACTGAACATGAATTAATGATGTATTTGCATTGAGTGTACGTGTATTATGCTTTTTTCTGATAAAGGTATTGGAAAGACAACAGCACTGCATATGCCATGAATTTAATCATGTTTTTCTGACAGAGAGTGAGGTACTACACGCACAGCGTACATGGTGAGCTTCAACTAAAATCCCCAGCTTTTCGAGAGGCTCCACTACAGTATGCTGAAAACCATTAACAGAATTTCATATTTGATGGAAGGTCACATCGGCAGTGATGGCATGTGCTGTTAAGCCTTTCCATTTTCCATCAGTTGCATACTGCTAACATGAATATCTGCTTAAACTTCTCAAGTGAGGAATGGCTGACAGAAAGTGCTATGTAGAAGTGTTTACAAGCTGGATAACAATCTAGCTACTTAGCAAAGCTGATAATAAACTAGTGACTCGATACAAAGCTGAACTGTACAGCAGCAAAATTCACAGGTGGGGAAAGAAATAAAACATGTGATGTTCCCCCAGGGACAAGGCTATATCATTTAGATGTTGCAGCATTCCAGAAATAGTTTTTCATCCCTGGTACAGCCTTTAATTCTAAATCATATAAAGTCTTTTTTTTTTTTTTTTTTTGAATTAAAGCCTAAAGCCAAAGAACAAATTATAATTGCTGCCATTTATGTAATAGAAGCAATGAAACAATGACTGACTAAAAACAAAAGTAATATTCAGCAGAAATGATAAAGATGTGTTAAATAACTTTCATTTGAGGGAATTCATTTCTCAGCATTACTGTAGAGCTTTTTCTTTTCTGTATAATTGTGAGCCAGGACAAGTCTTACACTTACTAAGCACTTCCTTTCTTTTTTTTTTCTTTTTTTTCGGGAACTTGTTACATAATGCATTTTCGTATCACAGGATATTAAGATATGATTTTCATATCAGAATCCCATGCTGCTTAATGTCTTACATATGCACTCTGATCGATCTCTCATGGACATTAGTAATAAATTATACATGGACTGAACATCAGCCTTCCTGGATTCACATAATACACTGAGGTCAGGGGAAAGGCAATAACATGCCTGAGAAATGCAGGCCTCATCTAAGGGCACAAGTAACTCTTTGGCAATCTATGTAGGTGAAAGCAGAGCAGATAGTCATTGTTTACTATCTTTTATACCACATCTCTGTTGAATTCTCAAATCTGTTGAGAATTAATGCACAACTACTGTGTGGAACATGGTGTAACTTCCACACCACATCACATGAACCTTTAAAAAAGTGTGTAACTGTTCATATGGTGAACTTTTCTGTGAGGAGATGCTTACTTAGCATTTATGGAAGGAGTCTCCAGTGTCAGTGCTTTGTATCAGAAGTAAAGCTGTAACTCGTCAGGACTGTCAGAGGACTTTGTAGTTTCTTTAATTACATGTTGAGCTGCATCACTTTTGCATATTAACTTCAAGAGGGAAAAAAGCTGGTGATGGGAAGGCTATTTATAACTGATATACTGTAGCATAACTGAGAGCTGATAACATTTTGTTTTGCAGATGTTGCACAACATTAAATATAGAAATATATAAGCTATAATTGGATAAAAAAATATGATATGTCATTCTGTAATAAATAAACAGTTTTAAGGGGCCAGCAATGGCAAATTGCTGCACTATAAGCAGAATAAAACACTTCAGGGATATGAAAATAATCAACTTTGGGATTTTTCTACAGCATGCCCTATTATGTTTTGTTCCTACTTTTTCAAGTCAATTACACATGCTAGAATCAGAATAAAATTTAGCCTCACATAAGCAAGAATGTATGAGTTGTAGTTTCTGCTGCTATGTGTCGCAGGCCTAATTAATCTGACTTAAAAGTGTACAGGCATCCAGCACGATACAGGTAAATTTAGGAGAAAAATGAGCATACACTCAGCACTTTGCTGTTTAATCTATTGATGAGTGTCCACAAGTTGGCATTATCTCAGCCTGGGTGTTGCTGCTGCCAGGATCTTATCACCAGTAGCCAATTATAAAGAAAGCAAGTTAAGCTGCTTTACGCAAATGTCAGTATCTCAGTAACCTCTAGCTGCTTTTATAAGCTATCAGCAATCCCACATGACAGGTTAGAGCTATGGTTCCTCTGCATCCAGCACCAGGCCAGCAAGGATTATTTTAAAAAGGGAATATATTCACAAGCCACCTTTTTAAATGCATCTCCACTTATAACTAACAAGAAGGAAAAGCATGAAAGGGAGTGAAAGGGGGGCGTGTAAAGGATGCGCTGATTAAATGTGGTTCACAGTTAGACTTTCAAAAGTTTGAGACAACCTTTCATTTGTAACTTTTGTTTCCCCCAGGGGACAACACAGCCTGGCATGGACAAAAATCATTTACATGCTGGAAAATGTTGGGTCCAGCTGAATGAAATATCAGCTTTTCAAAGAGAACTAGCATTTGCCTGTCAGTAGAACAAGATATGACTGACAGAAGATGCTGTCAGTCAGAGCTGCTATTTTACCTGTCAGTAGCCATGTCTGAGACAGAATGAAGTTATGATTCTTGTCCTAGGCTTTCCAGGTCTTCAATAATAATAATAATGATAATAATAATAATAATAATAATACATTTAATTTATATACTACCTATGACCAACCTGATGTAGATGGCTATGAGTATTGGAAGTGATGTAATAAGTGAGGAATAAAACACTTGGGCTGTGCTGTTATTGGCAAACAATCTACAATGGGGTAGTGTGATGTGGCCTGTTACCACCCCATCGTTGACTGTTTTCCAGCATGTCCCAAAAGTGTTTTATTCCTCTTGCGCCACAGCAACTTGACAATATTTACAATTTTAATTTAATAAACGTTATATTCCAAAAAAAAAAACAAGTTAGTTCCTGTTATTATTTAAAAAACAAAACAGTCATAACCCTCACCAGCGTCTCCTTTTTTTTAATCTCTCTTGAAGTTAATAAAACAAAAAAAAAAACCTTAACTACAGAGAAGCGCAAATACTTGAAGGTGGAAAACTTGAAGACCATTACAGAACACTGACACTGGAGACTCCTTCTCCTTGATGCAGATCAATGATTATACATTTTTTTTTCTTTTTTAAATAATAGCACCTTTTTAAAATACATGTATTATTAGGTTTAGATTATGTGGAGCACTCACCATATAAATCCTCGTGTATGAGTTGTTGCTATAGAAACAATGATGTATTAGAATGAGCACATTAATATAAAGGTGATTTGAATTACAGCTGGAACTAGAGTCATAGCTGCTGTTCTGGAAAATTATTCAGCAGCTCTGTGCTTTAAAATACAAGTAATATTCAACCACTTCCAGCTCACAGGTGTTACCCAGGTCTATTATTTGACATTGATTTGTTAGACTAATCTAATATGATGATGCCTTGTTCCAGTGTATTTGGAGTGACCATTAAAAAAGTACAATTTTACTCTGTATACCTAGATGCATCATCCTGCAGAGAGAAGAGCCTGTCTTTTGCTGTGTCATACCAATATGTGGCTAGAGGCAGGAAGTGCAATCGGCTGCAACTGGCAGGTGACCAGATGGAGAAAAAAAAAAAACAGAAGTGGTGAAAGACAACGTTTGAAATGAGATCCTGAAGCTGTGATTAATTCTTAAATTCATTTTACCCTAGACAGCTGAGCACAGTTAGTAAGCTTTCACAAGGCAAAGGCTTAACCCAATTGATTCTACTTTCATTCCTAGTAATTTAACAACAAAATATACAGTGAATTCTGTAAACACATGTTAATTTCTGATCATATACATATGATATTGATAGAAAACTGTCAGAGAAAAGGCAGAATATATGCAGTGGTGAGCTGTTGCTGAGACAGACACCCCCTTAAAACCCACAGTCAAGAAGGGGTTGTAGAAATAAGGAAAGAAAGAGGGATAAGAATAAGAAAGGCGCTCATTAAAATGCCTGGATTGCCTGATGTGGGTCAGCGTCGACACCTGGCAAGGCACTGAGAGACAGGAGACGCTTCCAGCATTCATTTCACCTGTCACGGGTCACACAGGACAGCAGCTATTAAAAATTCCTGAAAAGTCTGCCGCGATAGCCTCATCAGTTACTGAGAGTCAGAGTCAGTGCTGATAGAAGGAGGAAGAAAACCTGTAGCAGAGGCTAAATTCATCATTCTAGTCCTGGACACATGAGAGACAAAACATTAACTTGCTACTATAGTAGTCCACATCACACTGAAACAAATGAAGTGAAAATAGTTGAATAGTTGATTTTATTGACTATATTTATCATTATGGAATTATCATAAAATGAATACAAGCATATCAAGACGATTTCAAGACATTTACCTATATTCATTTTAAGCTTGAAATGGTCTTGTTCTATTGGTGAATAATTTTGCTTCTTTCTAGAAATAAATGCTTGAAATAAAAGACATTAGCTGCCAGAAGAACAGGGGAATTTCCAGCTTGAAAGAAGAACAAATGTCTATTAATAGGCTTAATAATGCTTTGTCTGTTTTAGCATAATTTCATAATGAGAGCTATTAGATAAATTCAATTATATTCAAGATATTCTGAGGTGGAGGATGTTCAGAGGTGATGTCACATTAGAGCAATGGGTTTTGAAGCCCAGCCTTATCAATTTCAAATCCAAACTATTAACCACAAAGAAAAAAAATCACCAAAAAACCCAACAGAATCCAATTGCCCCGATTACGCTTAAGCACGATTGTTGCCCACTTTGAACATAAATTGCCAATACTTTTAGCTTATGAGCTACTACAAAATCTGTGTAAGCACATAACCTAGCTATAAAGTAGCCTTAAGTCATGCCTTAAACCAACCCTTTAGTAGGTGCAACATTTGCCATAAAAATAGTTACTGATTCTGCTCCAGTGTGTACAGTAATAAGAGCAGTTGCACAAGTAGAATTGTATTTTGTTTTTTATATAGGCAACTGGCTGACATGCACTATTTCTAACAATAACTAAGGATAAACTACAAACTTAGCTATCAGGCCATAAAACAGCAGGTGCATATGTGTGGTGGTCTGAAAAAAACCCCAAAACCCTGGAAAAACAGCTAAAAAAGATTCAAACATAATGTTTTGACCAACATTGAGTTTTTCTGCCAATAATATATTTTGAGATATCTACGTTACAAAAGCACAAATATATTTTACCAAAACAGTGTGGATTTTTATTTAGGTTCTGCAGGTTAGGTTAAGGTTAGGCTTTGATGCCTGCAAAGATTACTTTTTTGTAAGAAGTCAGTTTTACAAAGGCAGTGGTAAAAACAGTCAGTCTGACTAAAGATATCTAAAACCTTGGGAGCTCAATGTGATTTCCTCATACCTTTATCAAGATTTTGGAGCGATACACACCGTAGCTAAACAGAATCAATTCAATGTCCTTGATGCTCATGCATCATCACACCATCATTAAAACAGAGAAGAGCGCTTA
The DNA here is from genome assembly GCA_037576675.1 of Pangasius sanitwongsei. Lineage (NCBI taxonomy): Eukaryota > Metazoa > Chordata > Actinopteri > Siluriformes > Pangasiidae > Pangasius > Pangasius sanitwongsei. The sequence goes on from CM075011.1 coordinate 7,404,096, forward strand.
CACACGCTGTACAGCTGTCAGCTGACATTTTAAAAGTTTTAAAATGTTTAATGGCCTAATAAGAGACACTGATAACCAGAATTTTAGCCGACAGAACAGAACTGACTGAATTACTCAACAATTGTTTCTCTACTGATTTTAGCATGAACAGAGATGACGACGATGAGGCTTGTGTTTAGCCCTTTACCTCAGCTAATGAGTCAGAGACTGATTTGGATGATCATGATGATCATGATGATGATAAAGTGAGAACTCATTGTAAACTTAACATTCTTTAAAATTCGACACCAAAATTGGACAGTAAAATTTCCATGTCTAAAGTTATAACTGGAGAGATTATATAACTTTACTTGTGGTTGAGATATGTGCAGAAAAACATGCAGTTTTCAGAAATATATAAAGTAGAAAATCAAAGTCAAAATTTTCACAGTGTTCCGCATGAGATGAAGATAAGAGCAAGATAATTGAGTCACCACTTTGTTGTAAAGGACAATTCATTTGATTTTGTTAATTTATCTATGGTTAAAATATAAATATGCTATACTGAAAAAGACAGATGCTCATTGCATTATCGCAGGTCAAGATCATGGATGCAATGTTACTTATTGGCTGGTGAAGCTGAAAGAAGTCATTCTGCGTGACAGGTCTATCTACGATCACAATTACAATCTAGCAGTTACAACGTAGATTAACTGTCTGCAGTGCAACTGAAATTCTACACCCATATATCTTAGGATAAGTGGCTGCAGAGTAGCAATCATCATATAATAATACAGGGCGGGTTCATAGATACTGACTCTACCTAATGGATATTGGCTTTGCTTGTATGGGTTTTAGAAATCAGGACTAAAATTCATTCTGACACCCAACATGATAAACCTGATTTATGATACATGCCAACAATTTGTTTGATTTTAATATTCCTAAGAGGCTATGAATGAACATTTTGTCTGCATAATTTACTATAATGAATAAAGAAAGTCAAATCCTATTAGGACAATGATTGCTGAAACAATATCTTCAATTTGCACTTCCAGCTTTACATAGCAAGGAGTGAGGAATGTAGATTGGAACAGAAATTAGGCAATGAATAATAACAAAACAAAGGCTTATGATATCAATCAATACAAATTGATGTTAGGATAGATCAAATAGTGACTGTATGTATGTATGTATGACTCGTAGTCATACATCTTCTCTTCTCTTCTCTTCTCTGACACATAGACACTCTTAAATTCAAAATACATGGAAAAAATCTTCGTTCAGTGCTTGAGAGCTTCCTATTTTATGTCTCTGGTGGATTAAACCTCTTTCATCATCATTGGCAGCCCATTCCAGTTCCATTGCAATGTACAGCTCCAGGTGTGTGTGTGTGTGTGTATGGGGGGGGGGGGGGGGGGGGGGTGGGGGGTGGAAGGGGGGGTTTTTTTTTTAAGTTTTGTGGGTGGGTGGGGTGAATTTGTGTAATTTTTTTTAACAAAAAACCCAA
>CM075011.1:7415395-7438277 GCA_037576675.1 Pangasius sanitwongsei
GTGGTGGTGTATAGAGCCAAAAATGTTAGAATTGTGTCGATGTCCCAATATTTATGGACCTGACTGTATATATCAAGGTGATCTCATTAAAGTAGAACTATACAATCTATCATTAGCTATTAGGCTGAAAAATACAAGTGATGTGGGCCAAGCGTTGAAAAAACAGCAAGGAGTGAAAATGTGAATTAAGAAGGTAAAGCTGAGGCACATCTCTATCAGATCATCAGTTTTAAACAAAACCATCTCAGGCCCAAGTTTAGTGTAAGATTTGTTGAGCAGTGTACTTGTAAGAGTAGTTGTAAGGATTACATTTTAATCTTACTCAGGTAAATTTGAAAATACCCAGATGGATTTTTCACCACATTACATTTGGCTAGTTTTCCACAACAATTTTTTCTGTGGCTGAATATTACTGTAAAAATGTATGATATAAATGATAAATATTATAAATATTTCTGATCATATGATGATGAGTTAAACAATGAGAATGGTTAAAATCCAACCAACAATATAAATAATATATAAATAATATAATATATGCCTATATAATGTAGGCATATACTACACAAAAAAGTTTAATAATAGTGAATGAGCGCAAATAATTTTTTTGGTCACACAATTCTTTACAATAAGCTGAGGTGTAAAACTGCTTTGGTGTTAAGCTTTGACATACTAGTGACATACAGTATTAAGTATAGTTATTGGTACTTGTGTGACACAAGAATGAACAAACATTTGCAGTTAGTCTGTGGCAAACCAAAAATACTGTATATTTTATTCTAAAGTCTCTGCATGTTTCTGAATTTCCAGTCCAAATCCAAATCAATGTATGTCAGCACATCTACTTGTGTGAAAAAGAGGGTATCATCTGCACTAAGACATCCAGTAGTTACCTGTCTTCCTGGTCTACATTTCCATTAGACTTTCCACTAAGTTTAGGCTTAAAAGCTGAAGTAAATGGAAGTGACAGCTACAACATACCAAACATCATCAAAAAGAGTTTTTAATACATTTGAAATGAAGTTGTCTATAAGGAAGTGCAATAAACATGCAGTTGATGGATTATGGGCTAGAAAGTAGTGACAAGGGTAGTGTAAAATATTGAAATGCAAAAAAATATGGCGTGTCAGCGTGTTTGAAATGCACAAAACTCAGGATTGCGGGTAATAGCAAGCGAACCTTTTTTTCTATATTTTTATTTGAAGTGATATTACAATATTTTGGTTGTTCATTAATTTATTTGTACCATAGGAAATCCCAAATGTACCCATCACTGTATTATAGAAAACAGTGACACACATTGTCATTAATGCGAAGTCCCATTGTTACCTAGCATCCCTGCTAGGAGGGTACCTGAGGTGTGGGTTTAATATCAGGCAGCTGAATTGAATATTTATAGACAGCAAACAAACCCATGCAGCTTTATGCATATCTGCACAGTGTGATAATACAGCTGGAAAAAAAATAATGAGTTAGTGAAATGCAGACTTTTATGATAAACATCTCACATGATGTCAGGATGGCAACTAGACAGCTGTATGACAGTTGGCACAGAAGCAAAAAAAAAAAACCCAAAAAAACAAAAAAAAAAAAACAGACTATCCATGCAGTATGTATAATCTGGCCTGTAGCTAATATATGTTATTTTATTCACAAAAGTCAGTGTAGGATTATATTCTCATATCTGATTGGTTAGAAAATGTTGATTAACTTTCTCTCATGGCTGCAAGGCAAATTATCAATGCACTTATCATTTCTATAGCAACAGTTTATTAGCAAGGACTTGTATGGAGGACAATACACATAATTTGTCTAATAATGAACAGATTTTTTAAAAGTGATGATATGGTGAAATTTTGGTGAGACTGGTGAGGGAAAGGCTATTTATAGCCGCTATAACATAAATGACATCAGAAACTAACTTGTTTTGCACACTGTTTTTAAAAGTAACTATAAAAGGACAAAAAAATAATCATTGTTAAAATGCTATGGAATAAGAGAAATGAAACTCTTCAGGGTGTGCTGTTTATAGGAAAAATAAATCAACATCAGTGCTTTAAGAAGCCTGTAAAGTATATGCATCAGGATTGATGTGAAGGACTGTGATGTGAAAGAGTCATTTGGGAATATTTCGCCTTTTCATGGAGTGTAGTCGTATTGTGTTTTGTGGGCACAGGCCTTTAAACATATAAACCATATAAACAACATTTAAAATATAAATTACATATAAATATAAAATAAACAACATATGATCAATACATATAAACAATATACATTGTTTATAATGAATATAAACAGTGACTACTTGAGTGTTGATAGAGCTTACTTATAGATATTCTTTAGCCTGGTAAACCTGAATATTTACAAATCCTTGTCCATGAGATGCTGCAAATCATAGGTTATACCACTCCTTAGATTAGTAATAATAATACTCATAATAATAATCTAATAAGTTAATAATATACTATATTATCTGTGCAAATTATCTGTATCTACTAAACATCAAGCACAAACTGTAGACATATTGATTAGAATTAGTTGGACTACACTATCCAAATAAAGTCTTACACTGCATGGAAATAAATGTCTGTGTTGCAGATATAAAACCCATACTACACTGGTCTCTTGTGAAACACAGGTGAGTGTGAAGAAAAAAAACAAAACAAAAACAAAACAAAATTCATACCTCATATTTAATTAAAAGCCCATATAATATTTGTTTGATTCTTTTGTAATAAATGTCCCATCTCTATCCAGCTGTTTTATAGGAATATCTATCCTGTACTATATCATGGCACCAGATAAAATAAACTTTACCAAGAGAGGGAAAATGAAGAAAAGTCTCCAAAGGTCACAAAAATAAAAAAAACTTTTAAGACTAGAGAGTGATAAACTCTTACCACTTGAGTGACCTTTCTGACAGGTTTTCTGTGATCGTTCAGCTCAGATGAAGACTGAAGATAACATCAGCAGCTGGTCATGGCATGCACACACACACACGCACACACACACACACACACACACACACAAAGCCTCTTGTTGCCTTCTGTTCATTAAACCTTGCTGTCTTCTGATCCAGGGACAATGATAATACACAGAGTGCAGGCTTAGAGAGAGAGAGAGAGAGAGAGAGAGAGAGAGAGAGAAAGAGAAAGAGAGAGAACTTGAAACAAAAGCTTGACATCATGTAACACTATATACATCTGTAAAATAGTACTATATACTACCAGTAAAAGTTTTGACACACTTGATTGAATATAGATTTTTCATTGTCTTAAAGACAATTTGATCAATTCATTAATTTTATATAATAATTGTTTCCAAAGTATTTTTCATTTAGAACTGAGGAGAAGCAGCGAGGAGTTTGGCCTATTAGGAAATGCTCCTGGGTGAAGCTCCTCATGCAGCTGCTTGAGAAGATGCTGAGTGTGCAAAGCTTCATCAGGAATACTGGTGGCACATATATAATATTAACGTCTTCAATATGTATTCTAAAACAGTAGAAAATAATAAAAGTGAAAGAAACCCTTCTATGAGGAAGTGTGCCATCTTTGACTGGTAGTATCTGTTTGTCTGTACTGACAGAACATTAATGACATCTCTGTTTGCACTGTTAGTTGTAGCTACAGGAGAAAGAGCTCATCTACACACTCGGAACTCTGTGGAATGAATGTCATCTCATAAAACAGTGCTGGAGGATCTGATTGGTCAGATGATTAATTTTCTATAATAGCAGCTCTGACATTACTTCTGTTTGTAAGACAAATCACAGATTTATACTTAGGTGCTCCTTCTAAGATGTTATAGTTTCTATAATAACAACTAATTCACAGGGATGTGGTGAAGTATTCTGCAAGGAGATGTTTATTCAACATTTATTTAAGGAGTCTCCAGTGTCAGACGTTAGGCTGTAAATTTAACTTTTCCTCCTTAGGAATGTCTTCAGGACAGAAGATTTTGCAGATTTTGAAAGAGAGGCTGGTGAGGGAACTAATGTTTATAGCTGCTATAACATAAGTGATAACAGAAACTTGTGTCGTTGACATTCCACAATATAAAACACAGACTATTCATATTTTAGGACATGATTTTTATGAAATTAATCAACTTTGTGGTGGTAAAAGTAACTTTGTTTTGTTACCACTCAAGGCCAGTATCCTGTTGTTGATTGTTTTGCTATAACTGCATGCCCCAAATGCTTTAATCTCCTGTGGATTCAGAAGCACTTTGCTTACAAAACTAAAATGTTAAAAAAAAAAAAGTGTGCTTCACTGCAATTTCTATGATCTCTACATTTATTACTAAAATACACTGCATTCCCTCACTGGATTTATACATAAACATCATTTGACTGGAGCAAAAAGTGCATGTGATATAGAAAAAGATCTGCTCTGTTTGATTCTTGTGCATTTCTGTTTGTTTCTCTGTTTTCTGTGGGATTTTTTGGATACATGGATCAATCATACTGTATTTTACATTATATTTGCATACATGTAGTTCTGTTTCATCTGATGTTTTAACTGTCTTTACACTTCAGTAAATAATTCATTCTCTCTCTAATTAATTAATGTAGATCCCCTGGAGTGGAATTAATATTTTGGGGCCTTTTACAGTTTTTACAGCAATAGTAATAAGCAATTATCCCTTTATGGTACTTTTGTTTACAGCAATGACAGCAGAACACACTGTAACAGCTGTGCTCTTTTGCTGTGCTCTCTTTTGATCATTACAATATGAAAAATATGGTTTGTTTTCAAAATTAATATGGTAAGTAGTGTGTCTGTGTGTGTGTGTGTGTGTGAGAGATCATGGTGTCGAGCCGGAGTTCTATTTTGTTCACAATACGTGTAGCTTTACTAAATGTGTGTATAGCTGTTAAAAAAAAATTAATGCCGCTCTTTTCTTAAATGTGTGTAAACAAGTGAGAAAGATCGCTATCTAACATCTCTGATTGCTTTTTAGGTGCTGATAAGTGCAAAGACGTGAAAGTACACAGCAAAATATCTGGCAGCAAACAGGCATCTTTGTTTAGGATTAGCTGTTTCAATGTTCAAAAATAGAGAGAGAGAGAGAGAGAGAGAGTGAGAAGACATTTTCACCCACACAGAAATGGCAAAACTGTAATGTGCAAACTGATATGGCCCCATTAGTGTGCTGTGGCTTTTTGTCATTTGCTTGTGCAGATTTCATGGTTTATTTACCACAGTGAAATGTTTGTAGGTAAAACCTTTTGCATGAAATAAGTTATTTGATCTGCATTTACGCAGTGCTGATGTCAAAAGGAATTATTCTTCAGTGCAAATGCAAGCGGAAAATTATTGCACCTCATACGCATTATTTGTGTTAAAGTATGTCTACATAATCCAGTATTTCTAATTCAGAAGCCAGACCAATCTGTATGCCACAAATGAGCATGCTTATTTGAACAGACCCTAGTCATAAGCTTATCCATGTTTATGCATGTGTGTGTGTGTGTGTGTGTGTGTGCAAAAGCACCAGATTGCCCAGAGGAAATGCACTCCCCTTCATAGCAGATGGAAATTATGGCCTGATGAATCAAAATGACAAGCAAGAGGTTTTAATTTTCAGGATCAACAATGTCCTTAATAACTCGAATTGTGTCATACTATTGATTTTATACAGCAGGGAATGTTGGGATATAATCTTGGGAGAGAACAATTCAGAATTGACTGACATGGCAGGCTAAACCCTTAATTCCTAACATACTTATCTGAGGAGTGTAGCCTTCATTCAACTCTAGATTGAATCCAGCTGTTATATTTAGGGGAAAACCTGAAGTAATTATAAAACTATTGGATTTTATTTAGAGAACACCTCCAGAGTGGTGTAGCACTGTAACATGAGAACAGCACAATGCTGCTTACCCACAGTGCAATTCAAGAGTAGTGGCTCAACAGTTAAGCCTTTGGGCTATTCATCAGATTTAAAGAAAGTTACTTAATATGTTAAATAATTGATATGTGATCTTTAATGGTGTCCAATATTTATTTTGTAATTAAATTCTGAGTTGACTTTTTTAGTTTAAACTTCTTTCATCAAGATGTTGGTCTATTTTTCACTTTGGTTAACGGTCTCCTACATTACCCACAATGCCATTTGACTACCTGCTGATAGTAGTGCCAGTGGGATTTAGTTTTCCCTTCATCTTTACATAAAGAGAGCAATGCAGCAGCACTTTAGTCTTTTAGTCTGTCCAGCTCTCTCACATCCTCATCTGTACACTCTGCTCAAACAGATCGGCTTCCAAAGCTTAAGCTTTCATGTCGTCAACAACACAAGCTTTTTTTCTCTCTTGTTTGTTACACATATGAGTTTTCACATCTTTTCAATGAATTAAGCCACACCTCAAGTTCACAGAGACATCACAGCACATAAGTAACATAGGTCTAACATGAACCCATCAACAGCAACAGTTAATGATCAACATAAGAGATGACCTCAACAATCCTCAACTGGACTGTTCTTCAGGCAGCAAACTGTTTTTAACCACATTAAAATAGCGATTCTTTTGTACAATGAATGTTTTTTAAACAATATGTATTTACATACTGTATATTACATGGTTTGATGCCATATACTACAATAAGCATGACAGATTATTTATCATTTTTTGGTTCAGGACAAAGTGGTTCTTTGACACAGAGCATAATGCTCTTCAATCTATAAATCCTGAGTATGAGAAAACTCTCATGAGTCCACTTACTATATATATCCGGAATGCTGCGTCGCATGCTGGTGGAATACAAGATCAAGTGTCAAAGCATGAGAAAACACTGAACTGTGATCCTCCTGGAGTTAACAGCTCACAGGAAACAGTGTTAGTGTGCTCTTCATTCTCCTAAATTACAAGATTATTATTTGTTTTTATTAAGAAATAAACTTTGTGTGACATTTCATTCTAGGCCTAGTTTCTTAACTACTCCTAAATGACTGTTTTGAATGAGGAGAAGATAGAGAAATACAGTGTGCTAGGAATGATTATGCACAGATTTACAAAGCAATGAGGCAAATAAAGCAATTACCCTCTGGCAGAAGGGTTGCAGCCTAGTCTAATTCGAGGAGTGGCATTGTATTCAACAGAAGACACAGGCTTAGAGATACTCATTGAATTTCTGTCAGCCTGCAGACTTACTCTGTTTTTGTCTAAGCAAAAGTAACAAGAAAGGACTCAGATACGTGGCAAAAATAATGAAACCATGGAAATATTATAGGCCTGCTTTTATATTGCTCGAATCTCCTTTCTTTTGTGGTCTGTGTGTTGCTCATACAGGCATTATTTGTCACTTACTGCCAGTGGCAGTTCGTCCATTGGGGCAGACCCCCACCATATACGGTACAGTCATTCAACAAATATTAATTTTCATAAAGTTCTCATTCACAGTTAAATAAATTGAAATACTAAGCACCTTTTTAAAGTGACCAATTACTAAAAAATTGCAATTTGCAGATGTAAGCTGATGTTCCATTAATTTGCTTGCCTTTCTAGATGCTCATTGTCCTGTTATTGCCTTTCTAGATGCTCATTGCCCCATTTAGAGTTATTAGTGCTTAGAGTTATTAGTTATTGCATCTAGTAGTCAATATATCTATATATATATACATACATACATAGTACTGTGCAAAAGTCTTCGGCACCCTATTTTTTTTTTAGTACAAACTTTGTTATAGATTTTTATTTTATGACTTCAACATTACTGATTCAACACAAAAACATTTTAGATTTCCAAATTAATTCGAAACATCAGTTTTCCAGCACATAATTAAATGTTACAGAAAAATGTTTATATGTCAGTAAAGAAAGCAACATATTACATAAGAGACCACTTTTCAGACAAAAAAACATAATGAAGGCTGCTGGAATTTGCTACAAAAATAAGAAGCAAGTGTGACAGTCAAAGTCTCCAAAGAAGAACTGTGGCTGCTTCTGCAGAATGCTCAGTAAAACCTGCAGCTAATTTCCTTATAAAACTGCACAAATTGTACGTGAGACTAGTATTTTTTTGTGAAGTGAAGTGAAGGACTGTCACACCAAATATTGACTTTGTTTCATTTATTACTGTTTACTGCTCGTTATATTTTTTTTTTTTTTTTTTGTCTATATATATATATATATATATATATATATATATATATATATATATATATACACACACACACATACATACATACTGGAAAAATGTCATTTAGCATAAATGTGGATGATCAGTTTTTGGCCAGAGTCACAACACTGAACACTCCCACGTTCATCTGTGTATGTCTTGTGCAATGAGCATGATGAAACACTGGGACATGGGATACTGATTGGCCTGAAAAATCACCACAACCCAATCTCAGGGAAAACTACCAAAATAGTCACCATAAACCCTAGCATCCAGTCAGTGGAAGAGTGGGCTAAAACTGACAGAATCTCTACACACAGGTGTAATTCCACTAGGCGTTTTAGTTAGTGAAATACGTTCATGAAACAGATCATGATTTGATTTAATAAGACAATTAGTCCAATCAGATTGACTGTATGTAAAAGCAGAAATGTAACAGACATATGAATTATTGCTTCTCATTTTATTCAAAGTTATTTCACATGCATAAACACTGCCAATGGCTTTTGTGACAAAAATATACTTATTAGGTTTCTTATTTTGTTTATGAGGTACCAACCAATAACTAATGATAATGCTGCAATGTCTGTATGAATACATATGAATAGATATGATGGGTAAAGCCTTGCTGGAACATACTGCTACACTGTAAAATCATTTTCATTCTCATTTTCAATACTGTGAAAAATAAGAATCTCTGCTACTTCTAATCTACACATTTATAATTCATAAGCATGTGTTTATCCACATGTGTAATATCTGTAGGAAAACTATTCACTGTGTAAGTTCACTGCTGAATTCAAAATCTCAGCTTTATTCCTATCAGTGGTACAATGTCTGTGGAAGATTACTGTCACTGTTGGCCAATCATACTGATCGACTGACAGGCTCACTATAACACCAATGCACTTAGGAACAAACCCTGAAGTCAAAAACATCGCACACAACACAAAAATCATGGGACATGACACTTAATTAACAGATGATTAACACCTCTGTGAGCCTGGAGAAACCTGAAGCAGGGTTTTAGCATTTCTTCCTTAAAAAAAAAAAAACAAAAAAAAAAACAGAACAAAACAACTTGTACAACATTTTTACACCTTCTGCAGAAAGTCAGAATTCACAGGTCCCATCATTTCATCATTTCCCATTCTTCACATATCTTTCCTGCAAGTATTACTGTAGTTACTGAATAATTCACAGTCATCATTAGTAGTTAATAAATAATGTGTGTGGCAGTCTCCGAAAACCTGCTGGAAAAATTTGGAAGCACACAGTTGTGTAGAATGACTTTGTATGCTGCAGCATACAAACACTTTCCCTCCACTGAAACTAAGAGGCCCAAACATGTTCCAGCATGACAATACCTTGTGTACAAAGCGAGCTCCATGAAGACATGGTTTGCCAAGGATGGAGTGGAAGAACCTGAGTGTTCTGCACAGAGCCCTGACCTCAACCTCACTGAACACCTTTGGGATGAACTGGAACACTGACTGCACCCCAGACCTCCTCACACACCATCAGTGCCTGACCTCTCTAATGCTCTTGTGGCTGAATGATCACAAATCCCCACAGCCATGCTCCAACATCTAGTGGAAAGCCTTCCCAGAAGAGTGGAGGTTATTATAACAACAAAAGGGGACTAAATCTGGAATCTGGAATCTGGAATCAACAAGCACATACTGGTGTGCTGGTCAGATGTGCACAAACTTTTGACCATGTACTTTGAATAGACTAAGAAATTAAACTTAAGCAACATAGGATACACTACATGACTCTGAGTACAAAGATCAAACCTTTCAATACAGATGTCATATTTAATTCCCATATTAGATATTTACTTGGCAAGTGTTGAGGATGCAGAAGATAGGGATAGGTGGAGAGTGATGATTCGCTGTGGCGACCCCTGAAGGGAAAAGCTGAAAGAAGAAGAAGATTAGATATTTACTTGGAAGGTCCCTGGTGGTCTAAGGATCTCACGCTGTCACTGCCACGGCCTGGGTTTGATTCCCTGGCAGGGAACCAACCCAGCCGCTGGAAGTTTACTCTCAGTGCTGCTCCCAAGCCTGGATAAAATAGGAGGGTTGTATCAGGAAGGGCATCTGGCATAAAACCTGTGCCAACTCAAACATGCAGACCATTCATCAGCTGTAGCAACCCCTAACAGGAACAGCCAAAAGTATAACAACATAAGATATTTGCTTGGCATTAGGGTTAATGGTTCTTTCATTGGTAAGTAATATATTCTTTAATATGTCCATTTTAATCTGAGCTGAAAACCTTTGTTCCCGAAGCAATGATGTGAAATCAGAGTGACAGGAATGATAGACGTTATGTGTCTCACCTAGAGTTTCAATAGTGCAAGATACACAAAAGTAACACTGAGAACCTAAACATAATTATCACTTTAATTGCACTTAATTTTTACTTCTATAAAGATAACCATTAGTTATACTGTGGCAAAAATATTCACATAACTCATGTAAATGAATCCATAAATCCAGCCATGCTGAAAAAAGTGTAAACAGATGCTATTTCATTATTCACACCATGTTTATGTGTCTCCCAGGTCATTATTTTTCTGACCCACCAATTATTTTGTTAAATGGTGGATAAGGCTGCAGAATATACAGTAGATATTATCCATATGGTGATTTGTTGTGGTCTTAAATTAAATAAATGTATTTCTTTGGCTAACTCAGCTGAATATTATTATAAAGTCACACAAACAAGCTGGATGTTACAACACTGAATAATAATTCAACGAATATGTGTGGGCAGGAAAAGAATAAACCTCAAGACATATTGTGCACTAACTATATCATTATTACTTATAAGCTCCCTAAATATTTGTGTAGTTCAACAAATCATCATACTTACATAAGCCAGCATTATGAATTTTAATATTATTACCTCGTTCATGTTGTTTTCAATGATCATGATGTTCGAGGCAGGGAAACACTCTGAAACCCAGAACACCACACATACTTGCATTGACATCCAAGTGCAATTTTGTTTTTGGGAGGTTGGAGGAAATCAGAGATCCCTGAGGAAGCCCACACAGACACAGGGAGAACATGTAAAAGTCTGCACAGACAGTGAACTGAGCCAACTCAGGATCCAACCAGGGGCCTTTTTTTTTTTTTTTTTAACATCGTTATGCACAAATGCACAATAATCTATAATGCTGTAAAATGTAGTGGAGTATTTCTGTTTTATGATCCCCAAGTCATCCCTAAAGACACATTCCTTCTGTGTTGCTTGAGAAAGTCAGGCAAAGAATAAAAAGTGTCTGCAGTGATGACCTTATTATAGACCAAAGCACTGCCAGTGATGACCATGTTATAAATCTGACAGCTGACTGCGAAGTGTAGCAAAAATGCCCAAGGTAAATTATCCAGCTTAGAAAGCATATTTCCTGGTCAACTAGCAATATTTTAAACAATACCTGCAAGCTGTCAAAAAATCTAGTGGAATAAGAATGCACAAGACAAATCAGGCAGGACAGAGAGAGAAGTCTGCACACGGCGGTGAGTTATTAGCAGACGGTTGCAATGGAAACAGTCATAATGCTCCTTGGGTGTTTCAAACACTGTGTCCTGGTGATAAGGAAACACACAAATCTAACATGGGATTTTGTTATCAGTGTAATGAATTGGCTCTCTGAAATGCTGAACAGCCTTCTTAAATGTTCTTCCAAGGGAATACCTGTAGAAGCTTTTCAGGTTTTTTTTTATTATATAGAAAAGGGCCCCGAGCCGGGAAATTAGCCATTTAACAGACACCTCCACGTGTTCTCCACCTTGTATCTACAGCCATGGAGCAGGTCTGGGGAAATCATTTTCAGCTGCTTCTAATGGCCAAGAGGAGGATTTTGGCAGGTTAAGGAGCTGGCAGTGTTCACGGACAACAAATTCCAACACAAAAGAAAATAAATGACCGTTGGCACAGACAAGAGTGGAAAAGCAATAGCTAAATCACACCTGCAGTAATAGCTCAGCCATCAAATCCCAACACCTTTAACTTCATTTTTAATTAGTTTGACAATGCAAGTTTGGGCATATACCTCATTACCCAGCAATTAAAATACCATAAATAAGTGTACTTATTCTGTCTATGCAGAATAATATAATTAGTATAAAATAACAAGGACCTTTTTTTTGACCAACATACTGCACTTAATCCTTCCTCAGCCTCTGATCTCAAGAGACATTCAGACAGATATTAACAAGTAAGGATGATTTCATAGGAATAAAGTTGCTGCTGATTCTAACCTTCTTTTTCTTAACTGTTCATGCAAATTGAGTAGTGTGGATGTTACAGTAGGTTGTTGCATTAATGCCTTTCTGAGAGTGTGCCCATTACAGCTCAAGGTGATTAAAAGAGGAAGGATAACTGTGGGGGTAGCTGAAATGGTGACACACAGGGTGGAGCCCAAAACACTAATTAATGCCTCCTTGGTTACTCAGTTGTGCATCCAAATTGAAGTCCACCATTCTTATGGATGTATCATTTCTTTAAATGCACTCAGGGGAATCAATGATAGAAGAGGCCTCTAGATCAAGGATGCACAAATTTTTTATTGCAGCACGTATAAATCCACGTATTTTTATTGCAGCACGTATAAATCCTCCAAGTCCCAAAAAACTCTTCACTCCATCCATCCATCCGTCCTTTATACTGCTTATCCTACACAGGGTTGCAGGGGAGCCTGGAGCCTATCCCACGGACAATTTGGAAATACCAATCAGCCTACAGTGCATGTCTTTGGACTGGGGGAGGAAGCCGGAGTACCAAGAGGAAACTCCCAAAGCACGGGGAGAACATGGAAACTCAGGATGGAGGAGAGACTCGAAACCCCAACCCCAGAGACATGAGGCAACAGTGCTAGCCACTAATCGACTAATTGACCTCCCATATGCTTTCATTCACCATGGTGCATTAAACTAATTAACAACCAAAAATGAAAATACTTGCCTTTTTTTAAAAATGTTTTTTAATGTGTGAAGACAATGACCTCTTAAGGAGCTACAGGACCATAAGTAAAAAAAAAAAAAAAAGACATATGGTGTGTAAATGTCAGAGTTTTGAATCAGAGATGGATACAAGTGCAGAATAACATTTTATAGGTGAAAAACATAGAAACAAAATCTAGAATATGAACAAAAAAAATCGGCAAACATGGAAACATGCATGACCCACAAAGTGAAGGGGACAAAAGATAGACCACAAGTGCTAGCAAAGACAGACCTTAAATACAAGTGCTCATTAGATTATAATCTGACTCAGGTGTGCAAGATTAACATGATGTGCTGGGCCTAATGGGAAACATATTTTTGCACTGCTTTATGTGCTGGCCTGACAATAAAATTAATGTTTAGCTCTTTAAAGTCTGAAATTGTTTTTACAAGACAATAAAAAACATTCATACAGGATCTTCTGGAAAAATCTACTAGAGTGGATTTTATTGGATTATTGGTTGGATTTACTGTATATTGGATACTCAATACCTGTTTTAGAATTTTCCCATAAAGAACTGTTGACTGATTAAGTACCCAGCATTTCTCACTTTATTTTACTTTTGAATCTTATTGTTTTATGGTCTCTGGCATGTCATGGATATTATAAAAAGCAGAGAGGATGCCATAACTGTCAAAATGAAGTGGAGATGCATACAAGTGCAGGCTTTGTATTTTATAACAGGTGAAAAAATATAATGAAGTCAAAACCAGATTCATAAAATGAGCAAGAATACAGAACTTGGAGAACACAGCATGAAGCACACAACAGAAGCTTAGCAATGAAACAAATAAATTGCAGAACTTAAATAGGGACAGTAATCAAGGGGAAACACAAAACAGGTGAATGTAATCAAAAGGGCAATAACATGTGACATGGTCATGTGATCTGGCTGTAGTTCGTGAGCTTGATGGCAGTGCTGACATGACATGAAATAAATTTGCAAAGTTATCACAAATCTTTTTTTTCCTTTGTCATTATGGGGTATGGAGTGTAGATTTTTAAGCATTTTAAGCATTTTAGAATAAGGCTGCAATATAACAAAATGTGAAAAAAAATGAAGGGTTTGAATACTTTCTGAATGCACTGTATTTAGATACATAATTGCACTTTTAGTTGAGTAAAGAATTTGTCTACATTTACCACATCCGATTGTCCACTGTCATTTTGGAGTGCCTGCCATTATGAAAAAGGGTAAAAAGTACATTGTATATGAATGCATTAAAAGCCAAATTTGCAACACAAAGTGCCCTTTATATTAAAAAATATGCACATTTTCTGGCGTTTCAGCTGTTGTTTAAAGTTTGAATAGGTGACATTTACCTACAGAGACCTGTTTTTCCACCTGCTCTCAACCATCCAATTTTGCTCTGCATTTAACTCTTCCTGTCTGTTCTATGTTTTTACATCTGTCACAACAAACAAGTAATTAGTGTACCTCTGAGGATTGGAAATTTGATTACGTATCTCATCAAGCATGTTTACTACTATACATATGCAGCCTGCACTGAAATACAGGCTGAAAAAAAAAACACTTTCAACAGAAAAGCAAGGACTACATTAGGCATCTAATACTGCCTAAGAAAGCACTAATGGGTTTTTAAAATGGTTTCAAGAATAATGGTTATTGACATCTAAAATGAGCTTTAAATCTTCCCACCCTCAGGCTTCCCAGCTGCAGTGACTAAAAGGAGATGCTTTTAATATTTTAACATATACGTCATATTGATTCTCTGTTTCTTTTTCAGCGGCAATGACAATGTAATTTACATAGCACAATTTAAAACAACACAGAGTTGACCAAAGTGCTGTACATTGATAAACTAAAAAAAAAAACAGAACAAACAGTTGCACACATAGTACAACAATAGGACAAACTAAGATCAAATTACTGTCTATGAATAAGTTTTTAACTTAGATTTGAAATTATATAATGTTGAAACAGTCCTGATGGGAATGGGTAGACTGTTCCACAGTTTCAGGGCAACTACTGAAAAGGCATGATCGCCTCTCAGTTTTAATCTTGACCTAGGAACAGTCACCAGCCTCTGTTCTGAAGATCTAAGGGACCTTGATGGATTGTACAGTACAGGATAAGAGATTGGATATATAGGCTGGTGCCAATCCATTTAGAGATTTAAAAACCAATAGAAGGATCTTAAAATCTATTCTATAATGGATTGGAAGCCGAAGAACAGAAACTAAATTTAAATTAAAATTCTGCTTTCAGACACCCAGCAAGAGTCTAGCCGCAGCATTCTGGACCATTTGTAACCGATTAAGAGACAGGTGGCTAGTACCTACATAAAGGGAGTTACAATAATTAGAAATAAAAGCATGTTATACCTTTTCAAAACCTTTGAATGAAAGCCAGGACTTGACTTTTGCCAAAAGTCTTAAGTGAAAAAAACAGACTTTTATGTTTGTCGAATTTATGTTTATCTAACTTAAGGTAGCTATCAAACAGAACACCCAACTTTTTTCACAGAAGAAAGTTAAAATTCCAGATATCATATCCATCAGAAGGTCCAAATACAAAAAATCTCTATTTTGGTTTCATTGAGATTCAAAAAATTTAATGACATCCATGATTTCAAAGCATTTAAACAAGCCAATAAGGGTTGTAAGGCATTTGTGTCATTCAATTTCAATGGCAGGTATATCTGAGTATCTTCCACAAAGCAGTGAAATGATACACCATGTTCCTATAGCTAGTGCCTAACAGCAGCATATATAAGGAAAACAAAACAGAAGCTAAAATAGAGCCCTGTGGGACCCCACAGAGGAGCTGCAGCAGAAGAAAATTCCGCAAGGCAAACTGAGAAACTTCTGTTTGATAGACAGGAAATAAACCATTTAAGAGCAATACCTTGGATGCCCACACATTGTTCGAGGCTAGAGATGAGGATACTATGGTCTACAGTGTCAAACGCAAGAATTGCAAAATCCCCTGAATCCACAGTTAAGAGAATGCCATTTAAACCTTTTAAAAGGGCAGACTCTGTGCTATGATGTTTTCTAAGGCCAGACATTTCAAAATATTTCAAAAATGTTATTATTCTCCAAAAAAATCTATAATTGTTGGACAACTAATTTCTCTATAATTTTTGAGATAAATGGCAATTTGGAAATAGGTCTGAAATTAGACAGGACAGAACTTGAGTGGTATATGCTGAAAAGGCTAGAGATATCAAAAAATGGACAAATCGGCAATATATAGTGCAGAAATCTGGTTGCATAGTCTAGCCGATTAATAAACTATATGGCCAAAAGTATGTGGATATATAATACATTTTAATTATATTGCATTCATCTTCTACCCTTCAATGGCTACGTTTACATGCACATCAAATTCCGTTTAAGATCGATATCTGAGTTGCAGCCATATTCCGAACACGATGCTCATATGCGTAAAGGAATATTCCTGTATACATGGTTGTTGTGAGTATACTTGTGTTGCCATTCCTAAATAACTAGCCTACAGCTAAGTATCTGTTAGCATCCACAAGTCCTTGCGGACTGAATATGCATATATATCTCCTTTCAGTGGGTTTTCTGAATAAGGTGTTTACATGCAACAAATTGCCAATTAAACAGGCATATGGGAGAGTGAGTATATTGGTAGGAGAATGTTGGACATGGAGCTGCCCGGCAGGAGGCGAAGAGGAAGGCCAAAGAGGAGGTATATGGACGTAATAAATGAGGATATGAAGCTAGTGGGTGCAAGTATTGAGGATGCAGAAGATAGGGATAGGTGGAGAGTGATGATTCGCTGTGGCGACCCCTGAAGGGAAAAGCCGAAAGAAGAAGAAGAAGATTCCAGGGGTGGGAATCAAAATTTGGGAAATCAGAATATTGTCTTAATCTGAAATTGGGCAATCGGATTGCGGCGTTTACATGACTCAGTGCTAATTAGAATATTGCCAAATTTCGATTAATATCGGTATATTGATGTGTATGTAAATGTAGCCAATGTTAAGAGTGTGTACAAATTCTCTTTCTTGCTTCCCAGACTTCTAATCACCACAACCTGATCCTAATTAGCACACTTCCCATAAATTTCCTGGATTTTCCATGAATCTTGGCTAAGTCTTGCTTTTAGCATTTTAGTAGTGATGGTACTATGTACTTTTCTGGTACTGACTCTGTTTAATGTTTTGTTTAATGAGTTTTTTCTAGCCTTGTTAAATCTGTTTGTTGATCACCTGATCAGCAGACCTGCCTGTTTGTTGACTTTGATTTTAGCTTGCATTTTTGAATTTATCTACTTCGTTCAATAAGACTCTGTACTTGCATTCAAATCCTGTCCATGTGAACAATACAGTTCTAGAGACTTCTGTTTCCAAGACTTATGGTTCGTTCAGGTTTTCAGGGTGTTGTGTAAATATTTTACTTATCTTTTTATGACTTAGCTGTAATATTTTTAGTTGTAGGAAAGTTAACACTAAAATTAAAAAAACAAAAAAACAAACTGGGAACATTGGAGCATCACTCTAAATAGCAAAACATTACTACAGTAGATGTTGGGGGAAACAATGTATAACTGTTAAATCCATTGTTCATCAGCAAGTTATATTATTAAATTATGAAAAAAATGGATTAAGGTATCCAGGTAAGGTATTTTCGACAAACTTCTTTTAAGGGCAGCATGGTGGTGAAGCAGATATTGTTGTCACCTCACAGATCCAGGGTCTCCAGTGCTCTCCTGAGCTCGGATTACTGTCTGTGTGGAGTCCAAGTGGGTTTCCTTCAGGTTCTCTCACCTCCCAAAAACATGCTGGTATCTGGCTTGACTTCTCTAAATTGCCCCAAGGTGTGAATGAGTGTGTGAATTTGTATGCACAATGGACTTGAATCCAGGGTGTATACCCACCTCGTGCCCAGTGTTCCCTGGATATGATCCACAACCCTGAGCAAGACTTATGTGCATATGTGAAAAAGACATTATAAAATGCTAATATCAAAGCTGAATGCATTAACAAAGGCAGAATTCGGAAATATTCACTTAGGAGAAGAATTATATTGTAGGGTTCAAATTGTGCTCACATTATACCAGTCTAGTTGTTACATAAGAGGACGTACATATTAGTAATGCATTTTGGCCATTAAGCAAGCTGTAACATGGACAAGAGCTATGAAAATGAAATCAGAGATGTTATGCAGCCACAGTTCAAGGGGCAGTTGTTCACTGACAAATTCAATTTGCTTTCTGATTTTTTTTTCCTACAAAGGAAAAGATGCTTGACATTGGTAAGGTTTTATTAAGCAATAAAATATTACTGCATAGTGTGCAAATATGAGTGAAAGAATGCTTCAGTCCATAAATAAAATAAAATACATATTTTATGCATGTGAAGTGTGCAATATGTTAACAGGAGTCAATCAGTTAAGTTTCAGGAAGTTCACATTGTTCATAACTCATAAACTTAATGATAAAGTCCTGAAATTCAAATGTTTATCACATTCTGGAAGCCAATATGTGTGTTCCCAAATTGTGATAAGAAATACACCAATATTTGTCGGCCAACAAGAAATTGATCTTGAAAATCTTATAACATCTCCTAATCTTGAACCATTCCACTACAGCTGCCCCATGGAAGATTGAAAATACACTTTAATATCAGCAGCGGACACCAGGAAGATCCTTTCATCTTGCTGTGGTGGGTCTCATAACACATTAGACATGGCACAGAGGACACTGTCGATCTCTGTCTGGCTGGACTGACTGTTGGATTTCATTCCTGTGCATCGTTCAGAATGATTAAGTGGTGTGTGGAATTGAAACGGTGTGGTTGTTGCCAGGGTGTTGCAATTGTACTGGGTGTTGCAATTCTCCAGAGAACAGCATGGACACACACAATGAAATGGAAAAATAACAGCCAAGAAACCAACATTGCTGAGAACTTGACACGGTTTATTTTGAAGTGAACCAGATGATGGGAGAAATGGATGGATGGAAAATAAAACCCAAAGAATTTTACACAAATTTTCAACTTATCTCAAGTGTGGTCACTAAGAGATGTTTATCATTCCTCCTTTAAAGCAAGCATAATGACCAGCAATTAGCATCATATCATAATTCAACTATGCAATATATAACACATGTTAATTTACAAAGTTGTATGTGCATTAATAGGGGGGCATGGTGTGCCCTCCTGGTGTTGAGGGTTCAAATCCCGCCTCTTCCCTGTGTGTGTGGAGTTTGCACATTCTCCTCGTGCTTTGGGGGTTTCCTCTGGGTACTCTGGTTTCCTCCCCAGTCCAAAGACATGCGTTATAGGCTGATTGGCATTTCCAAATTTTCTGATGTGTGTGCAATTGTGCCCTGTGATGGGTTGGCATCTCATCCAGGGTGCCCCCTGCCTTGTGCCCCAAGTTCCCTGGGATAGGCTTCAGGATTCCTCACAACCCTGTGTAAGATTAGCAGTATGGAAAATGGATGGATGTGCATTAATATATATAGAAATCTGGATGAATGTCTTGACCAACAAGGTGTCAGAAGACATGATGTGATAAGTTTTTATGGTTATAAGCTTCCAAATCGCTAGCAACAGTAACTTTAAGCATAATTTAAAAAATGTTGGGCTAATCAAATATATCTGAGGTAAACAGAAACTCTGTAAAAAAAAAAAAAACAATAATAATAATAATAATAATAATAACACCCATCGCCTTGTCGAATTCTTGAATCTGATTGGTCAGAAGGGATTGATTAACTTTCTATAACAGCAGCTCTGACAGTAGTGCCAGCTGTAACTGAAATCCAGGTTTATATTAATGTTTGTTCTAATATGCTATCGTTTCTATAGTAACAACTTACATAATTTAATCCTAATAATGTAATTAGGTAATCCAGCCATAATCAAAAAATTACATAATAATAATGTAATTAGGTAATCCAGTCATTACTTCTTCTTCTACTCTTTCACCTATGCCTCCACTACCTCCCACATGCCTCCACTACCACCCACCAGTCTCTTCACATGTTTCTGTCACTTTTGGGCATGTTGCAATATTTCTAAGGGCACTATTACCACTTTACTGCTGCTAAGGACTCAGTCCCATCTCTGTGTAATATATTGATCATATTTATTACACACTACACATACTACTACATCCAATTTAATTGTATTTTTTAAAATTTATTTTTAAATGGTACTTTGTACTGCTGCATCATCTGCTGTTTATATTTCTCCAATGTCTATAGATGAGCTGCCGGTACTTACATCGTGTGTAACACACAGTGGGGTACAACATATGATAAAGAAAGATATTAAAGTAGAAAAGGTAGGAAAAAATAGAATAATATAAAAATATATTATATATTCCAATATATAATATATCATATAACCAATTCACAGTACTGCATATGTCCAACAGCTATGTTCAAAAACCAGTAAGTAAGATGTGCAAACCGGTAAGTGTCAGTTACAAAGTAGCAGTAATATATTACACTACAGTGCAACAACTGCACTTAAAAGAAGATTAGTGTCCATAGTAACTGTTCATGAGGGAGATGGCCTGTGGAAAAAAAAATACAAAACAGTTTTTCTGCCTAGTTGTTTTGGTGCAGAGTGCTCTTTAGTGCCTATAAGAGGGGAAGAGTTCAAAGAGGTTTTGGCTTGGGTGTGTGAGGTCTGTGATTATTTTTTTTCTGTAGGCTTTCTGACCCTGGAGGTGTACAAGTCCTGGAGAGTGGGCAGGGGTGCACCAATGATCCTCTCCGCAGTCCTCACAGTCTGTTGAAGCCTTTTTTTCTGATTTGATGGCTGAACCAAAGTAGACCATTTTTGAAGTGCACAGAACAGACTCATTGATGGCTGAGTAGAATTGTTCCTGCGGCAGGAGATGAAAAAATATGTTATTTAACAAAGAAAAATGTATAATTGTGGTGTTTTCTAAGAGGAGACTTGTATTTAACATTTATGGAAGGATGCCAGGAAATAACTTGTTTCATAGATATAGGTACTACAACATTAAATCTAACTATAAAGAGATAAAAAAGTATGATGTAATGTTCTTTCATTTAAAAATGCAATTGCTGTGATATAAGAGGAACCATAAAATAATTTGCTTTGCATTAGGCCACATCACACCACCCCACTGTTGATTATTTTCCTTTAATAGAATACTCCATCATGTTTTCTTTCTTACTTGTTTAAGTCAATATAAGTGAAAAAGAAAGCACAGTAAAAACACTTTGTATATTTAAATAGTGGAATCATCATCGTTCCAAATCTTTTGCTGCAGTGCTAAAAAATCTGCCCCGCATGTTACAACAAATCCTGATTAGGGCTTAAAGAAATCTTCTCATTTGAACTGCCTGTGTCGGCTTACTGATGCGTGAGTCTCATTATTGTGGTCCTGGGCAATCATTTTCAGCACTGAAGCTGCAGCTGAGGGGAGCAGAGTGCTGGAGAGCAGAAGAAATGCAATTACAGCATGCTATAGTAGCCAAGCGCTGGTCTCTGCTGCCTCCCTGCTGCTTCTATTGTTAGTTCTTTCTGATTGTAATACTGATCGAGTGCCTTCCTACAGAGTTTTTAATTTCCTGTATTGATTCTGGATTGCAGATAAAACTAGATCTACATCTTAAAACAAGAACAGAAATGGCATGCACTGATCACTCTCTTTGATAACGAATAGTGAAAGGATATGAAACTCGGATAATCCTTAGACTTATGTATCTGACACGTTATTTCAGGGCATGTTCCTGTAGCTATGAATGAAAACTTGTCTTTTAATTCATAATCACAACCTACTTGACTTATAATTCCAGGTCTAAGATTGAGTCATTGATAGATTGAGTCAGTTTATCTATAGTCTTTAGTATTATATACAGTACAGTATAATAAAAAATACAGCTTAGCTAATTTAATAGAAATTGTTCTCTGTATACATTCATTAAAAGGTATTTAAAAAACCCTCTAAATACTGTTTGGACCAAAAGGTTTCTGGTTACCTCATAATGATAAAATGACAGGAGGTAATGACAATGAGGTAATGCTGCACTTATATTTTATTAGACCACAATTTGTCTGGTATTAAAGAACTAATACAAAGGATTATCTCCTTAAAATTGCCAATGTTTATGCGTAAAACATGCTTGCAAGATTTAAGCAAGAGTTTATCTCAAGTTTAACAATTGTGTGACAGATTTAAAAATGGCTAGTTATGTTCTTAATTGCAGTGCTAGCATAAATGCCATGAGGTCTGTGTTGCATATGACATGCTGTAATTTAAAGTAGTGTTGCATGAAGTATCAAAATTTCAGTGCTTTTTAAATACTACAACATGGCAAACAATTCTGTACTTTGATTTTCAAGATTTTTTAAACATTTATTTACAACTACTTTATCTTTCCTGATAAGTCAAATTATGCTAATGCTAATTTCATATGTCTACAAGGGCAGAGCTGTGAAATGAATTCCTATATGAATGTCCCAAAAACAACTTAATCCTAAAATACCATCCTACTTCAGTTAGTACCCTCAGGTGCTTACTGTAGATGTGTACCTTCTAAGAGTCATAAAGACCGTCTCATAGTTTGTTTAATAATTTTTTACAGAGCTGATGAATCCCACTTCACAATCCATGGGAAGTAGACATTCTCAGAAAACGTCTCTAGGTTACGCATGTAACCATGGTTCCCTGAGGGAACGAGATGCTGCGTCGAAACGCTATGGGAACGCCTTCAGCGTGACCGCGCTCTGAATCACGTGTGTAATCAGTCCAATGGATGG
>CM075011.1:7446702-7468751 GCA_037576675.1 Pangasius sanitwongsei
CCCCCCCCCCCCCCCCCCCCCCCCCCCCCCCCCCCCCCCCCCCCCCCCCCCCCCCCCCCCCCCCCCCCCCCAGGGGGTGTCATTCAGGGAAAAAAAAAACCTCTGCCTTTGTAGCTAAAGAGAATGAGCCTCTCAAAATGCTGAAGGGTAATGAACCATGGGCTTATACTTTACTGGCACAAAATATTTATAACCAGCATTGAGCTGTTATAACAACTCATGGATGGATTTTAATTTTAATTGATGTTGCTGCAGGGAGCCTTGATATTTATGAAACATATAAATAATATGACAATTTGACTGCAGAAATGCAACCAGCTTAATATTCCAGTCTGTATTTTAGTACAATCAGGAGTGTGAACACAAAACCATGTGGTGCTACTTCCATACAGGTCCAAAATCAGGTTCTTATCATTTACTCCCTACATGATAGAAACAAACCATATGTCTAGCATTGAAAAGGGTTCTGCAATTTGTCGCTCTGGGGAAAAGGAAAAATCCACCCTGAATGACTTTCTTATAGTGGCACCATGTGGGAACTACCCTTGCTTCATCTCTACTTAAAGAGATTGATGCAGCAGCGCTTTTGTCCTTTGGTCTGTCCAGCGCACTCACCTCATCACCTGTACATCTGTCATCTCATAGATTGCTAACTAGTCAAGCTGAGTCTCCGCTGTAACTCAGCACAACTACATCGTATAACTGCATTACAGAAGTCCAACATTTGCTCCATTGTCTCCATCATTTCTACACTGGATTTCCCATTAATATGATATTGAACATAGCTGGGAAATGGTGAGTGAGAAAAGAAGCTCTTGCTTTCTTTTTTTCAGGAGCTAACAGTGAAAAGTGATCGTTATCATTTACGTATTTGTTCTGCAGTTAAACAGCATTACATCAGAACTTCTGATGGGAACCATGAAAATACAGCACCAAGCAACAAATTAGCAAATTTCTCTTTCACAAAAATTTCCATATGGATGACATGGTGGTTCAGTGGGTAGCTCCAGGGTCCATAATTCAATCCTGAGCTAGGGTTACTGTTTGTAAAGATTTTCTGTACATGTTCTCTTAATCTCAGTGTGGGTTTCCTCCAGGTTCTCTGGTTTCCTCCCACCTCCCAAGAACATGGCAGTAGGTGGTTTGCCTACTCTAAATTGCCCCTATGTGTGAAGGATTGTGTGAATGTGTGTGGGCATGGTGCCTGTGATGAACTGACTTTCCATCCAGGGTGTAGTCCCACCCCATGTCAACAACCCTGACCAGAATAAAGATGGTTCCATAGAAACCCTTTAGAACTAGAACTGCTAACACTCCACAGTACTCTTGAGAAATCCTTTTTTTTTCTAAGAATGCGGGGCAAAATAAGATAAGAAATATGTGGAAGTTTGGAGTGAATCAATTCTCATGAGCTAAATGAAATCTGGCTACTAAAATCCCAGCAAAGAATCAAATACATGGAGAAACAACATAAGTTAAGCCTCGGAGGATACCGATGAAAATCCTTAAGTTTAACCAACAAACATTCCTCTCTTTTCTAAGGATGATTTCTGCTGCTTGAGATACTATGTGAAAATTTTCAGTCATCTTGAGTTCTACAAACAGGTCTAGATGTTTTAGATTTTTGCAGTGTAAATCATTGGAAGACAATCTGATATAGAGAATCACATACTGGCATTGGTTCCACATCTAATGGCTCTGTAGAAAGAAACAAAGATTAGCTGGTCTACATCCAGTCTCCTGGTGGTGACAGGACAGTAGGTTCTAATGCCCTTCCTGTCACTCTGGTCATCAGCAATATGTCCAGTGTGCTGCAAAGGTCTGGGTTGCTACATTAAAGCGCTGTCATGGATTTTACCCCAGGAGAATATCTTCTCAGTACCTTGACTCTGGTTAAATGAAGCTAAAACTGGGTGTATACAGAAAGAACGAGTAAAATACTTCCTAGTTGCAGCCAAGGGATGAAAAGAGAACACCTCATTATTAGAACAAAGCTGTCTTATGGAATAAAGTAGTAACGGATTCAGTAATGCATTATATTTTATTGAAGAATGGTGTGCAAATTGCCATGGTGACTAACATGAGTGAGTCCTATTAGAAACATCTCCAGCAGGGATTTGTCATAAGAGATTGTATAGCAAATATGCAAATCCCCAATCCTTTCAATTACCTCAGAAGCACCGAAGCTGAAGCATTGAGTAAAATAGCAGGGGATAACCTCACAAGTGCTAATTATGAAACCCAGAGGGGTAAAATTCAAAATAAAAGTATCTATTTTTACTGTTCCTACTAATTTTAATAATACACTGAAAACAATGTTAGCCAGCAGTATGAACATCCCTCTGTAATGATGAAAAATGTTGTTAACAATATAGGTATTATAATAATTTAAAAAAAGGTTCAGTAGTCATAAAATAAAATTTAAAAACTCAGCTTTCAGCTACAATTGTCTCTAGTTGGTTATGTGCTTAAGTAGTTCTTGCCTGAATTACAATGGGACATGCAATTGCATGTCCCTGGAATTATCCAAATTCTAAGTGGGAATGCATGTTTCACTTTATGGAGTGGCATTTTTACTTGACAAAAATCCACATGCATGTTCTCTCAAAGTCCCCATAGAACATGCTGATAAAGTATACAAACAAGCCAAGAATTTCCTGTATATAGTATGAGGCGACTTGTGCTTTGTGACATGGTGCATAATCATGCTGGAGGTAGCCTTTATAAGTTGGGTAAATTATGGTCATAAGGGAAAGCACATAGTCAGCAACAATACTCAGAAAAGCTGGGGCATTCACACAATGCTAGATTGGTATTAAGGGGCCCAATGGCTGCCAAGAAAATTCCCCACAGCCATACACCACCACCACCAGCCTGAAATGTTGAAGGCAGGGATCCATTGATTCATGCTGTTGATGCCAAATTCTAACACAACCATCTGCATATCATAGCAGAAATCAAGATACATCAGACCAGACATTTTTACAGTCTTCAGCTGTCCAGTTTCGGTGGGCCTGTGCACAGTGTAGCCTCAAATTCCTGTTCTTGGGTGACAAGAGTGGAACCTGATATGGTCTTCTGCTGTTGTAGGCCATCTGAAAGGTTTCACATGTGCATTCTGAGATGCTTTTCTGCTCAGCACGGTTGTAAAGAGTGGTTATTTCAGTTACCATATCTTTTCTGTCAGCTCAAACCAGTCTGACCATTCTCCTCTGATCTCTTTCATCAACAAGGCATTTCCGCCCACAGAATTGCCACTCACTGGATGTCTTTTTCCCCTACACCATTCTGAGTACTCTGTGGAATGTTGTATATAAAAATCCCTGATCAGCAATTTCTGAAATACTCAATCTGGCACCAACAACCATGTCACTGAGGTCACATTTTTCCCCATCCTGATGTTTGATGCACTCTGCTGCTGTCACTATTGGCTGATTGGATAATTGCATGAATGAACAGGTGTACAGGTGTTCCTGTTAAAGTGAGTGAGTGTATATATAATCAGTATCAAAGACAATATCAAATCTCATCACAGTCCTGCCCTCGCTGATCTCTGTTTTGCAGTGTGGCTTTGCTTTTATTCTGTTAATTACAATAATCTTGTCGGACAATATCAGTCATGAGTTATCCTTATTAAACTACCTGTAAAAAAAAAAAAAACCTCACTATATACAGAATATGTACAAAATGAACATGTCCACAAGAATCTAGCTAAGAAAGCCAAAAGGCAAGAAGAGAAAATATGGAAGTCAAAAAACAAACACAGGATTAACAATCAGTATTGTAAAAATGAGCACTGAGATAATGAAGTAATGAGCATTAAGCTAATGGGTCCTGTGTGCAGATGACTTACGTAAATAGCTATGTGGTGATGACAATCATGGGGAGTAATGAGGCATAGGGACATTTGATGAAAAAAGTCATAAACTCGACTGGAGAACAGGAATGAAACTGCAATGGACTGGACTTCAGCAGACAGAACATTCAACAAACAGAGATGTAAATCTGTAAATTTAGGCCATGACAACGCTTTGCATAAGTCCTTGCATGCTCTGAATATTTCACTAGTCTTCTCTCAGCAGTGTTAAGGGGAAGATGAGTGTTTAAACCATAAACCATAATAAAGAAATAACACCACTGGTCTTTTCCACTGCTATTGGTTCTGTTACCTGAATTAATTCATCTGATTAATTCAGCTTCATTAACTGCTTTGTCCTCAGCAGGGTTGTAGTGGATTGGGAGCCTAGGGGGAATTTAGAGTAGCCAGTCCTTCTACTGCTATGTTTTTGAGAAGTTGGAGGAATCCAGAGACCCTGCAGGAAACTCATGCACATTGTGGATTTGGGATACAATTTACTACTTCATCAGACACAATAAGATTAGCACTTACCGTAAATAAATACTTTTTATATGGCAGCAATTAAGTGGTAATTAACTATATATTTATACTCTAAAAGTTGTTAGATACAGAACATATGTAGTATTAACTGTGTTTTACAGCATCAGCTGGGATATAATGTGTTCTTTTTTCTTCTTTTTTAATGTCTAGGCTTAGTTAAAGAGAAAACCCAGCTGTTGGAACATATTCAGCATGTGTAGCAGTAAGTGTGTTTGCCATATGGTCAATTGAAAGGAAATTACAGTAATTGTGGTTATATGTGAAATTAAGAAATAGGAATGTAAGAGAATTCATGAGTATGGCTTTCACAGACAACTTGTCAGTCAACAGCCAGATTTCTATTGGACAGATTTTATGCAAAAAGAACATTTGGTGCCTTGAAATGTTTGCACATTTAAGCAATGCAAACAGTAATTTTCAGTAATTTACACATTTCAATAAACTCCCAATAAACTCATAGTATAGTTTTTTTTTTTTAAACCAAGCTACTGGCAGCAAAACTTTAATGAATTAATTCCAATTTATCATACTTATTTTGTTTAAAAAAAAAAGAAAAGAAATTTAGCTCATGTGAAAGCAAATATCCACAGATGCAGTCCACATAAGAAGCTGTATAAAAAGGTTCATAAAATGAACTGGTAGTACAATTTTTGCAAATTAAAGTTTAATAGCTCACGCATGCTGAGGCTTACAAATAATGTACAACAGATTTATTAGGGTTTTGTCATCACAAACCTTGTAGCATCCAGTAACATGTTGTGATTTATTTAGAAGATTCAAGGAGCTTTTAGCACTTAAAATATAATCAAATGATCAATAGCATCTGTTTTTGGTGCAAAAATTGAGCACATCTTGGTTGTTTAGGAACTGTGTGTGGATCTGAACTCATTACCACAAAACAACACTTTGGGTGTCAAGAGAAAAGTTGAACAATGTTATATTTAAATGTCTCTAGAAGACCACCACATCATCATCATCATCATCACCATCATTATCACCTGCTTAGCGAAAGGCAGCCGTTATAAACAGAGTTTCCATACAGCAGGGCATGGAGGACATTCCTTTTTCCTTGTATTCAAAAAAACATTCTGCTTCTGAGAAAAGTGATTTTGTTTCCAAGCAACAAAGAAGAACCACTGAGGAAAATAATATACTAATTATGACTGCTCATAACCAGGGCTGAATAAAAAAAACACTACAGAGAAGATGTACTTAAGTAAACATATGAGTGTCAAAGTTTTACTCAATTAAAAAATAGAAGCATGGAGGCAAAAATCTACTTTGGGCAAGTGAAAAGGTTTTAAAAGGTATGTACTCAAATGTAAAAAATAAATACTTTTAACTGTTGAAATCGCCCAATCCTGAATCACTAGCTATTTTGCTATGTATTCAATCATAATAAAAATATTCTACTAATTCAGACAAACCTAGAATTTGGCTTGCTGGTTAGCTAATGTCTAATAACCCCTTTAGAAACAAAACTCAACTAGCTAGCTAATTTAACAAGGTAATTTGCAAAACTTGCCTAGCTAGCTAATTTTAAAAACTAATAAGCAACACTTAACTAGCTAGCTAATTTAATTAGCCAAATTACAAAACCTAACTAGTTAATTTAACAAATGTTTAAAGTTAACTTTACCATATTTCTTTAGCTTTGATGGCAAAATTTTAAAGACCAATATTTTATTTTTACATGGCAGGCTAAAGAGACACCACATCCTGTATAAATCAGTAATCTTACTAAGACAAAAAAAAAAAAAAGAAAGAAAAGAAAACTCTCGTGGTGTATTGATATTTGTAGGTCAAAATGAAAATGTAAGAATTAAAAACGATGTTTTGAGTATTTACTTAAGAATACACGTCTTAGTAATACTTGGTTGTCAAAGAATTCACTTTTTAGTAATACTTGTTTAATACTTAAGCACTTAAAGAAGGACAATTACTGAAGTATTTCCTTCCCTGCTCATAACACACTAAACTTTCTCATTACAGTTTGTGTAAACGTATAAATTCTTGCACCATTGTAAAAAAATAATAAAAAATGCCTCAAATTCAGTTCTATCTCCAAAGTACTGATTGATCAACTGATCATTTTAGCTATTTCATATCCCAAAGACCAGGACAGTCGCCACTCCCTTGCACCATCAGGCCGTCTATGCAATGAACAGCAGTAGGCCAATTAGACTGCATCATTCATGCCGAAGATGACAGGAGGTGTTATTCCTCACAGAGAGACATGCTTTGCCTGCATTTGAAAAGCTATAAAGGCAAATTATTAGGCTTTCAAGTCTTATGAAGAGCAAACTTCAGAGAGGGGAGGGGAAAAAATGAGACCACAGATCACTTTGAGCATCTATTGATTTTGGAGCTGGCTTTATGTTCCCCTTTAAACAGATTGCTTACAGCAGGAAACCAAGCACACCAAGTCAAACAGACACAAAAACAAGCTAAATATTCCAACAGCTGTGGTTATTCCACAGAGATTTGGGATGCTGAGCGCTGATGGTCAGATTCAGACTGCAAAAAAAGACGAGCAACATGGCTAGGGTAAAAATACATCCAATTTGCATGTTATCTTCATCTTCCTACTGCTCTTGGTGGTTATGTTATTATGAAAAATGTCATTTTTAAATCAAACAACACATATGGTGTTCCATAATTCCATAATATTGCAATATGGCCTTATTCAGTTGAAAATAAATAACAATAACAAAAAGAAACAATACATTTTTTTTTTTTTGCGGCGAGCTCTGACCTACTGCTGAAGGTGGTGTGGTGAAGTCGATAAACACTTTATTGCAGTTTATTGACTCAAAAGCAGAACAGAAATAAAACCCTCTGATATCTTGCAGAAAACCAGGGACCACTGGTACCGCTTTCTATGAAGGCCATAGGTATAATGACTATGAATACATTCATAACATGTATTACATTCATAAGGCATTACATACTTTGCTATAATTATTAATGAAAAGGCATTACAAATTATAGCAATGTTTATAGTGCATTTATACATTGCACAGAATGCATTATAAGCAGTCTTTATAACATAATAGCACCTATACTACAGCAAAAATTCAATCCCAGTTTGCTAAGTGCATAATGTTTAGCTGTAGACACACTGACAAGTTTTCTAGTATAATTTCCTGATAAGCACTCATTTGTTAAACAAAAAAGGCAGTTTCTCTGATGAGTCTCATAATGCATAATATGGAGATCTATAATGTGAATGCATTTTCCTAAATAGTTATAAATGCTTTTTCCTTAGTACTTATTTAAGCATTTAGTGAAGACGTAGATCTTCATTCATGCTGTTTATACTGAACTCAAAATAACCTTGGACAAAAAAATACAGAGCAAATATTCTCATTCATCACAGTGAAAGTGCTTTTATGTTACAGGAACCTGGAATGTGGAATTCATGTTCATTAAGATTTCATTAACTCAAGCAGCACAGATTGTTCCTTTCATTTAAAGGTGCTACTAACGAGGCATCTGCTAATTCAGAAGCAGTCCAAGGTTGCAGTCTCATTCAACTTGTGTAGTGCAATACAGTAGCAAGATTACAGCTTTTATTTGAATATAATACATAATATAGTATATAGTATTGCAAAACTACAAAGAACTAAGATAAACTAAGAAAAGAGGATATTAATTTGTGCATGCACATGTATAAATTACAGATGGTCATATGATAAATAGAACCATCAATATTGTCATAGTACACTATGCTGATGTATAATCCAGTTTGAAATAAAATACTTGCGATTAAACAATTCAGTCAAGTGCATGTCATTACATTTGTATATATTGTGCCCAGACTCTCTTTCCCTTAGCCTTTGACAAGACACAAGAAAAATTGTCTTGTATTCCTGTCTTGGTGTTCATTGATCTTGAAGCTTCATCCCTCATCCCTCCCTGCTTTCCAACAGAGATCCTGAGTAGTGTTAATCAACTCACTACTCATGAGTCTAGCATTGAGATATGGCATGGCTCGATAGAAGGAGCAAGACCTAGTATGTGCCAGGACAGACATTTACGCACTAGTTGCAGAAGGATTTTGTTAGTGGAATGAAGGTATGTAGATTGAACAAATTATGACCAAGATCCAAAAGGGTGTCAGACTATTTCAGCAGGGTTCTGAATCCTAACAGTGGAGAGCTACCAGAATCAGGAAGACCTGTTGACAATTTGTGATAGTAGATAAAGTTAAGGATGAATTAGCAAGTATCAATTGAATTTCTGAAGCTTACCCACCATATACCCACCCTACACCTTCAACCACCTTAGCAGGAAAACCAGCGAAGATTGTGACTGTACCGTAACATAGAAGGCCACAGTATGATACCAATGCCCTGAGCTGCAGGGAAACGCTGTAGAGAAGGAGAGACATCTGGTGGGTGGTGCAAGGTACACGAGAAGGCCCTCTGCTGAACTCCAGTGCCTTGCTACTTTGTCTTGGGGAAACATTTCAATTGCTGTCCTTTGTGGAATTTGGGGCAGAGGTAAATCCAGTGGATATTGCACAAGCAATATGCAATAGTTTTGAGGAAACCCAGCTTTATTTGGTAAAATCACCCAATAAGCCCAATGTCTGTTCTTTCTTCATGACCCAAAAAGATGCATTTATAATATAAATATAAAGGTTTCTGTAAAAGACAAGTATCCACTAAACATACTACTGGGGTTGTGCAATATTTTAAAACCAAATTAGATCTCCATAGTACACATAACCTCAGTGGCATCATAGTTCACTATGGTTCATGATTCACTATTCTGGCAGCCCTGAAAATACAGTCTTGGACAGGGTTTCTATAAAGTATCTCGATAGGATTAAAGCCTCATTCTAGTGAGAGGAAAACCAAGAGGGTAAACCTTAAGTTGGAGAAACACCTAACTGAATTGTTCAGGAACTTACTAAAATATGGAGATGCAGAGCTCTGGTAGTCCAGTTGGGGTTAACCAGCCACATCAATCCAGTACATTTTTGTTTGCACTTTTAACAATAGTCATGAAGCAGCTCTGCAAAAATCAGGAGGTAGAACTAGTACTCCTCTCGATCAGCATCTCAGAGGTGGCGGTTGCAATGAAAAACTCCCGTAGACAAAGAAACCTTCACAGGAGCCAAACTCAAAAGGGAACCAATCTTCATTTAGAGACAAGGCAATGTGTGCTGAAAGGATACAGCAAATATGATCTTATTGTGAATAGGAGTCCTGGGATGAGCATAGGAGTCTTTATGATTACAGCAGCGGTTGTTAGAAGGTACAAATCTACATGTGAGTTTATCCAGTTGAGTCTTGGGCATAAACTGGAGCATCCTAGCTTGCTCCTATTTTATTTGTCTTCCATTTATCCCTAGATATACCAGTAATTTATATCTCTCCTGTCACTTCAGGAGGATCAGTGTATACTGTCCAGACCTTGTTGGACTCTTGGAGACCTGTACAGGAATGTCATAGTGGAACAGCTCTGAGTGCCTTCTCATCACAGAAAGTTTCACTTGGCGAGGTTTAAGTAATGTCATGTCCAAAATGCCCACTGGAACCCAGTCTGTCTAGGATGATTATGGATCTCCATAGCAATGTCAAGGCCGATCACTGCAATGAGAGAAGATGACAAATCCATGTTCCTCATTCATACTGACAGACTATTTTAAAATCTCTGCTCCGTCAAGCACTGATAGCTTTACTTGAGTTTTAACTACTGGTCATTTTCTTTTTCTTTCATGCTCATCCTTGCTGTGCATCACACAAACCCAGAATCTTTATCTCATTTACAGTGCAAAATATACGGTGAAGTGCTCTCATGGACCAAGCAGCTGAGCCATCTCAGACAGATTAATGAGAAAAAAACTGGTGAAAAGGAAAACCTTGACAGCCATGTGAATACACAGACAAGGTCAGTATAGTAACAGATTACTTGATATGGTAATTGTTGTGTGTATCTGACAATAAGTCCAGTTTCACACAGAAAAAGATTATAAGCAGGCTTTTTAAAACTAGAGTTTTAGTATGTTCTTTCCGTCATAAACCAGGCAGAACGGTTCTACTGAAAATTTAATTATTATAGCTACAGTCTATTTCATGCTCTTTCATCTGTTATTGGCAACACAAAACAATGAAATATTATTCCAGCTCAAAGCTGAAAAGGGAAATCCATAAATTAAACAACTGAAACTGTTGACAGTAATAGAGAGTTGACATACTGACAACCAGGCCTAAAAACCTGCATGTTCTTTTCGAAAAGCATCAATCCATCTAGTACAATGGTTATGAATGGAAATGTTGCATCATTACAATAAACAAAAATCAGAATCATTTTCTATTTTAAAATATACTATATTATATTATAAGAAGTAGTTCCTAAGTACAAATCTACAGTATCCAATGAGGTTATTCATTTAAGCAAGGGTGAGACTTGGGCATAAACTTTCTTGTGCAAATCTTTAAGGTATTAATATGGGACTATCCACAGTGGCAGAAAGTGAGTCACAAGAAGTAGAGTGTCAGGATCAGATAAACCTGTAGAGTGAGATGATCTCCACAGCAGGAGAAGTGTGTCAGGATCTGACACTGCCATCACATCAGGCAGTGTGAGTACCTATAATGCGGCTCAATAGAGAGAAAGAACAGATTATTGAGTGTGCTCTTATCTTACAGTGGGTGTACACTGTGATCAGAGTGCAAGTGGCTAGATATAGGTGGTAGGGGGATTGCTTACGCTAAATTACCCGTAAATTGCTATATGCTAAATTGTCCTTGATGTGAATGTCTGTGCGAATATGTGTTTATTAGTTTTGGCTGATGGTTTTTAAAATAGAGGAAGCACAGTTGTCTATTACTGAAGTGCATAGTATCTGTCTATATTATGTTTTATCTGTTGGTCTGGCCTCTTGTTTAATTCCCAGTCTCTCCCATAAGCAAGACTATCAAAAGGCTTTTCTGAATTCAGGTCGCCAAAATTACTAATGTCTGCCATGTTGCGCTAGAAAGCAGACAATCTGCTAACTTGCTAGCTAAATTTCACTAAAAAAAGGTAGTGACCGATAATGCCTGCTAATCCAGCTCTGAGCTCTCTGTGAGTCTGACTGGCACCAGTATGATGAGATGTCAGTCATGTTCATTACCCTTTCAATGATTGGCAAGTGGTTATGAGGTTCAGCCCCTTTGAAATATCTCCCATTAATTAAATAGAATAGTTGTGCATCTGGGTAGGACAATAGAAGAGCGCACTATTCTATAAACATTGAGATTTTTTTTCTATGCAAAACAAGCTACACATACACTCATTGTTTCCCAGAGAAGCTGTGTGTCTGGGCCGGACCCACAGTAATGTATTAAAAGCTTGTTGTCCAATGAGTGTTAATCTTTGCTCAATTAAAACAAAGTGTACTTGAATCTGCCATTGAATCCCATGAAGTCATGTACCAGTGGGGTTCTATTAGCTGTGCTTCTATGGGCTTAAAAGGAGATTTTCCTGCAGTCTGCAGGAAACACAATTTTGATAGAAGTTTGATTAAAACTAAGTCAACCACTCTGTTATGTAATACAGTGACATCATATCAACTGAATTTGTTTATAATCTGGTTAACATAAAAAAAAACAAAAAACCTTGGTGTATATGAGATTTCACATATTCAATAATAATTAGGGTAACATGAGAAAATGGCACTAAAGATTTCAGTCAGGAGCCCTATATACTCCAGTGCCTACCAAGTCTTCTCATCCAGCTAAACCAAGCATTTAGAATTCAGCTAGATATTTCACAGTACAGAATGGCAGAAATGCTATAACACCTTTCAATGTGTAAATGCGATCAAATATATAAAAAACAACAATAATGAGTTATTTTTTAAAATCCAAAACAGTATAGAAAATCCTAGAGGGTTTTTCAGCTTGGAGACTATAACGGGGGACATTAAAGGATTCTACAGAACCCAACAACGGAGATTTTTCTGTTCAAAAATGTTCCAAGTACACCTCCTGTTTACTATTTAATGAACCCACAAGGAACTATTTTTATTATGAGTGCACTGTACAATAAGCTTTAACTTTCATGTTGAATACGTGAAAGGAAATCAGCTCAAAACATGAAGGATTATTTGATACAATATTCATATCCAGAACATGACTGAGAGATAGAGAGACAAAGGCAGAGAAGGAGAGAGAACTCATTGTTATATAATTGCATTTAGAATGTAAGTACATTATTTTAAGGATTCATAACATGTGGACTTACAGAACATATAATAATTGATAAAATGAGATGAACGAGAAGAACAAGACAAATTAAGACTCATGGCTAATTTGGACACACATAAAGGGTTAAACACACAAACAGCACCATAAAGGATCTTCAATTTATTCCTCGGTAGGAACTCAAAGCAGGGCATGACCAAGAAATGGAAGAAGGAAGAGCTATGAAAACATAAATAAGATTGAGCTAGATGTAAATGTCATTTAACACGTTAGTTAAGGAAAAATCAGAAGAGAGGGAGTAATAAATGAGGGGCATTTCTGAGGAGACAAACAATCATACACATGCTCTCTCTTCCTATCTCAAGTATCATATAGTCCTCATTTAGGTTGAGATAAAGTCTATCAGCTGAAGTTTTGCCTTTTCTACTCACTGCAGAAACAACACAGTGAATGCGCTCCAATCTTCTAAATTAGGTTACAGTATGATACAGAGTTATCCTACATCCGTGTTCAAGCAATGCTGCGAAATGAACCACTAGGAAACATCCATCTCTCTCCATCTTTGTCAAATATTGGGCACCGCAGTACATTTATTCACACTATCACTTAATTTGGAGAACACAGACAAAATGGAAAGTAATTAAGCCCAGTATTCATCACAGAAAGAGAGGTAGAAAGGTCACTGTCCCACTGCTGCTCCACTATGTAATTAGAAAAAAGCAAAAATGACCTCTGATTAAATATAAACAGCAATTCATCAGCTCCTTCTGCATGAGCCTCTTCACTCTCATTCTCTAACACAAGCCCGCTTTTAATTTAGCAGGATACAAAATGCTTCAGGTGAATCACTGTGGATGTGATGTTTCAATAAATCCTGAAACTCAGACATTTTACCGTTCCATACTGTGAAAATGTACACAAGTAATGAATGCAGGATCTTAAAATAAAAGAAGCTTTAAACAAGATGAATGTCAGGAGGGTTGTTGACAAAAAGCCATTTACACTTTTAGAGAAAAAGTCCAACTGCCTATAAAAATAAGAATCCTGTTTCTAAGAGTGTATTGTGCATCTGCAGTTCACTGGTGGTCGGAATACAATTTTATTTTGTCAAAACCAGGAGGTACTACACACACACGCAGGCACACAATGTATATCACTGTATTAAACTTTCACTTGACTGCACTGTAGGTCACGTTCTGCACCAATGTTATTTAACCACGGCCACATCTCCACTACACTATTAAAAAAAGCTCAATGTATTTACCACATATTGAGTGTAGCCTACATCATGTGTACTTTTTTAACATATAGCTAACATGTAGCTAAAGAATAATTAAACAGCAGCATGTTTTTTAGTGAAATGAAAGCATGAACCATTCATATACATTGTGAGCTTGTGACAGAACATTGACATTAATTGTATATAAGATAAGGCAAATAAGTTTTGCCACTTAAGTGTGACTTGGTTGATAAAAACTACAACCAACTACAAACACATCTCCCAAAGTGTGCAAACAGAAAACATGATGAGATGGCTCAGAGCCTGGATCAAGACCTGAGACAAAGAGAGATTCAGATCATAAAACAGAGACTGGGCCTGGAGCAGAGATGGAGATAGAACCAGGACCACAGAGGGCCTGATCCAGGGAATGAAGCTAGATCATGGAAAGTATTATGGCCTGAAACAGGGACTGGTCCTGGATCTAGACTTCCCAAGAAGTTGAAATATCCCTGGGGTCTCATTTAACAAAGTGTGTGTAGAACAAGTTATACATTGGTGCATAAGAACTGACAGTATGCACAAGGAAATTGGCATTTATCACACATGCATACGCACAGCTGTACACTCTTGTTGTGCCTGGCCACACTCATTTGCATAATGAAATGCCCATAAATCACTATATATGGTAAACAACTTCTTTTTAAAAATGCCCAGTATATATGTATATTTATTATATATGTATATTTTATGTCAACAAATGTGCATTCTATTACCCCAATTACATTTCCGCATTAAAAAATTCCTCATTATAGTTGTCTTTTCAATTGTCATTTTTGGAAATGTATTGTACAGCAGCATGAGCAATATGAATGCATGCAAGAAGAATGCCATTATTTCGTTCACAGTTGGCTGAGAAGTCCAGTCCTGTCTCGAATTTCTTTTTGAAATGTGTCCTTTAAAAACCCTTTAATAGAGGTCAGCTAAAACTACACACCTGATGCACAAGAAAAACCTCAGTGTATGCATGGTTGATAAATGAGATCACTAATGGATTTAGGTAGTTGATTGTACAGAACATGATTATTCATAACCGTGCTTTGTGACTGAGTTCAGGTTATCTATTTAGATGTATAACTTGTTGTACAATCCTCATGACTAACAAGATGCTACATGCTAGAAAAGATTACAGTTATGGATATGGCCATAAGATTAGCAGCTGTAGTTTTTGAAGTCGAACAAAATGTGGATATGTTAACATTCTGCCCTGGCATCTCATCCAGTGTGTATTTCCGTCTTGCACCCAATGTTTTTTTTGTTTTTTTTCCGGGAATGGCTGTGGATCCACTGTGACCTTTACTGAAATAAAGTTCTTAATGAATGAATAGATGAATAAATGAATGAAATGTTAAATTCCCTGTGGATATGTCTTATTTAAATTGCACTGCACTGGGCAATTATTATACATTGAAAATTAAAGCACATTTTATTCAAGATTGATCCAATGTTTATATGTTTGAACTCATTGTGTGTGTTTTTTTTTATTTATATGTTACTAATTTTGTATTTTTGTGCATTCTTATAAGAAGGTGTAAACTTAGGCTAATCATAGGCTTCATAGGAAGCACCACCTGCGTACCCTTGCTCTGGAAACCTCTTCAGTTCCTTTGAGAACATTTAAATAATTGATACATCCTTAAAGCCAGTGGACAAGTATCGATTTCTGCTTTTTGGCTGAAGGACATAGGAGGAGTGCAGGATGCATCATTCAGATGACTGAGGTAAAACCAAAAGCAAATCAAAATCAGAATGTATACGAAAGTATGTATGATAGTTGTTTGCTATTGCTAAGCATTCTAAGCTCACCTGTTCTTTCTTTTTTCTTGCTAATGCAGCAAACATTAGCAATGTTGTGTTTTTGTGCCTCTGTCTCAGTCTGCTTTACTGGCGTTGGTTGATTAATTCTTTTTTTTTTTTTTTTTTTTACAGGCAAGACCTGTAAAAAAGCTCTCTTTTTAGCTCTCTTTTGCATGAATGAATGCGGTGGCTGTCCAGGAAACAATTCGGCAACCAGCTGTCTATTTATTTTTAGTCCCTAAAACTGGCTGTTTTATGTATTGAAAAGGCTGTAAATTATATAGTAACGTTCATCTGTTATGGACAGACATACACTTGAATTAAATCTGACATTCTTCATTTTAACCTTAAACTCAAAAAAAAAGGTTTTAAATACATGCTGGAGTAAAGAGGCAAAAAACCATCACAGAAAAAATTATACCACTGACAAATTTCTATGGATTAAAGTATATGTTTATACTCATTGCATGCTGATTAACCTCTTAGAGAGAATTTACAAAAATGATTTTTAGAGTTTTATCCTGTTTTGACCTATTCAAATTACCTGCTAATTTTCAAACATGTCATGTGCTGAAGTGGGTGTTTTAGGGAATACATAAAAGGTGCAATGTTGGGCCTCTCCTCAAAAAGGATTGAGCAACACTAGGTTTCACACACAGAAAAAAAATAGACTTTACTCTTTTTTCCCCCCATTTTATGACTTGGTGGAAACTTCCTACTCAGTGATAGTTGATGTGATATGGGATCCACCACTGTCAGCAATGTGTGGCAAAAACATCAAGCTGTATGTTGAAAGCTATAGCTCAGCTCATAACCTTACCTCTTGGGAGGGTTTTGCTTAAAACGTATAGCATGTGCAGGGGATGTTTTCCAGTCCTATACCTCCCACTACATTATACTCAAGCATAATTAACTACCAGTACAGTGGCATTTTGAACCATTAAACACTTTTCAGCATTTTAATATCTAACACCATAACCTATATTTCAAACATTCGCAAACAACTGTGACCTGGTGAACCAGTATCAGAAAATATTTATTGATAGAGACTTCAAAGAACTTTTGTAAGTCGCTCTGGATAAGGGCGTCTGCCAAATGCCATAAATGTAAATCTTGCATAATCTCATTCATTCCACAGCACTTGAATTCTTGATTCTGATTGGTCAGAAGGTGGACAAATCACAGGTTTATATTAACATTCTCATTCTGATACGTTAATCTGAACGTATTAAAAACTTTTTAAAATTTAATAAACACAAAAAAGTTTAATTGTTAATATGGTGAAGCTTATAAGGATATGGTTAAGTAATATTTCCTTGTTCATGTTTCTCAACTGGAAAGATTTTTTTTTGTCTTATTATCTTGGATATAGAGAAAAAAAAGAGAGGCTGGTGAGGGAACCACTATGTATGGCTGCTATAACACGAGTGATAACAAGAAATAACTTGTTTTGTGGACGTTCCACAACATTAAATCTAACCATAAACTGATAAAAAAAATAGGATGTGTTGCTCTTTAGTAAAATAAAAATTGTAATTATTGGCAATTTGCTGTGGTGTAAGAGTAATAAATACTTCAGAATGCACTGTTGTAGGGCACATATTTGAATCTGTATTCAAATTATTCAATTCAATTATTTAATCGTTATTTTTTTTATCACCAATTTTTTTCTTGTGGATAAAAACACAAAACAATTTCAAACCAAAGACCAAACTACAGCACACATTTAGGACTCCCTGTGTATTCACATGTTATAAGCATAATATCAGTTCCCTGCATTGTTGATTTCAGTCCAGTGGTTCGAAGAAATACATCATCTTTCATTCATAAGGCAGTTAAGTCAACCAAGGCAAGGCCATCGATTTGTATAAACTCAGCTAATTGCATTTTGCAATGTGAAACAGATCATTTGAGGAGGAAATAAATCAACCTGTCAGTTTATTATATGAATCAATTACACAGAAATATAGAAGAAAATATAACTAACAAAAAGCATGCAATGCTAATGGAATTGAAAAATCCACAAATGATACAGTAGTTTTATTAACAGCACCACCGTTACTCATTTGGTGTCACTCTTACAGATGCAGGGTTTTTGTGCTCCTTTAAAGTCTCAGCTAGTCTTCACATATGTTGAGTGTCTATGATGTGCAAGTTCTCTGCTTCAATAATCTTTGGCGGCAAGCTGTTCCTAAAAAAGACAAGTGTCATAACAAATCCACATCGCACTGGCTTTGTACACAGTGCAAACCTGAGTCACAACACAAAATGAAATATTGCACCTTTGCTTTCCAAAGAACACGCTGTCCTGTCAAGAATTATTACTTACACATATTTCCTAGGCGTCATAATATAGATCTAATATACAGGATGTCTCCTGGAGTCCTGTAAATAATAAACTAACTAATAAGAAGAGCTGGCTCAAACCTGACAAGAATGAGCAGAATTATGCTTCTCTAAGGCAAAGGAAACTTTCCAAAGGCATATAAAATGATAAGCAGGATCAGCTGTGAGCCTGTGAAGTAGTGAACCTTCCCTCTGTGGCCCTTAGCAGATGTAGTGTGTGGGTGGATATAACGTCTAGGGTATGAACCAAGGACAGAGAGACGTGAGATTCCTTCTGTACATAGATCTTGGCAAATAAAACCTTTTAGATTACATGTGTAATGAGCTGTGTTGGCAATGAAAACAGAATATAAGAGCAAGACCATCTTTACATGGTAGATATAATTAAGTAAGTGTACTGTTCTCGCAAGTAAAACTATAATGATGGAAGAAGGATAGCAAAACATCTTGCACTCAGAACACTGAATAAGCTCAAGGTTGGACATGCTGAAATATTGCTGATGTTGCTTACATTTGTCGCTTTACGCTTCCTGATGAAGCTTTCAGGCACATTCAATTAGAATAGTGTCCAGTTGATGTTTTTAAAAATGTACAGTAGGAGATTATAAAGAAGAGTGCAGAAATTCTTGGTAGTGAAAAAAACTGGAAAGGTTTAAATGCCAAAGCAGCGGGTATTAGCAAACAGATTCGAAAACATGATTTCTTAGAATAGTTTCTTACAATAGTTCATTCTGTCTATATGCAGATGACATTTATGGATTCCTGATCCGCCTGGTCCTCCGCCTGATCCTCCACCTGATCCGCAAACGTCTGTCAGTTCTTCACTAAAGTCCTAATGACATTAGCTTGACATTAACTTGTAGACGTCCAATGGGTTTCTCTGGTAAAATATTTTAATGTACAGTGCCACACTGAACACAGAAAATCTGTGTA
The DNA here is from genome assembly GCA_037576675.1 of Pangasius sanitwongsei. Lineage (NCBI taxonomy): Eukaryota > Metazoa > Chordata > Actinopteri > Siluriformes > Pangasiidae > Pangasius > Pangasius sanitwongsei. Next base: position 7,465,658 of record CM075011.1, read on the forward strand.
AGAAACAGGTACATATGGGTGGATTGAGAAATGCATGTGACTTTCTATAATTGTAAAAAAAAAAAGAAAAAAAAGATGTAACTCGAAAAGGCCTTTTTGGGTCACTCTGTAGCACATAGCATACTGTATATTTGTGTTACAGCTGATATTAACACTCTCTAATCTAATCTTATAGTAACCTACAGTCTTAGTGTAACTACTGTGATTATTTCACATTAAGATCTAAGAGTGGACAATGAACAAGTCCGTAAATACAAAGAGTTTGGTATCTGATAGACCACATTAAAGTTGTTTCTTTCTTTTTTTGTCCTTGTGGCAAGGTAAATGCCTTTGAAAACAGCTATATAAATAAAATGTATTATTATTACTTGATATTACTATTGCTATTATTATTAATGATTTGTTTAATATAGATACACACAAATAAAAGCAGACTAACGGACTCACTAATGGACACACTGATTTTATTAATAGAAGATGTTATTAGGTTAAAATACTATCTTCCTTGTTCCACGGTCCTCTTCTCGACAAAGATGTGTGTATCTGTGCGGCAGTTAGGGCATGGTCAAAATGAAGGAGGGAACAAGCAGACGTTGAGAAATGGTTTAGACCTGTGTGTTGTTAATGGCAGCCTGCTTATGTGACTGTTGTTTTTTTTTTCTCAAGACACAGGGAGATACAGAGGTGATGCGAACAACAAAGAGAAAAGTAAACACTTTGAGCGCTTGTGTGAGGCCCTGCTCCACACACTGCTCTACCATTGCTAGCTGACTCACATGCAGGATGGAGTGGAGAAATGATGCATGCATCCACGTCAGCCCAAGAACTGACATCACATTGATAAACCCAGAGAGCATGAGATCCCAGTGGCATATTGTTCCTTTAAGCAATCTGAAACCCACACACATACACAGATGCAGAGATACACAAACTGAAATATGCACTCTGACACTTCTATCTGCAAAGCCAGGATCTAGGGTGTGAAGTAAATTTCCAGGTAGACAAGATGGAAATCAAGCTGAATTTGAGTGTATAATGTGCTGGCAAAAGTATAACTTGACATTATTTCAGAATGGTCATTTATTCCTTTATTAATTTTTAATGAACGCTTTATCCTGGTCATTGTAGCGGTGAATCCAGAACCTATCCCGGGAATAATAGGCGAAAGGCAGGAGATTTCACCCTTGATGGGACGCCAGTCTATCACAGGGCACCATGCATACACATTCACACACTTATTCACACCAAGGAGCAATGTTAGAGTAGCCAATCCACACGTTTTTCAGCAGTGAACTCTGCACATGACCGAAGCTTAGGATCCAACCAGGGAACCTGCAGCTGTTATTTCTGAACAGGAAAGTTAAAATAATTACAATATTATGTTTTTTAAAACAATATAAATATATTTTAATATTGATTTCATTTTAATTGAAGTATATACAGCATAACATTTATATATTTATTTATTTATTTGCCATGATGAATATGGAGCCATTGTGGTAATTAAACACTGTAACTGTGAGTCATGAGAGAGGAGGTGAGGATAATAGATATATGTAAAGACTTATTATCTCAGTTGCACAGATTCAGATTCTCTAATGGCTCATAGAAGAAGAATGATTTAATAATATGTTTATAATATTAGTTTGGGGAATTAGACTGGAGCAGTCAACCTCAGAAAATGCATTATCGGAGACTGAAAAATAGAGAGACATTTACTCAAGTGTCTCTTATATAATAAGTAAGTACTCAGATTTGACATAAACAAAAACACAAGAGCTCATGAAGGAGAACATAACCACAGAGATGGGCAAAGCGGAGTCTGACACCCCCGCCCTGACTTTCTCGTGCCTTATGTTATTAACCCTACTGTTCTGTTCATTAGCAATGGAGGTCATTACTTTTGATTTTATAGCAGTGCAACTTACCCATCTAAGGGATATTTATGGAAACTATGACATGAAATGATTGGGAATCCAATAAATAAGAGCTGGAGAGAATGTGATGAAAGGCATGAAAATCACATTTATGTTCACTATATGGCTATAAAACATTCTAATGATTAATAATTCTTGTCATGAGAGAAATTTCAAGATAAAAATGCATTGAGTATTGTACTCTTGTAAAGATAATTTGGATAATCAGTGGATTAAAGATAATGCACTGATTTGAATACGCTATTGTTTCTATAGCAATATTTTAAACATGGACTTGTATGGTGGATGCAAAAACTGATTTTAAAAAGCTTTTCTGTGTGAAGACGTTTATTTAGCATAAATAGTCTCCAGTGCCAACCTTTTGCCCCAGTCAGGAGTAAAGCTGTTCCCTTAAGTTTACTGACATGGAAAAGTCTTCAGGACAGAAGACTTTCTGTCTTGTTTTCGTTTACATACAAAGCTACATTTTTTTTTGTTCTTCAAAAGAGAGAAGAAAGAGAAGCTGGTAAGGGAATGACTTTATAACATTAGCGATAATAGGAAATGATTTGTTTAATGGATATTTTACAACATTAAATGTAACTATAAATGGACAAAAAGGGGCAATGTCTTGTTTAGTAACAAGCAAAAATCATTAGTTTTGACAAACTGCTGTGCTGTCATTGATTATTTTCCTGTAACAGCATGCACTGTCATGTTTTATTCCTTACAAATTCTATTTTCCCCTGTATTGACTTGGTCAAATATTACAGCAGAGTGGCATGTTTTTGATTTAAGTTATGGGGGGAAAAAAAGCTCCAGATTCACTGTGACTCTAACCAGGATAGACAGATGCCACTAGCACGGCGCCATCTTGGATAGGTAAAGTGTTTACTGAAGATGAAAGAATGACGGATATTGTGAATAAAGAATGACACATATTGATTTGTGCACAATATGACCAGTGACATGAACTAACAGGTAGATCAGTTCTGATTTCAGGTTGCATTCGAATCTAAAAAGAACATGCTCTGATGCGGCAAGACATGAGGTTATGCATTTTTAATGAGAGTAGAAATTTCCAGGAACTGTTGGTGACAAATATATATATATATATATATATATATATATATATATATATATATACACTGCCCTCCAAAAGTTTGGAAACGCCTGAA
>CM075011.1:7468851-7490106 GCA_037576675.1 Pangasius sanitwongsei
TATGCTGATATTGCCCAAAAACCCTATTTTGTTCAGGCGTTTCCAAACTTTTGGAGGGCAGTGTATATATATATGTAAATGAGATGGGAGCAAACAAGGTGATGGGAGTGAGGAACAGCAGTTTTTTGGTTCCAGATTCTCGTTCCTAGTTGCAAATTCCAAACTAGTGTGACTTGCCATGCTGCTACAATCTATTAGATGATGAAGCACTGCACTGCTGGAATTTATAACAAAAATTCCTGCCATAAATGACACTTTTTTGGTCAAATAGATGGATTTTATCCATTCATTTATCATTTATCACAGTAGCCATATCACAGTAGCCTGCAAGTGAAATTTTGTGAATTGGCTGTAGAAGATAAAGCACTTCATAGAGGCCAATGTAAAGTGGTTTGAGCAATGTGAGGTGAGAAATTGCACTGTGAATGCAAGATAAGCGCTACACCCACAAAGCTAGAGAAATTAGAAATCTAACACAGTCAACCACATTGAGATTGTACAGGTACATGTATTGTTTATTTATTTGTTTGTTTGTTTGCTTGTTTATATTTAGGCATGTAGAAATCACGATATTCAATTAAATTCAAAAGCGCTTATAACAACGGAGTTCATAAAGCAGCTTTACAGAAATCCTGATTTAGATCTATATGTAGATGTACAACATCATTATATAAGCTTGAAGTACTGAGAAATATTTCTTTGCTTTAGAATGAAGATTCTTAAGCTCAGTCTCCTCATTCATCTATAATCATCTCACATTGCATGAGTGGTTCTTGACTCCAATTTGTCGGATGTGAAGAAATGTGGAAAAAAATGCTGACCTTTGAAGAAACATCTGCAATACATGTAAATTGCCATGAGATAATGAATGTTATGGTTAATTGCCCTGTAGTTACCTCTTCTTGATGAGAAAAAAGGCCATAGCCGATCCACAGAGTTGCTGGCCTGAGCAGCAGTGAGAGGATAGGGTGCCCCCTGGTGCACAGAGTGAGTACTGCAGGCTCATGGTGGTATTTCTGGGGGGGAAAAAAAAGAGAGCGTGAAGGGAGAAAATAAGGAACACGTCTTGCAAGGCAGGTGCACACAACTGATAAGACCCAAAGCAGTGTGAATATGTGGCACGCTCATTTCCGAAATATTGTGTATTAATTGTGATGTGCATTTAAGAATACATTATTATCTAGTAGTAACAAGTATGAAGTAGTAGTAGGTGGCTAGACTTGAGATTAAAATCCTAAAATAATTTCAGGTCCAGACACCTTGACTACACAGAAAAAAATCACATCTTAGTAAGTGCATGTAGGCGAATTTATCTAATATTTCTCATTATGAGATTATTAAAAAACAAATGGAAGATAATAAAATTATAAGCCTAGACAATTTTACACATTTCAAGATGGATATTGATATTCCATTAGCAGGTAATTTTGCTTATTTCAAGCATTCATTTCTAGAATGAAAATTATTTTTAATAGAAAAAGAAGTGTTATACCACAGTGCTCAAATCTGTTAGTGAGAAGGTGTTGACTAATATTCTTGTAGTTCCAGCTACAAGGTTTATATTAGTAATAAACAAATAATATGTTATCATTTCCATAGTAACAACTTACAACTTAAACAGCTAACAACTTGTTTTTTGGAGTGAATGTGAATAGGGTGCTGTTTCAGACAAAGAGTGTTTGTGCTTCAATTCAAGAGTATGAGGCTTGCTATGGTTAGAGGTTGCATTGTTATCAGTCCATAAAAGAAGATAGCCAACTATCAGAAAAACATTTGAATGATTTGAACTTACTTTTGACAGTTCCTTTTACACTGCACACAAAAGCAACTGGACAAAACTATCACTTCCTCTGTAGAGCTAAATGCTTATAGTACACACAGAACAATCATTTTCTTTATCCAAGCAGCCAATCACATAAATACATAACAAGACACTCAAAGCTTACAGAGAACAGAGATTATGTGAATGACAGAACAGAATTCACAGAATTCATTCACACTCTGAATGACAGAGTGGACAATGATAGACAGATCCTGTATACAACAGATCAAAAAGTGGTACCCCGGTACCAGAATCACACTTCCTCTACCCCAGCCCCAGATTCACACCTCCTCTACCCCAGCCCCAGATTCACACCTCCTCTACCCCAGCCCCAGAATCACACCTCCTTACTCCAGCCCAGGAATCACACCTCCTATACCCCAGCCTCAGAATCACACCTCCTCTACCCCAGCCCCAGAATCACACCTCCTCTACCCCAGCCCCAGAATCACACCTCCTCTACCCCAGCCCCAGAATCACACCTCCTTACTCCAGCCCAGGAATCACACTTCCTATACCCCAGCCTCAGAATCACACCTCCTCTACCCCAGCCCCAGAATCACACCTCCTCTACCCCAGCCTCAGAATCACACCTCCTCTACCCCAGCCTCAGAATCACACCTCCTCTACCCCAGCACCAGAATCACACCTCCTATTCCCTAGCCCCACTGGACATTAGCTTAACATCTTTGCATTAGACAAATGAACACTCAGTGGTAGTTTCACAGATTAAAACAGCAGAAGGGGTTAGGGAGGTTTAAGTCAGGAACCTCTTGTAATAAAGTTTAGTGCAAAAATTTGGATACCCTTAGGACAAAATGATAGACATACTGCATATCTTCTAAAGAACATATATGTTTTTAGGAACACAAAAACTTTTTTAAATATGGAGTATCATACAAAACAAACCCAAAGTAACAGAATTTAGACATATTTTAGCTTCTATACAAAGATTGTATAAAAAAAGATTAGATTGCCATTGTACATTTAAGGGTTTAAAATTAAACGATGTGGTTGAGTTTCCTTATGATGGATTTCAATGCATTTCAGTGCATTTCAATGCAATGTGTTAACACACAGTATCTCTTTATATTCCTAAAACCATGACAATAAAGTGACAATAGTGAAAATAAGTACCTATTTTTTCTTCTGTGTTTTCATGTACAGTAAAAGTCATATAGTGAGTTGCTGTGTTTTTGTGCACAGTGAAAGCCATATAGAAATGCTCCTCTGGTAAATTTTTAAACATTTGTTCCTGTGGATAGCTGAATTACTTTGCAAATCTTCAACACTGCACTGCATCTTAAAACAATAGAACATCTTGTCTCCTTAATATGCAGTTCAGGAAGCCAGCTCTGCTCTCTCAGGAGAAAAATGGATATATTATGATAGAGTTTTTCATACTGAAAGAATGCATCTATGCAATAGACAGGGGGGTTGTGAATGAAGAGCAAACCAGCAGACTTGGCTGAGTTGCACAGAGGTGCTCTTAAAAAATGCAGCTGCTTGCTATTCACTATTCATTTTTTTTAATGGGTACAGAACATTCTGGACTCCAAGATGTTGTGGAGTAGTTCCTTTTTGGACTCAATATGTGAGGAAATCTTGTAGTTATGCTATTTAAGCATTGAATAATCAGCCTAGAGCTCAACAAGGGTGAATGAGGCACTATTTTTAGGTATAAGGTTAAATGATAGTGCTTTGTCTGAAATTGACCTTCACTCACTAAAACATGAGGTTTACTATAGTGGAACACTATATAAAGAAGCAGATATAGCTTAATAGCAGTTACAGTTAATGTATAATATGTAAAGTACCTGTCAGATTACATTACATATTTACCTGTCATTTTTCTAGCAAATTGAGACCACATGATTGTTTATGTGGTTACATAGTGTTAAGTATGATTACTCCATAAAATACATGACTAGTAACAGCCTACTGTATTTAGTCAATATTAAACAACACTTACAGTATATCACAGTGCTGTTGAATTCCCAAGTCTGATTACTCAGATTTTGAGTAGCTTTTGTCTATAACAATAGAAATAGTTCTTTGGCTGTCCCGCTGGGAAAACCCTTTCAGGGTGTTTTTTTTTTTTTCCCTTTTAGAAAGAGTTCTAAGATGAATACTTTTAGACAGCAAAGAACACTTAACAATATATATATATATATATATATATATATATATATATATATATATATATATATATATAAAAAACTCTCAAAATAAATATGAGGTGTTGTTTTTTTTTTCACTTTTAGATAGAGATATAATATTAATACTTTTAGACATCAAATAACAAACAAAAATATATATATATATATATATATATATATATATATATATATATATATATAAAACAAACTCTCAAAATACCTTTGATGGGTTCTTTTTTTGTAAGAGTGTATGATTGTGCATCCATTAGTGTAATGACAGTACAGTAATGATACTCATTACACCAACACTGGGAATCAGAATAAACCCAATATATGCTGTTTATTCTCTGTTCCAATGTTTCAGACCTTGTTTTAGGTGTACTGTGTAGGTATATTGTTGTCCATTACACATAGACATTAGTTTCCTCTATTCCTGCTTGAACTTTCCAAAGTGATGTGGATTTTATGGTGTGTTGCTTAAGTCTCATGCCCATTGTGAATTCTAGATGAAATCATGGAACTAGAAAGTCACATCCACAGCACAAAGCCTTATTAATACTCTTTATCCCCTGTTATAGTAAGCTAGATATTGCAATAAAACTTTGAAGATTCCAAGTTAGCACCACATAACCAGCAAAGTATATAATTGAACTCAGAGCACACAAAGCCAGGACTGGTGGTAGCGCTCTCCCCTAGCAGAGGATGTGACAGGTCCCTGAATGGTCTTGCTGAGATATGCATGACATACAGAAGTAGTGTAAAACAGCAAGCACACTCTAACTACTGTGGAGTATGCAAGACATAACAATCCCTTTAAAAAGAAATATCCCCCTTAACAAAATCAATTTAACCCATGAGTGATCCTTAATTGAAATCTGGTTAATTCTTTTAAAAGTCTGTCTGAGCTTCATTAACAAACCCCAAATCAAATGGTGAGAGGTAATAGTAGGTTTTGGCACAGATTTTTTTCCAGTCATTGTTTAATATTGCAGGCTGCTTGGCCTTCCCCCTAGCATTGGCGAACAAACCGTCTGTGACCTCATCCTTATTGCAGATGCCTTGGCCGTCAAAGACCACATGCTCCAACATGCTGCAGAACCTCGTCTAGGCAAGTAGCCTTCTCATCCAACAGGATACTAGCCTGTGCTTGGAAGATCCACACAAAGGGATATATATATAAACTTAAAAATTTATATCCAGAATTTATAGGCCTGAACTGCCTGCTGAAAATTCATTAGCTTTCTATACTGAAGAGAGAGCATTTACAGAAAAAATCAATACTTGGGTTAGAGATGTAACTGAATATAAATACATCATTTGTAATGAACAGATAATCGATACAAATACAGATACGTTATTCTTTTTTCTTTAGAAAGCTTGGCAGTTGAGACTAGATTAGAGGTGTGCATTGGGAGTAGGATGGTTCAAGTTGACAGGAACCAAGTAACTTAATTACCCACTCAAATAACCATGCTTTACAACTGTGCTGAGCAGAAAAGCATCTCAGAATGAACATCATACCTTGAGGTGGAGGGCTAAAACAGCAAAAGACCACATTGGTCTCCAGTTCTGTCAGCCAAGAACACGAATCTGAGGCTACAGTGGGCACAGGTTCACCAAAAATGGACGGCTGAAGACTGGAAAAAGACCAAGTGACATTTTTTACATTCTTCCACTGTCCAATTGAAGATTGTCCAGTCCAGTTATATTTACTGGATATACTTATTTTTGAGCCCAAAATGCATCTCAATCTGACAGATCATTGAACCATGGCATATCCAGTTGAAGTGCTATGTTTCTTACATTTGCCAAATGCTAGGAGTGCCCTTTACTGTGTTTTCCTGGTTATAAATAGCCAGTGGCTCATCAAGTGCCAGAGATATAAACAACAAAATCTCACTGGAATCCCACATCTCTGACCCTGTCTTGTTTTCCTGGTCTGTGCCGAGTGTACCCAGGGACAGGCTGCACTCCAATTACTGTAAACATTCCTTCCTAAATATGAGAACAATCACTGTGGTTCTTGGGGCTGAATCTGAAACAGAGAATTTCTGGCAGATCCTGAGAGTTCAGAGGAGGTTTGGGTGTTGTGTCAGAAAGAAAGTGTTGCCAGGATGAGTGATGTGTGGGTGGTATACTACTGGGGTTCCCTGAATACTTCAGGCGATAATCACAGCTTCACACTCTTACCTGAAATGGTGAACTGTGTGGGAGGCTTACAGACATGTCTGTCTTCTGCGTTTGTTGTGGGTGACTATAGGATGTCTCCTAGATGCCCTTCTCTCCCTGTTCCCTGTCCTGTGTCTCTGAAACAATGCCACAGAGGCTCTCACATATATTTTATTCCAGGTTCCAGCAGATATTTGGTTATTCTAATCTCACTCCAGCTGCCTATGTGTGCTTCATGACATTTCATGACTTTTTATATCAGAATTTGGCATTCAAAGAGGCAAACGCAGCACCATCATAACCACTTCAGGGGATCAGAGATCACAAGTGAAAGGCTAGATATTGTATGTGAGTGTCACAAATGTTGTGAGAGCAATATGTGCCATCTCGATGAGCGTGCGCAGCCATGTACAGAAGCCAATAAAAAATCCATTCAAAACTAGGCATTGGGCAATATAAGAATAGACAGTCCTAATAAATTCTTTCTTTGCATGAAAAAGCATAAGCATGAAGTGAGGCTATGTACTAGTAGTAGGTCAAGACATTTGGTCATGCGGAATAATGATGCATTACAGAATTATTTGCATTACAGCTGACATTATTGTTAGAAATGCTCTTAGAAAATGACAGAAAATTACACTTTCTGACCAAATAGATTTGAGAATTTAACAGTGTTGTGCTAAGCTTTCTATGACGTCAACCCCTTTTGTCCACCACCACACCTACCAACTGCTCCATTTCTGCTTTGGGTCTTGTAGTGACTCCATCACTACTGGATAAATATCCCTGTTTAACCAGTCAGCATTTGCTCAGTTCAAGGCAATGCATAGCTGACATTTTGTTGATGTGCATCTCTGTGGGCCTCTTGAATTATGTTTACCCATAAACCCCTTTTCAAAGAATCAAAATCTTCACAAAATGTCCAGGAACATAAAGAAAAAGTTAAAGAATGTCCTGATTGCCAGTCCCTAAACCTATCAGCATTAACGTTCAGCAATACTTCTAAAACCAGTTTTACTAAAACAAATGGATATATGCACATACTATCTTCTTTATGAAGTGTGAATTCTCTGATAAGGAGGCCTCTGTGGAGACAAAATAAGGACTAACTCATTTAAATTTGCTTATTTCAGCTTAAGATGATTACAAATATAGTTTTCAGTTTCTCAGCACTCTGGTTAATACCCCATAAGATGAAACTGAATTTGCATTCTGTATTTAGCAAAGCTAAATCCCATTTGTGTTTAATATCTACATCTCAAGAGTAAGTGCTAACTTAGTTCATACACAGATAATATAAGTGGTGTTATGTGGGAATTTATAGTAAATGGTAGTGTAAAGCCCTTGAGATGGAGGAAATGGGCTTGGTGGTCAGCCTGTAGCGTCTAATATCAATTCACAATTCCTCGTAAAACCACAGCTGCAAATCCAGTGCCATCAAAGGGAATAGAGTTTAATGGAAAATTTTCATCTCTGTAATTTATACAATCCATGTAAATCCTGACATTCCAAAGCCTGAAAGACCTTAAATAAAGGCCTTAAATATTCTTCACGGTAGAAGAAAGTGATTGAAAGCCACTGAAATATTGTGTGTCCTATATTCATCAGCATTCCCCTCTTCCAAAATCCAAAGACTAATTTTAATCTTTGGAGATCTCCAAAAATACGGAAGCCCTAAACTGCAAATCTGAAGTGCAATGTCATTGTTTTGACTTAGAAGCTTATTATTTCAACTTAATCACTTATTACTTAAACTTAATAACTTATGCTTTCTAGTTAATATCATGAGATTTAAAGTTATTACCTCCTTATTGTGACTTAATATTTAACAACCCACAATCCAGACTACTTTATTGAATATGAGCTTATAATTCTTATTTGGCATGCTGTTTCCCAGATAGCAAAGTAAGCCAGACATTGCTTTAGTACAATTCAGTTGACACATACAGTATAGTAGTATGTCTAGACATTCAGTATGTCTAATGACTGAAAATTCTATTATATGCATTCAGGTATGGTTAAGGTTTTGACTGCTTGAATTTGACATGACATACATTTTTATACAATAAAACAGTAACCTACTGTCCATTATATACTGAAATTGGTAAACACACATGAATGGCAAAATGGTCTATTTGATCATATCAGGAACTGATGTTATGGCTAATCAGAGTGTGTGTTTATGTGTGTGTGTGTGTGTGTGTGTGTGTGTGTGTGTGTGTATATATATATATATATATATATATATCATTAGAGAGGCTAAACACTTGACTTAGGCTACTATCCAGTGAATTCTATCTAGTAACCCTATCTTAAGCCCCATAATAGTTGATAACATGGAGTTTTACATGTACCTTCATCTGAACAAAATCACCATGGTGCAAATGTATTTCTCAAATACAGACATTATTGAATACATAACCCCCCTTTCCCCTCTCCCAATCTTTGCAATATATCTTACAGTAGAAATGGTTCAGTGAATCATGGACAAGCTGTCTGAACTTAGAATTTTCATTTGTTTTGCAGAAATTTATTAGATTTAATTCCAGGTTTTTGAGTACTTGGGGTACACAGAGTATTTCTAAACTAGTCCACCTTGTTGTCAAAATCACGACCCTGGCAACTGCTGCTGCTGCTGCTCCACTGAAAATGTTGTTAGAGTGAGCATGTGGCAGTGTGATTCCTGCTCCAGTGGGCCTCTACTGGTGCCCGAGGTGTGAGATGTGTATTGTGGTAATAGGTGTTACTTACCTGTATGTACTCACAGCTGATCACTTCACTGACAGACATTGTAATACTGCGCGGCCGAGTTATACAGCATGTCTGAGGTGTCCCTTAAGCTTAAATGGAAAGCATAAATTATGGGATAAATATAGCTTTCTTAATGCGTAGTATGACACGGAATACATTAGATAGTGTGTTCAAGTAGTAATAAACTTTGGTGGTCCACTGCTTTACTTCCTGTCAGCAGACCATCTGACTTCCTGTTGCTGGTTATGTTATATAGTGCTACTTAATCAAAATATTTTGTCTTTTCTGAACATTGTATACCACAGGCCTTTCAGCAGTTAGTGTTGGTACTTCACAACTCTGGAGCTTGATCTTGAGATCAGGTTACTGTCTATGCAGAGTTTGGCATGTTATTCCTGTTTGTGTGTGCGTGTGTGTATGTTTTTCCCCTGGGTACATTAGCTGTCTCCCCCACTCAAAAATCTTTTCCTTACATATGAATGACTTTGTGAATGTCCATGTGATGTCATGCTGGTGCATACTCAATAGTGTATCCCTGCCTTTTGGTTAGGGTTGTGCTTACTTAAAATAAAATGAAATGAATGTTATTCTTTGCTAAGCAAATTTCACATTCACACTCCAACATATTACTCCAACTGAACACCCGACCATTGGGAGCTCTATTATTATTAATATGTCTATATGGAGTATGATTCTTCTGCTAGCTAAGTTCAAGTCTTCATTAGCATTGCGATTCTTCAGCCCCTTCATGGTTGCTATGCAATCCTGAATTTATCACCTTGGGGCTCCAAAATGCCTTAAGTTCATTTAAGGGGCACACTGGTGTTTTCTGCTTAGAAAGCATAAGGTCCTGTTATTGTCAAAACCGCAGTTAATATCTGTGTTGTAAGACACAGACAGGTTGGATTACTGTAATCACATTTCACACTATTTTTAGCCTAAATCTAATATGTTATTGTTTCTATAGTAACCACACATTCACAGTATGGTGGATCCTCCACATAATCTAAGATTAATATTACATAGATTAAAACATGCTGTTGTTTAACAAAACAAAAAAAGTATAATTCTATATGGTGAAGGTTTCTGTTAGGAGATGTTTATTTAACAATTATGGAAGGAATCTCCAATGTCAGCACTTTGTAACAGTCAGTAGGTTTTCAGATACAGGAAGGTCTTCAGGCTTTCTAGTTTCTTAGTAGCTGCATTTTTCCCCCTATTAACTTCAAGACAAAAAAAAATTAGCCTCAGCCCTCACCAGCACTGAGACTCATCTAACCTTGAATTTATCACATCGGGACTCTCAAAAGCCTTATAATCTTTGAAGGGCCACACTGATATTTTCTGCTTAGAAAGGATCAGGCTCTGTTATTTCCAAAGCAGCCGTTAATATCTGTTTTACAACACACACAGGTTGGATTACTGTAATTACATTACACACATTCACTCTATTTTTATCCCTAAGCTCTATAAATCCTCCCGAGGTGAAATAATTAGAAAGTTCTGCATGTTCCAAAATGTTGTAGATGACACAGCCTCATACACTTCCATTTCAAGTGTACTTAGCATCTAAAAACAAATCTTCCCTTGAAAGGCTGCAGGTTGTACAAGGCTTATTAAGACTGCACCAACTTCTATTCATATCAGACGTTGCTAGAAAATTTCTTGACTAAGACTTCATTAACTATAATAAACAAAGATCACTGAAAATTCGAGATATTGTAACACACTGTTTGTAAAACCAAAAGCAAATGTTGTAATTCAATGTAACTCTTTTTACCCAAAGCCAAATAAATCCAATCTGATGGATATTTGCTGTGTATATATAGATACAGCACAAGTCATGCCATATACAGACAACATTTTGTCATGTCTGATATCCATATTAACATGGCAGCTGGTATAAATTGCTTGTGCTAGCAGGACTAAGTCATTCCTGTTATTTATCTAAAGATAAAATGACAGTAATATAAGGTTTAATTTCTGGCTTCCAAATCAGATTATTTGCTGCCTTAAGATAGATTATATTGAATTTTTTGTGGAATCAAGCACAACAGCACCACCAAATTTAAAAAGAAAAACACACAGAATGGTATTATGAAGTGAAAACTAAACAACCCTGAGGTTTGAGAAGTGAGACTGAACAACCATGAGATTTGATCTCCATTTGGACTGATCTCCATTTCTGCAAGTCATCAGTAGTTATTGAGAAGGTGCATGGGAAATACAGTGTAGTCAACTTGAACAATGTAGATTATTTACTCTAATGTACAGATGTCTTTGGAGGAGAAACTAAAAGTATATTAAGCACATATTGTCCAATGAAGGTACAAACTACACAAAAAGGACAGATGACAGAACCATAGGTTTAGTGTTTTTTGGTTTGAATGATGGTTACAGCGGTTTACCATGTTTGGTATTCGGATGAAACGTGGCATGAACCCAGTAGGGCATTACATTATGTGAAATCACAAACTTTGCTGTCTGCCTATCTTTCCATGTGTGTGCAACAGTTTGCCCCACGTCATAATTATTATGCCACTGATGAGACCTTGTGATATAATTCATTGCTCAACCCTTATAATTTCATTGTCGAGCTACTGATAGATATTAAATTTTAGTATTCATTTAATGTGTAACCAGCCCTCACTGAGTTAGTACGAGTTGGTACAGCAATAAAGTACAAGTCACTTTATATTATTAATACATGCTGATTTACATCACACCACCAATCATACTGTTACTGATCCTATTCATTTTGTAGTCATATAAGGCAGAATATTCAGATCAGGCTGGAATAGATCAGACAGACAGAGCATCCAACCAGTAAATATCCAGTCATTAATCTATCTACCTTTATAGATTAGAAAATTGAGTATTATAATGATACAAATTCTTTAATATCTTTATGTCTAACAGAGTTGAACAGCATCATGCCTAGCGAAGACAATTACATGTGACTAGTAATCCAATGAAATTGATTCTGTTATAAAACCACCAAAAGAAAAAAGCTTGCAAAATTGTGAGCTCACTCATGAAGTATGAACTCATGAGGTATAGCAGTAAACCTAATGGTTGGTGAAATAGTTAAAGTTCACAACCAACTTCTTTCCACGAGACAGCAGCAAGTGAAACCCTTTATCATATTTGCCTGGTTTTCCAAAATGAAAGCAAATACAGTGTTACTTTACACAGCTACATTTAACAGTCTTGATTGATGCTTTAAAGTTTTCTTTACTCTACATCATACTTTGTTGAAGGGATGACATGGCACACCGAAACATAGCTTGAAATAAAGGAGAAAAAAAACACAAGGGTTTTTATTTGATTATGAGGTAAAGAAAAATGAAAGACAGGAGGAAAAAGTAAGTCTGAAATTAATAGCAAACAAACTTTCCTTACACATCCCCCGTGTGAACATATGGCAGGAGCACACACCACACACCAGGTCTCAAAAACTCCATGACACACACACACCTACACACACACACAGAGAGAGAGAGAGAGAGAGAGAGAGAGAGAGAGAGAGAACTTACCAACTGGCACCAAATTTAACTTTAGAGCTCCCCATTGTTTTCTCAGCTATTCAAGTGTGAGATGTGCTGGGATCAACCCATTATGTTTGGGAGCGTTTGCACTGTCACTTTTAGCAGTTTGTATTCACACACTCTACACACCGTCTCACACATTAGCATGTACCGCAGCATGACTCTAAACAAATTCTAACACACAGGAAGAGTGGGAAGAGCAGCTCTGCCACTGGGCCACTGTGCAGAAAAAAAACCACAGGTTAAACAAGTCACAGTGAAAGAGCCAAGCTTACAGCTCCTGCCTTAACCTCTTAAAGTCTCAGCTTGTTGTCCAGTTCATCAGGAAGCATATTGTTAAGTAACTACTGAATGAATAATTCAGTAATTTCATTGTACCTTATAGCAGAAGGTATTGACTAGCTAATGGAGTCTGGGAGTTCATACATACATCATTTATACACAGCATTGCCAGACTCTTGATCCTGATTGGTCAGAATAAAGTGTTGATTACTTTGTTATAGTAACAATGTGGTGCCAGCTATAATTAAAATCACAGGTTTATATCAATGTGCTCGTTCGTTACGGTTTCCATAATTACAGCTTATTCACAGGGACTTATATAAGAGACACTCTGCATAATCTAAGACTAATAATAATACACAGTAAAAAAGAAGTATTGTTATTTAACCAATGAATGTGTATATGTGTATTGTCGATATAGTGAGGTTCTCTTGTACTTCATAACATTTCATAACATTAAATGTAACTTTAAACAAATAAAAAAAAACATTTTTAATAAGTAAAAATTGCTGTAGTATAAGAGGAATAAAAGACTGCTGGAAAGAAATCAGCTTGTGGGTGAAAACAGTAACACTTGCATCACACCACCATGTTGTTGATTATTTTTGATGTTTTATTCCTTACTTTGATTTACTGAACAACTTTAACCCTCATATGCTGCTCACTACTCACCAAATGAAACCCCTTTGACTCAGATTATCTTTTATTATCTTTCACATTCATTGTAAAGTAATATTTAATTTAATATATCCAATCTATGTCTAATCAATTTAAACCATTTAAACCATCTCAAACCAGGGTAATAAAAGCAATTTCTATGGACAGAGATACACTAAATGTGCTCACACACTTGGGTGTTAGCCTTGTTAATCACAGACCCAACCTGATCTCATAGGAATTTTTTTACAGTGTGAGATATGGTAGGATTTTGTTCAAATTAATATGGATTTAATAGGAAAAGGAATGAATGTTAACCCTGCCCCTAACCTTAACCTTAATCTTTCAGAAAAGAAGCTTAACATGATCTCTGCAATAAAAATTGATTTACAAAAAAATTCTATTTCTTTTTTTAAAAAATTTAAATGCATCAGTGAGATCTGAAATGAGCTTGAGAAATGAAGGAGCTCTGAGCCAATGGGAAATGGTTATAAATTTATTAGGACTGTAGCAGCAGCTGTTAGACTGGCAGACAGACGCTCTTGTCCAGCATCTGTTAGATCTATAATGTAATAGTATAAAATGCCAAAGCTGCTTGGAAAACACTGACATACAGACTTACAGTGAAAACTGTGAGACAATAAATAATTAAATAATCACTACTGAGACATTAAACAATCTCCTTGCCTCTGAGCAGATTTTAAAGCGCAATAATATGAATATGAAATTAATTAATGCGGAATAAGTCACAGTAAAGTCAAATGCTAATTAAATTATGCTGTTGGGTTAATGTCACTGATCCACTGAGAGTTATGCATGAATAAATATATAGTAATTCAAACCTGCTCAATTTGACAAATCTACTCTAAGGGACGTGTAAATATTTCACACAATATGTTTCAGTGTTCTGCCCTTTAACCCACGGTTAACTATTAAACACAAGTCATCAATAAATATGAGCCAGTTCATTAAAATAATTCATCTCTCACACACATTTTGAATGACTATTAATTTAATTTTTAAAAATATGACATTTTATCATACCTTTAACTTTTGTCTTGGTTTTAACTCATATACAAAAGGGCTCATTGGAAATAAAATAAAATCAGTTAGACAAAGAAGGAAATGGATAACACATAAATACACAGTTATCTGGTGAAAGATATGTTCTAACAATTCAATTTTATTTTTATAGCACTTTACCATAGACACTGTCACAAAGCAGCTCTACAAAAACCTGGATATAGATTTAGATCCCTAATGAGCAAGCCAGAGGCAACAACGGCAAAGAAAAACTCGCTGAGACAACATCAGGAAGAACCCTTGGGAAGTCCCCTTCTGAGTAACACCAGATAGTGAGATTATAAATCATTATTCTTCTTGAACTGTATACTGTAAAGTCCATCCCTCCACCCATCTTCTGTACTGCTTATCCTACACAGGGTCACGTGGAAGCCTGGAGCCTACCCCAGGGAACTTGGGACACACTTCGGACAATTTGGAAATGCCAGTCAGTCTATAAAGCATGTCTTTGGACTGGGGAAGGAAACCCAGAGCATCTGGAAGCACAGGGAGAATGTGCAAACTCCATGCACACAGGACAGAGGCTGGATTCAAACCCCCAACCCAGGAGGTGCTAGCCACTAAGCCACCGTGCCCCCCTACTGTAAAGTCAAACAGTACTACGTGTGTTGAAAGAATGTTCAGTGTGAGTAAATTGTGAATAACAGTCCTAAGATGAGCACAGGACAGTGTTTATGATTACAGCAGCAGTGCTTAGGTACAAATGTACAGTATTAATGTAAGATAATCCACTGAAGCAAGGATTGGGAATAAATTGCTTTTGGGAAGTACAAATCTTTAGGGTATCCATATGGTACTACCCACAGCAGTAAAATGAGAATCACAAGTGCTGCTCCAAGCAGAAGCAATAGCAGATGGAGGCCACAACATAGAGCTTAGCTTGGATATCCAGCAGAAATGTCTGAATAGAGTGGTAATGGAGTGTTTTTGTAAACCATTTATGTTCTAAAGGCATATTACCACAACATACAAAAACATGTGGCACCCTGGGAAAACCCTTCATATGTATGTATTTATATATATATATATATATATATATATATATATATATATATATATATATATATATATATATATATGTGTGTGTGTGTGTGTGTGTGTGTGTGTGTGTGTGTGTATATATCAGCCTGGGACACTACAATTCCCCATCATTAGAGGTTGCCCCTCATCTGAGTTGTTAATAGACATTTCCTAATTACTACAAATGTACAATGCTTTGTAAAGTCTTTGCCTTGGACTCTTGCTTCTGGACTACTCTTTGTTTTCTATCCTTTTTAAATATCTCACCTACTGATTTTTGAACTTTGCTTACATTAACAACTCTGACATTGGATTATGGTTTGGTTTTGCCTGTAAGCCTCCTGCACATGGATAATCAACAATCTTATGAATCCTGTATGTTACAAATTAGAAATTTACAAGTTGGAAATTTAGACGCTTTCTACTATTTATGAAAGTTTTCAAAGCTACTCACACTCACTATATTTCTCTTTTGTATGCATCACAACCAGGAGTAAAATTCTATCATTAAAAATTGGTTTACCCAAGGAGAAAATTGTGTTTAAATATTCCATTCTGACTGTGGATCAGGAGCATCAAAGACAGCTATTTATTTAGAATATTTAATATTCAAGATTATGTACTATTTCTAGATGCCTATTTAAATGTAAATGTGTGATATTGACAATGCTAGCTTCTTTGTACAAAATGTCAGATTTTCCTCATGCCTAATCTCTTCTATTGAAGCATGTGTTCAGATGACAATCCAATGGATTTGATCTACAGTGGATCATAAGGTTTTGCAGAAACTTGTGGAGTCCATGCCAGCTCGAGTGCACACTGTCATTAAAGCAAAAAGGGGGACATATAAATATTAAGAAACTCAGAAATTCATGTAAATATTTCAAAGATTGAACTTTCCACTCAAGTTGTTGTCAATAATATAATTTGTAAAGAGAATTGTTGTATTAAATTAGAAAATAATGCAAAAAAAAAAAAAAGCATTTTCACTAGAACTCTCAGACTTTTGGACCCCCAACCTCAAAACTTGATTTTTTTTTTTTTTTTTTTTTTTGGCTGTTTGCCAAAATTCAGCCTCAGTCATATCTGACCGATTTTCCCAGGCTACTACACAAATATCCAATATAATTAACACACCGTGACAATTTTTGCAACACTTAAGCCTAAAGTTTAACACCTTAAACTCAAAGCAGATGTCAGTAGGTCCAGACATACACTCCTCACTCTTTTTTACTACATATGTTTTGCTAATATCTACACTGTAGTTAATAATTTATACTGAATACAATGCTTCGCAAATCTTGCAAACAAAACATTCTCTGTATCCACAACATTGCTGTCTACATTTTTTAAAATTCAGTCTTATTGTGCTACTGCCTATTATCCACTTTTCCCTTTAGGCAACTCTTGTTTACTTTCCTCCTTCTCCCCCATAGCCATCTTCCAAAGAAGTCCTGCATAATAATACAATGATTCAAGGCAATTCAGCTAATTATTTTTCTAGAAAATAGATGCCTTGTAAAACTTTGTAACATCAAATGGTGCTTTCATGAAACACTCCAGGCACTCTGTTAGATGTTCATTTTAGTGTGTCCAAGGCAGCTTTGAGCACCGCTTGGAATATGTTAGGAATACAAGGCATGTTGTAGTACAAGTTGTTGTATTAGGCTTTTGGTGTGTTTACTAGAGAATGAGAGACCTCACATCAGCACTAGAGGGCAGCAGACACAAAGATCGAGCATAAAGATTCTGTTGTGGAGATGTTGAGGAGATGTGGAGTTGAGTGCAATACATTTTGCAGTGACTCACTACATCTGCTGTCTTTTTTTTTCCCACCAAACAATAAATCCATACTTAAAATTCAGTGGAGAAAGGAAAAGAGTAGAAGGCATCATCAGGATAAACTGAAGCAGGTGTAAAAATAAGTCCAAGACTTAACAATCTAATGACAAAAGCATATACTACATAAAACCTCTAATGTCAGCTCATGAATTTGACATAAGCTTTTCATAAATCCTTCATAATTCCTTGATAAATGATTTATCCAATGCTTATGGATGCATCATCATGAAGGCACAATGTTCATAATTCAAATAAAGTGTTACCGAATTACCATGTTATCTACCTTACCTTATCTAGTCACGCTTGACTTAAGGGTGTTACGTCCACCTACATAAACCGTTCATGACTTAAATCTACATAAACATTTACAAAGGTTCATTTCAACAGGTGTCAGATTTCATAAAATCTGGCAATTTTAATACCTGAGTAACATACTGACATTTTATAATATCAAAACAACTGATATTGCTCTTTATAATTGTTCACAGGTCCTTATTAATTATACAGGTTTTGCACTACACCGCATGATATTATAATGAATGGATAAACTGTATATATTATGGTTAGAAAATGCTTACAAGGTATCATTACCAAATTACAAAGAATTATAAGCACCATTTTGCATATTTTGACTGTTAATTAACGTGACTTTCACATTTGTGCACACTTACAACACTTATGACAGCTATGTATATTTTCTTTGACCATAAATTGGGTGGATTTTGATGTTTGATGTGCTATCTTATCACCATTATGTGAATCTGGTATAGCAAAAGTGCACAGAGCTCCAAAGTCAGTTCTAAAGTAAGTCGGTATAGAAAGTGTCATGTCAAAAAAGAATTTGTCATTTAACTCCGGTGTTATGTCAACCCCATATCCATGGAACGCAGTCGTGGCCTAATGGTTAGAGAGTCGGACTTGTAACCCGAAGGTGAACCTGAAGGTTGTGGGTTTGAGTCTCAGGCCGGCAGGGATTGTAGGTGGGGGGAGTGAATGACCAGCGCTCCCTTCCACCCTCAATACCACGACTGAGGTGAGACTTGAGCAAAGCACCGAAATCCCAACTGCTCCCTGGTCGCCGCAGCAAAAAAAGGCTGCCCACTGCTCCGGGTGTGTGTTCACAGTGTGTGTTAAATGCAGAGCACAAATTCCGATGAGATGGATTGCATCCACTGATCTGTACGAATATATCATAAAGTAATGAGCTGAGACTCAGGATTTTGCACAATCTGTTTCTTTCTACAGTGTTTTATCAAATGGCAACAGTGCCCTCCACTGATCAGAGAAGTAAGTGCAGCATGTCGTGTACCAACATGCTTAGCATATCTTAACAAGGTAATTTGGATGTACCTTGTTGGAATTTGCAGTCACGTCTTTCTGGGTGGTTTTGTCTGGGTTTAAATACAGTGCTCAGATGTAATCCCATCAGCCACGACACTACAGGCTGAATGATAAGCTTAAGCACATCATCTCCCATTGCTTCAGGTGCAATTGTTGATTGGATTGCTGCCGAACAGGGATGCATACAGAGGAAAAACTTGGGGGAAAAAAAAAGAAAAAATTGCTGTGAAAATTAAACACTTCCCCTTCTTTTTTCATGAGTTAGAAATGGCCATGAACTTATAAGTAGAGCAGGTTAATTGAATGTATTGAGTATAATTAGTAGTGGTAAAATGTGGTTTTATAATGAGTAAAACACGGGTGTAGGTTTTGGAGATATTTACACAAAATATGCAATATTGATTGTTTCTGAAATAGGACCATGGTTGCAGTACGGTTTTTCTTTACAGTATTTTATACATATCTTGCTTTATGTTAAGAGTCTCAAATATTTCTCTAGTTGAACATGAAAGGTGCATGAAACTATAATGGACGTACTGCGGATTTATGCACAGTTACAAATGGATTATATCAGTATATCTTGCATGTATCATAAACGTAACACTTTAAAATAAGTGGACAGTTCCAGAGTCATTAGTATGTAAGTAATAAGGGTGTAATTCGGTGACACTATCTGAATCTGTTTAGTGCTCAAAATAAATCTTATCTGTGTCTGTGTTTGGATTTGAGCCCAATGTATCTGTGGCCTAAAGTGGAAAACACTGGGAAACAGAAACACAGAGGCAGAAATGTCAGCTCTGTCTGTGAATTCTGGATCCGATAGTTCCTTATTACTCGAATTTATAATTGGTCTCAACTAGAGATGTGCGCAGAGCTAGGTTTTAAAAATGTATTTTTGTTTGTACCTGCTTGTGATATTTTCACAGATTTTCACAAATTGAGTTGGTCCTATTTCCAAAAATATAAGTAAAGTAGTATACTAATTTAAAGTAGCCTGAATTAAAGGACCACAACTTAATAAGCTTATAGCTCACACCCTCATGAAAGTAAAAACCTACTGCAACTTTTTTGGTGTGTCCTGACGCACACCTGTAGTCTCAATGCCCTTCGAATCGTTCTAGCAAGCCTTCTAAAGAATAATAATAATAATAATAATAATAATAATAATAAAATAGTGTGCCTCTTTTTGTACCTCTACTTGTTTAGAAAACATTATCTGTTCAATACGAATAATGCATTTGTAATTGGTACTGAGAAATATGAGGCCTTAATCCATCTGATTGTTGAGTTAGCATGTCACAGCAAATATTGCAGAAGAATTATGTATATTTTAAAATAAGTTATAATACTCTAAGGCTGATATATGTTTGTATTTACATAAGATTTACTACTGTGATTCATCTATTACATTGCACAAATCCTCATTTGGAAATTATATTATAGTTGCATGCATAATTCATGTGAAACTATCCAGGCATGATGAAAGATACTTAATATAAAGTGGAACTGCAGAATTTTGTTTATTCTCTCACCAGTGGACTAAGGACAAAAGGCAATATTGTCTATGAGAAAAAGTTCAGATCTGGTCAAAACATCCATGTCTGGAGATTTTTTTAAATCGAATATTTTTAACTACATCTTATCTCGGATTGTTACAAGAAATTCTAAAATATGTATGTAGAATATACACACTACATGGTTTTGTTTAACTTCTGTTTCACTGCATAAAATATTGATAAATATTTCACCTTGATTCCACTCAAGGCTGGTAAGTTTGTGTTGTTTTTTCAAACTTAAACTCCACTGAAAATCCTTGTAACCTGTATACTTGAAGCCTTCTGCAAATCCCTATAAGTGTCTTGCAAAAAAAAGATGTATCTTACTTTCTGTAAAGTGGTTCACAGCGGCTCATGCCATCTCATCTCTCACCTCCTGCCTGGTCTTTATGCTCGATTACAGGACTGTGGTGCCATTTAGTCACAAATTGCTCAGAGCAGTGGTTGAGAATGAGGGCATGAAATGGATTCGGGGTGGCGAGTCAGACTCGGGGTAGCTGTCTGAAGGACACCAAAACATCCCACAGGTGAACATAATGCACTTTGAAGCCCATAACACAGGCTGACACACTCAAAGGTAATAAACACAGATGTTCTGATGAAAGAGTATGAAAACAGGGATAGAGGAAGTTTCCAACGGAATGTTGGATACTCAGTCACGCCAAAGAAGACGTGCATCCACAGCACTGGCAATTCAATTTTGAGGAAAAAATCAGTAATATTATACATATAGACACTGATTATAAGGCTACATGAACTACATAAAACCTAAGCCTATGCCGGGAACACTGGGCATGATGCCAGTCCATTTCAGGACAGCATGCACACATCCATTCACACTTATTCATGCCTAGGGGCAAATTAGAGTGATCAATCTATCTAGCAGCATGTTTTTGGGAGGGGTCACACCAGACATCCTGGAGTTGTGAGGCAGCAATGCGATGGATGGATGGATGGATGGATGGATGGATGGATGGATGGATAGATAGATAGATAGACTTTATTGATCCCATGAGGGAAATTCT
>CM075011.1:7490206-7507264 GCA_037576675.1 Pangasius sanitwongsei
TCAAGGGTCTCACCTCAGTCGTGGTATTGAGGGTGGAAGAGAGCGCTGGTCATTCACTCCCCCCACCTACAATCCCAATCCCTTCAGGTTCACCTTCAGGTTGCAAGTCTGACTCTCTAACCATTAGGCCACGACTGCAGCCTAGCAACAGTGCTGTGTATGGCGTCGCACGCTGCTGTCTGATCAGCTGACGGCGGGATGTAAACACCGATTATCATGGCGCAAGAGAATTTACATGGTAAATAATATGAGTGCATACTCACGGCTAAAAGTTCAATGTCCGGGGAGCAGAGACGTTCCTTCACGGTAACATGCCTGGAATTGCACCACCTTTCATTTACGAAAACAGCAAATCCCTCCACCTTTCCTCTTACCGCTGAGCGTCGCATCTCTGTCCGCCCGTATGAGCTTAAAGCTGGGTACGGAGGCACTGTGATTACTATGACAACTGAAATAAATCTACATAAACATTTATAAAGGCCTATTCCAATAAGTATGACTCGTCTCATACAAGACCTTAGCTAAACTGCCAGATTGTTATTGAAGTAAACTTAGGTTATGACAAATTCCAGGCAGACTTATTTTAAAACATTATGACAGTTGACTTTGCTGCTCAGTATACATCTGGTAGGATCTGATATAATTCTGTTGATAAGATATTTATGAATGTTTGTTAGAATTATATGCTCTGCCTATTGCATAAAGTTAATTTAATTTTACTATTTATACATTCTGAGGCATCATCATTACATGACAAGGTCAAAGTCATTTGTCGTGCTGTTCTAAAAGTCTCATTGTCACAACTGAGAGGCTGAGACGGATGCAACTGCAGTTGAGGCAGTTTAAGTAGCAAAATGTGAGGCAAGGTCAAGATAAAAAAAAAAAAACAGGCAAAGGGTCAGGTGATTAGCAAAACAGGACAACATAGCAAAACCAGAATACAAAAACCAGGAAACAATCAGAGTCAGAAACCAGAATACCAATATGTAAATAAAAGCTTGGTAAGTTCAGAGTTTGCACTACCGAGCATTACTTGGTGCTGTTTGAATGTACATGGTCTGTTTATATAGGGTGTGAGTGTAATTGGAAACAAGTATGCATAATCAAAACTCGGGAGATGATGAACATGCCGGTGGAATGTTGTGCTGGGGATTGTAGTCCATGACGGCCATGTTTGTAGGCCGCAGTGTGTTCAAGGAGTTGACCTGACACTCATAAAATCGCATGTGTTATGCCAGCTTGACATCCAAACTGAGAAACAACAGTCTTTGAAAGTTGATGCCTGTTGGAGTAATATTTATAATTGTTTATTCAGGCTTATATCAATTGTCAGGAAGGGCTTATGTAGGTTTTATGTAGCCCTACGATCATCACCATTAAGTGGTACTGGGAATCTTACATGTAATCATAAATGAGTCGGCAATGCAGGTCATACAAAGAGATCATGAGTGGTGCGTGAAGGTGGAAAGAGTGGGGTAATGAATAGCATACAGTTTGTGCAAGTGAATGTTCGAGGATAACAAATGAAATTGTTCCCATATAAGTCATGTTCATTTGAAAAAGACCAGTAAGATAAAAGCACCAAAGATTATTTAATGCTGAAATTAAGTACCATTGGTTAAGGAACAGAAAGGTGTAAATTGTCAGTTATACAGAAATACGCTTTGTTGATGCCTAACTGATTCCAGCGACTTAATGTGAAAGGATTAACATCTTTTGTGCCATTTTGACACAGATTGGGAAACAGTACAAGGTTTGTGGCCTTGATCAACAGGAATGTCCTAAAGTGTATTGTTGTAGAGATATGAAAAAGTACCAAGTTGTTGTGGGTGCCTTGCTCAGTTTTCTTGCATAGAAGCCTTGCTTGCTGGGGCTCATACGACCAGGACTGACCCTTCCACTGACCCAGTGGTGGCTTCCTACATTTTTGTGGGTCCTTGTATACAGCAGTGTGTCATCCTAATTAGCAAAACATTGTGAGTGGTTGGAACTCAATTTGCTTAAATCTGTTTTTGTTTTTGAGTCAACAAAACTTGCTACATGTTTCCAACAAGTCTCAGGCCAAGGAAGTGGCCACAATAAGTTTGGTGCCTAAAAGAAAAAAATCATGATGCCAGCCGTGTAATTCAGTGCAACCTTGAAGGGCATTGTGTGACATCCTTATGGTGACCATATGCCTGTTTTGTGTGATGCATGGAAGCAGTGTTTCTCCTTCATGCATCTATTCCTTGTAATACAAGGAAGGAAATCTGCATCATGACAGTTCATGGAGAGCTCTGATGGCTCCCTGGTGTCCCCCAGTGCTAAATCTTTCCCCTCATGTTCCAGTATCTGATGGAAAGTCCTGATCTGCTTTGTAGTATTTTTAGGGCTGTCATCCCTTGGATCTGCCAGAGTTACATACCCCAGCCCAGGGCACAGAGGATATATAACAGCCAGTCTCCAAGAGGTGGGAGCTAAATGATCAACTTAATGACAAAGAAGACCAGAAGACACATAAGCACACCATCAAAGAAAAAGATGGCCCGCCAGGTAAGAGCTTAATCTCTTGTGCAAAGCAAGACATGGAATTATACAGGTGGCACAAATGAGTTAGGCATTTCCATTGCTTTGCCTCTAGCTCTTTGGCTGCATTTTTAATGCTGAGAGAAATACTAGAGATGTGCTGGCTCTTTTTTTTGCCTTATCTTGTCAGCCTTGAGTGTTCCAGAGATTTTCAAAATCAAGTAATTCAAAGAATTGAATTAGCCGTACAAATGTGTTTTGAAGGAGGTTAGACAACTATGTCTGCTTCCCAAATAATAATAATAATATTTCATAGATGGAATAAATGCATATGTATGATATGTGCTATTTTGGTCAATTTTTGGCCAAGAACCTTTACCCATCTGGCTCCTGGTAAATACATTATTTAGCACTAATTGAAACAGAATTACCCACATTCTCATGTGTAAAGCCATAATGGCCCAGTGCTGAGAAAGTAATATGAGTGTAATTGCCAAAAATGCTGGATCAAGGCTGTATATTCACTCTTTTTTCAGGCTTCTAAAATGAAGCCAAGCCAGAAAATGCATAACACATCTGAAAAATGATTTTCTGTATGATTTTATATGAATGTTGTAGCGCTTTAAGACTCTAAAGCTAATGGGTTAATTAAGCTGATACCTGGCCATATAAAATACTCGATTACTGGCATTAATTTCTTAAAACACTATTAATGTAAGTTCAGTTAAAAAATAGAATCACTGGTCTAAATCAATGCACTTCATCCTATATAAGAAAAACCAGAACGTAACCATGACAAGGAACATAAATAATAGATTAGGCTTGGCTTTGGTTATTGCTAATCAACAATAGGGAAAATAAATCACATGGCCATCACAAAGCTTTGGAGGAATGGAAAGCAGCAGAGCTAGCACTAAAGAATCCTGACAGACACTCCATCTGAATCACTCTCTACATGCAACAAAAAGGACTCTTTTCCCAAGAACGTAGGCTAGACATAAGAATGTGTTTTCAATTTCCACGTCAGTCAGTTAAGACTAAGCGGAACATACAAAAGCTCAGTTTTTAAAGAATGTTAAGAGTTCATGGTATAAGCAGGAAAAAGTTGTTCAAAGTGTCCTGAGCAAAGACCCTCCTGGGAATTTTCTTTTATATATTTTGTTGATTGACACATCTGGAGCAAAAGATGCAAAGCTTCTCCCTAAATTTACTTTAAAAAATAATTCACTCTTAAGCATTCACCCTATGACCTGGAGATTGTGAGTTCAAAATCCAAAGATGCCATAGCCATATGTGGCTGGGAGCCAAGGGAGCAAAACTGGCTGTGCTCTCCGGGTGGGAAGGGTGTCATTCTCCCTCTCTCTCCTGTCAATCACACCAACACCAGCCAATTGTGGGTGTCTGTGAGCTCATGTATGTGGAAGAGGGTTGATGGCGCTTTCCTCTGAGTGTGTTCCACTGCCCTGCGAAGCAGTTAGAAATGGATGTGTTAGTCATCAATCTCCCTGGTTGGTAGCTGTCATATATGATCAGGGAAAGCTGGCTGGTTGGTGGAAATTGGCAGGTGACCAAACTGGGGATAAAATGTGGGATTTTTTTTTAAAATTCACACATTACACTGGTAGCAGTACAGAGAAATACTGCACATACTTTCTCAGATGCTGTTTGGATTCTCCCAACAGGTTTCACAATTATAAGTGACCATGATGGCTGCTGACCTAAACATTTCACATATTCTGCAAGACCTCTGTCACCCCCCCTGCAATGCCAATCAATTGTGCTGTAAAAATGAGGACAAGAACAACAACATCAATAATGCA
Source organism: Pangasius sanitwongsei (assembly GCA_037576675.1). Lineage (NCBI taxonomy): Eukaryota > Metazoa > Chordata > Actinopteri > Siluriformes > Pangasiidae > Pangasius > Pangasius sanitwongsei. The sequence goes on from CM075011.1 coordinate 7,494,532, forward strand.
GGGATAGCAGAGGAGAAATGGCTTCTCACCAGTATGGTGACTCAGAGCCAAGAACAAGAGCGTACACATAAACAAGGAAGTGAGAGGAGTTTCAAGACTCAGGTTAAAGAAGATGAAATGAAAGACCCCCAGGGACATCTATGTAACTCACAGGTATCTCCTAAAAACTCAAACAATAAGAACCAGACAGACCAGTCAACACCAAAGCCTAACATTTCCACTAAGAGTTCTGTGTTTGAAAAGTGGGTTGCCATGGATAGGGCCAATCAGAGACCCCTTGCCAAGAGGCAGCTTTCAGACATCAGCAAAGCTTTCACTTCCACAGCTGTGAAGAAGACTCTGGTGAAAGAGGAACATCAGACAAGAGAGAAGGTGCAGAGTAGTGCTACTCAGCAAGACAGGAGGAATGATCAGATTATCTTGAATCAGCGTGGGTCCAGAAGGAAATTGCAGAAGGAGCTGATCTCCAGCACGGATGATTTCTACAGAGTGGACACACATGCAATCAGTGCTGGCCAAGAGGTGAGAAATATGTGCCATCTGATATGAAGCTATTCAAGGTGTAAAGGATTTGATATGCTGATGTGCTTGCAAAATAATTAAATCACGTATGTTGTGCAGCTAAAGAGTAAGAAGATCTTCTCAGTACAGACTATTGCCAGAACCATCACCAAGGGAACATCTACCGATTTAGAAAGGCTCCGTGCAATCTGGATCTGGCTCTGTCACAACATTGGTCAGTTTTTCTCACATTTTCTCTCGCAACATAAACAATATCTCTATGAATTTTCTGACAGGTAGAAAGCACTGACACCATTCCTAAAATGCTAAATAAATATCTCCTCAAAGAAAACCATATCAACAATTTTTTTAAATCCATTTACGTGGAGCGTCCACCATTCATTCACAAGTTTAGAACACAGAACAATGAGTGCATTAAAACAAATCTATGATTTGCCTTGCAGTGCTATGATATAAGAGGGTTAAGCAATATATTAAAACCAATCTGAAATAGAACCTCTTTAGATCATTTAAGATGAGACTGATAAATAGGCATTATCTGATTGCGCCTTAGACATTATTAAATGAATTATGCTGTTTACCTGCACAGTTTCACTACACGAAGAACATGATAATGTTTGCATTTGCAGTTCTGGACTGTTCGACATTAGATATGTTTGCGCTTTGGTTTGAAAATTATTTGTATCAGTTTACAGCTTATTTTTAAAACTTGGCTAAAGGAAGAGGGTGTGTGTGTGTGTGTGTATGTGTGTGTATATATTTGGAGTGGAGTTGGATTTTCTTCTGTCAGTTAAGATAACCACATACATGTGATTTATTCTTCTGTTATATATGTATCACTAATGTGTTGCAGATGTGTAGTGTGCACTTTTTACTGTTAAAAACTCTTAATCTTTACCTAATTACAAAAAGTTCTTCGACAGAAGTTCTTTAAAATATATGCTTCTACTGATAACAGTGTTGTTCTGTATAGAGTATGATTTGAATGGGTACCTGGGTCTGACTGAGAAAGTGTGTTCTCCTGAGCAAGTTATTGAAACAGGACGAGGAGTTTGCTGTGGATACTCCAGTGTCTGTTTACAACTGTGCAGGTAAGAGCATCACATGTTCCTTTGACCCTTGGTTGTGACCTTAGATTATTAGCAGCATTACATTTTTAGTTAATATATTTCTTTAACCTTAATTAGCTTTTGAACACTGTTGATTCCACAACAATTCACTATAAAAAATACATACTATCTACCTCTAATTATATACAATAATTAGTAATATTAGCAATAATTGGACAAACATACAATAACTTATGTTTGCCATGTAAATAATTGATGGAGGAAATGTGATAGGTAATAAAATAAGATTTTTGCTTAATAGAAATTCAAGGTGGAGGCCATGATTTTTAAATTAGAACGAATTTTTATATATCTGGTGTGGTGTTCCTCACAGTTTGGCAGGTTTCAGTAAAATATCTACTCTAAAATAAAAAAGGTCTCTGTAGATGTGCCAGTATCTGTTGTTGTTTTTCTTTTGGCCACCACAGAGGGTCATTGGTCTGCATATTTGATTTAGCACACATTTTACACCGGATGACCTTCCTGATGCAGCCCTCCCCAATTTTATCCGGGCTTGGGGCCGGCACTGGAAGTGCACTGTCTTGTGCAACTCCAGTGACTGGGGTCGGTTCCCTGCCAAGTGCCATCTGTAAATGGGAGAAAAACAAATATTATAGACCACTATGCTAGAAAAATCTTTAGTATACCTGATTTGTGCAGGTTAACAATCGTCTCTTTTGTGATGAAATTACTTTGGTTTTTCCCATGGTAATAAATGACAATGGTATTTTACATGTATGCAGCCTCATGTTTATACTCCAGAGAAACAGGACATGGTTAAAGGCAACACCAGAGTTCCTGAGGACTGAGAACAAATGATAAATAATAGTGGTCTTCAAGAATGACAGTTCGTTTGTATTTTGATGATTTTGGAATATATATTTACAAAGTATATTTCTGGACAGCATTTTAATAGAATTTTAAGCATATTAACTAAATTGGTTTATTAAAATAATAATAATAAAAAATAATACGGAAGGTCATTTTAAGTGTTAAACATTCTTGTATGTTGATTAGGGACATATGTATAATTAGGGACAATGCTGCCACTAATAAACATGCTGCATTTACTGGTAAACTTATATTCTGAATAGTAGAACGAGCTCTGCTTTCTTTGCAGGGAGGTTGGCATTGAGTGCAGGGAGGTGGCTGGCCATGGAAAAGGTATTGGATACAAACTGGGTCAGAGCTACCAGAATACCAAGTCAAATCATATGTGGAATGCAGTGCATTTGGAGGATCACTGGTATCTGCTGGATGCCTGCTGGGGAGCTGGGAGAGTGGATATGGACAACAAAGCCTTTATAAAGAGGTACTGTGTACACAGTCACGTACGGTTATATCATGTCAGTATATACACTATAAGGCCAAAAGTATGTGAATATCTGACCATCATACCCATATGTGCTTGTTGAATATCCAATTCCAAAACCATTGGCATTAATATGGATTTGTCCCTTCCACTTTTCTGGGAAGGCTTTCCACTAAATTTTAGAATGTGGATGTGGGGATTTATGCCTTTTCAGCCAGAAGAGCATTAGTGAGGTTGGGCACTGGCGTCAAGTGAGAAGGTCTAATGCTCAGCCGGCATTCTAGTTCTTATTAGTTCCAGTGAAGGGAAACCTTAATGCTACAGCATACAAAGACATTCTAAGACAATTGTGTGCTTACTCTTTTGTGCCAACAGTTTGGGAAAGCCTGCATATGGGCTCGTCTATGATTGTCAAGTATCTAAATTCTCCATATGGCCAAAAGGTTCATGGACATCTGACCATAACACCCATAAGTGCTTGTTGAACATCCCATTCCAGATTTAGTCCCCCTTTGCTGTTATAATAATCTTCTGGAAAGGCTTTCCACTAGATTTTGGGGCATGGCTGTGAGCATTTGTGATCATTCAGCCAAAAGAGCATTAATGAGGTCAGGTATTGATATTGGGTGAGGAGGCCTGAGGCACAATCTGTATTCCAGTTCATCCCGAAGGTGCTCATTGGGGTTGAGGTCAGGACTCTGTGCAGAACACTCGAGTTCTTCCACATCAACCTTGGCACACTATGTTTCCAAGGACCTTGCTTTGTGCACAGGGGCATTGTCATGCTGGAACAGGTTTGGGCCCCTTAGTTCCAGTGAAGGGAAATTGTAATGTTACAGCATACAAAGACATTCTACACAATTTTGCACTTCCAAGTTTGTGGCAACAGTTTGGAGAAGGCCCTCATATGGGTGTGATAGGTAGGAGTCCAAAAACCTTTGGCCATGTGGTGTATAACCAGTAGGGTCACGTTGTATAACAGATTTGTTAGTTGTTTAATGCTAAAGTATTGCTAATTTGGTTGGGGGTAAGCTATTTCACTTCCCCATATGTTGCTTTGGTTCTATTTTCATAGACAGAAATGAACACACCTGCCCTGACATGGGTTGTGTGGCACAATAAGGGGTGTGAGTTTCAAAGGTCCGCCAAAGTTCCCCTTTGTCTTGACTTAAAATTTAAGTCTTAAATCAAAGTTAAGTCTAACAGTAGATTAATTCAGTGTAGAATTTTACCAGATTTGTATCTGACAAATTGAGGACATGCTTTTAGTTAGTCATTTTTTTAACCATTAATTTTCTTCCAAAACTAAACAAAACCCCCAAAAACAGTCAACACTGAAAGCACAGGCACCCAAATACTGCCAAAAATGAACAATTCTTCCCTCCCTCTGCTAGATACAATGAATTCTATTTCCTGACTGATCCAGAGGACTTCATCAATTCACACTGGCCCGATGAGGAGGAGTGGCAGCTGCTGGAGAGCCCCATTAAGCTGGAGGAGTTTGAGAAGAGTGTTCTGAAAACCTCTGAGTTTTACAAGCTTGGGTTAACACTCATCCACCCCAAACAATTCTTACTCATTACAGGTTGGTCCTGGCTCTATCCTCTAACTCTTGCACAGATTTAAATGTGTCTCTACTACTGTTTCACACTATGCTATATTAAAAATAGTGCAGAAAAAAAAACTGATTCTCGTTCCACAACAATATCCCTGTTGGAAAAAACAAACAAACAAACATGGAAACCACAAATCCATTACAGACTTTTGTTTCCTGTTAGTTTTGGTAGTTAATGTTTTCCAAATTGATTGATAATCCTGCTGGGAATGAAAAAAACATGGCCTAATAGAATTTTTGAGTTTATGTAATTTAATGAGTTTAACAGTTTCAAAGAGTAAATTAATTCAGTTAGAGATGTAGGTTATATTTAGTGTGCTATTAACATAATAGGAATATTTACCAGTTCTAGATATAAGTAACTGTTATATTTCAGTATTTAATTGTTTCCTTATTGTTTCCTTGCAGACAATTTAAGTGCAAATATTAATAAATTCCATTAGATCGATTAAGTATAGAATGGAACATGACAGGGTATGCTGTTATAGGGAAAGACAGGATGGTGTGATGCAGCTTGTTATGAAGTGGAGTTACTATTCCCACTCTGAAGTTGATTATTTTCCACATCTTGAACTGTTATATAGTGCTTTTACTGTATACCAAAGCAATTGGCCAATGCTAAAAATTTTTATATATAAAAAATATACCTTTTTGTTTGTAGTTTGTTTATAGTTACATTTAATATTGTCGAATGCCATCAAAATAACTTGCATTATAGCAGCTCTAATGTCATTCCATCATCAGAATCTATTTTTTCTCTCTCTTGAAGTTAATAAGACAGAAATTGCAGCTTTGTAGTGGAAAGTGCAAAGTCCTTCTTCCTGAAGACTTTACAGCTTTACCTTTGACTGTTACAAAGCACTGACACAGGAGACACCATCCAAAGATGCTAAATAATGGTCAGGAAAAAAAAATGGCCCATATCAACAATTACACGTTTTTAATCCATTTAAGTAGATCGTCCACTATACAAGTCTCTGTGTTGGCTGTTATTATGGGAATGACAACATACAAGAAAGAGTGCATTAATATCCACCTGTGATTTGACTTGCAGCCTGAGATACTGCCTGAGCTGCTGTTACAGACAATTAATCAACACCTTCTGACTAATCAGAATTGAGAATTCAACAATGAGCCACAGCTCATTGACCATTAGACACTACCAGACTCGTGGAGGACAAATTTGAGGACCAATAGATAACTATTAACTATGTCTGTCTACAATCAATAATGGGTCACCTTTTAACCTAAAACATTAATACTATTAAAAAACATTGACGGTTTTCTAATGGGATTCAAGGGTGTCCTAGTAGTGACTAGTTGTCTCTGATTGTGACCTTGTGGTAATAGACTGTGGCATTGTTGATTCAATGGACCTAATGGATATTTACTGAATTCTGTATCTTTATTCATCTTTCATTTCTCTGTCTGCAAGAAAATAGAAAATGAATCATATATACAGTATCATATATACAGTAGTGTTTATGTTCATGTTAATAGAGAATGCAAATATACCACTGGTGCAATTAACAATACTGAATACATTCTGGATATAAATGAATAACTGAATCATGAATGAGTAGATGCAAACACCACTAGACCCATTCTCAATAGGAAATGAAGCAACAAAATATATTTTTTCAACTAGCAAAATATTACACTATATTATAATTATTATCCTTTATTTGTGTGCAGAAGATGGTGAGGCTTCCATAACAATGAGATTCTCTCAGCTTGTGGAGTTCACATATGAGATTTCCCAGCACCACAGTGGTGAACAGAAGGACCTGAGTACCTCTATGGGTCTACTCACCGTCATGCAGAACAGCATGAAGCTCCATCTGATGCCGCCAACCTCAGGAACATTCGACATCATGCTGTTTGCACGACCAGGACATACTTCTGGAAAGTTCAGCTGGGTGTGTTCCTTTCTACTGGAGTGCAATGAGCCTAAGACTTCAGAGAATCTTCCCGAGAACCCTTACCTGTATTGGGGAATGACACCAGATGCTGAAGGTCTGGGATTGAAACCATGCATATATGGTAGTGAGGCCATTTTACTGAAATCGGGGTCATCTGAACTTGTGCTGCAGACTAGCAGGCCACTCATGATGCTATGTGAAATAAGCCATAAGGATCTAGATGACACTCTGGCTAAGAGATGTCTGGCCACCCAAATTGAACCCGACAAACTTACCTGTAGCATTCTTTGTCCATACATTGGTTATTACAGACTGTCTGTATTTGTCAGGGACTACGAGAGTGATAGAAACAGTTTCCAGAATGTGGGAAACTTTCTTCTTCACTGCATCGCCAACCCAATCAACTTGAATCAGCTTTTGCCTCCAGATCTCAGCCACTTTTGCGGGCCTGGAATCAGGACTGGCGACGCTGGCCTATCAAAGTTCAGCCACACAGCGGCAATAGTGAAAACACAGCAGGGAAAGTGCAACATCACCTTCCAGAACCAGCAGGATCTGGACCTTCATGCCATTTTAAAACATAGCAAAGAACAATCTGAACACCCCCTTTCTCAGCACATCTTCTTCACCCACAATGGCAGTAAGGTCACTCTCAGTGTGGCCCTGCCTGAGCCGGGAGTTTACAAACTGAGTCTTTATGGAAAGACACCATCAAACCAGGAATTCAACATGCTGTGTGATTTTATCCTTCAAAACAGCTCAGAGAGCTCATGGCCCCCATTCCCATACACTTACACAGCCTGGAGGAAGGGCAGCGTGCTGTTTGAGCCACGGTCAGGCCTACTTGAGCCACTGTGTTGGGTTCAGGTCCGCGTCCGTGTTCCTGGGGCTCGCAGAGTCACTGTGCTGGGTGAGCAAAGAGTGGATCTGCAGATCAATAAGAGTCACATTTGGGAAGGAGAAGTGTTCACAGGGAATGTGGAACAGATCAAACTCGCAGCCAGCCAGGAGGAAACATCTGATCAGATGGACATCCTGATGAGCTTTGATGTGCTGACGCCACAAAATGAGATGTAAAAAAAAAAAAAAAAAAGAAAAGAACTGGGAAAGTAGGACAGTCCAGACATGGTGCGTGGCAAGGCACTTCCAGGGTCAACGGTTTGATCCTGGTGGTACCTTTAAATTGACTGGTCCTCCATCCAGGATGTATTCCCACCTCACACCCAGATTCCCGGGATAGGCTCCGAACAACTCTGACCAGGATGAAGTAATTACTGAAGATGAATGAAGGCTGTCTGGATGCGATTTTTGCATCCAGATATTCAGTTCAGGCTAAAAAAAAAAAAAAAAAAGGAATATAGTATACATGACTGATAACTGTGAACAAAATTTGTAAGAATACCTGGCAGCTTTCATGCTTGTTTTGAATTTCCATGGAGCCTTTGTCATACCGTACATTATTTGTGTTTGTCTTTGTGTCACTTTTTTTTTTCTTCAAGGTGCTAAAGAGATATAGTCTGGTCCATAAGTATTTGGACAGTCACACAATTTTGGTAATTTTGTCTCTGTACACTGCCCCAATGGATTTACAATGAAGTAATCAAGATGTGATTGATGTGTAGACTTTCAGTTTTAATTCAAGGGATTAACAAAAATACTGCATTAACTGTTTAGGAATTACAGCCATTTTTTTACATAGTCTCTCCATTTTCACAGGCTCAAAAGTAATTGGACAAACTAACATAATTATAAATATTAAGATTATTATTAACACTTGGATGCAAGTCATTTGCAGTCAGTGACTGTCTGAAGTCTGGAACTCATGGACATCACCAAATGCTGAGTTTCTTCCCTTGAGGTGCTTTGCCAGGTGGGTCTTTCTGCCTTCAGTTTTGTATTCAGTGACTGAAAAGGTCAGGCGACTGACTCAGCCATTTAAGAACATTCCATTTCTTTGCCTTAAGAAGCTCTTGGGTTACTTTCTCAGTATGTTTTGGGTCATTATCCTATCAGATTTGCAGCATTTGACCGAATCTGAGCAGAAAGTATAGCTCTATACACTTTAAAATTCATTCTGCTACTTCTATCAGCAATCACATCATCAATAAACACCAGTGACCCAGTTCCATTGGCAGCCACACAGGCCCATGCTATAACACTTGTTTGGAACATAAGCCCTTTCTTTCGCCATACTTTTCTCTTCCCATTAATACAAGTTAATCTTGGATTCATCTGTCCAAAGACTCTTGTTCCAGAACTGGGCAGGCTTTTTTAGATGTTTTCTAGCAAAGTCTACACTGGCCTTTGTGTACTTGAGTGTTACCAGTGGTTTGCATCTTGAGGTAAACCCTCTGTATTTACAAGCCATAAAGGTGTTGGAATCAACTCCAGAACTTTAATCTCCTTAATTTGTCATGAAATAATGAGGAAACAGGCCACACCTGGCCATGAAACTGCTTATCAGTCAATTGTCCAATTACTGTGAAAATGGAGGGACTATGCAAAAACACGTTGTAATTTCTAAATGGTTAATGCAATATATTTGTTAAACCCCTTGAATTAAAGATGAAAGTCTACACATCTTGATTGCTTCCTTTCAAATCCATTGTGCAAAATTCAGAGAATTGTGTCACTGTCCAAATACTTATGGACCTGACTGTACATTTCACTAAATATGTGTTTCAGAATTAGCACAGATAAAGAGAGCTAGGTTTCTACCTATTATAAAATTGAATGCATCATGACATTCTAAATGAAGTTATGTAAAATGTGTGCACTTTGGTACACTGGAGAATGAAGATTTTAAAACTATTCACTGTTAGAAACTCTAAAAAATAGCATATTTAGCTTTCAAGTATTATCATCTTGTCTTACTTGTTTTTTATTTTAAAATAAAGTGCCTTCCCAACAAAAATATTTATCTCTATAATGGTTCAGCTTGAAAATCTGTGTACCAAACTACGCTTCAGTTAGAGGCCAAATAGCATAATTCATAGAATTATATTTTTTGCCATTTTTTCATTTTACCATCAAGTTTTATGCATATAAATACAAAAACACTGCATCAGCATTCAGCACTTGGCAAAGTCTGCAAATCAGCTCTCAGTTGGTCTGGTAATCAGTTTAAGAGTCACAGCACAGGAGCAGCAAGGCCATGCTCTCATACACACCATATAATCACGTCACAGCAACACACGAGCTGAGCCGCTTACGCAAGGCAGCAAATGCAATCTGTTCTCACTGTCTTTGACACATGCACTATTTTTACACTTCCAAGAACGATAACAATTGTTTAGTCCCCCTGAAGTTACAAAGACTGAACAGCCAGGTTTATGTTTGGCTAAGATATTGATATTAGGTCTGTTGTTTTTTTCTTGACACTCTTTCTTGGCTGATTAGCATCATTCCTGTCTCACTCTGTGAGAGGCTGATAATGAAGGGGCACCTTCTGCTGGCAAATGGCAGGGTTGCCAGGTCTCAGCAAAATATCCAGGCCAACTAAATCTCAAAAAAAAAAAAAAAAAAAAAAAAAAAACCCCTAAAACTAGCCCAAAAATGTTGGCGGCATATAACAGTAAAGTGACAATATAATTTAAGTTTGTTCATCTGTTGGAAAAAAAAAAAAAAAAACATTGACGGATTATTTGCCTTAAAACCTTGGTGAGTATCCATTTGGTGTAAATAATGACCCTGGAAACCCTGGTGAATGTATACCTGCTGAATATACAGTATATTTGCTCTATATGAAGCATAGATCACTTGATAATAGGTCAGACACTCAGCTGAGTTATATTTAGCACTCACTAATGAACTGAACTGAACACTTTTCTTGCTTCTGTGTGGCTAGGTCATAAGGACACTGGATATTCATTCATTTTGCTTTTCCTCAAGTAACCAGACAACCAGAGCACTAAAGCATGAATCATCGTCGTGCAAAATTGATTTACAATGCAAATCCAACACACCTGACTCTAATATTCAAATGCTGCTAGAGAGCTTGATTAGCTGGATCAGAAGCACACAGATGTCACATCGGCTGTGGACTATTAAAATTGGTCAACTGCTCCGGGTAACTGCCACGCCTGCTGAACACAAACAGCAAATGCACACTGTTGTATGTTGCCATCCTTTCTAATCTGTTCACATACATTCTAGGGGTGAAAAATGCATGTACTTGTCAGGTAAGCTGCAGAGACAGATGTAGGTGCAGGTTGATATTTATTTAAATAACCAGGCAAACAATCCAAAACACAATCCAAAAAGTCAGTGTCAACCAGCAAACCAGCAAATCCAAAAGGGACAAAGTAACAACAGAAGCAGAGCCAAAACCAAAAATACAATCCCATGCAGAAAACCTTGAAAATGGCACTGGGTTTACTAAGACAAGACTTCACATTGGGTGTGTGAGAAAGTCTGGGTTATTTATTGCATGTATGTGATTAAAGACAAGTGAGTGCAATCAGAAGTCTGGCAATGCAGACCAGGTGAATGAGTCAGGTGACTGACTTTCTGCCGTGTTGTTTAGCAGCGGTGGGTTCTGGGACATGGAGTTTGTGGCTGAAACTGGCTGGGACATGACAGTACTACAGAATAAGACATCTCATTTGCCTCCAACATAAAATGAATTACTAGCCTTTAAAATTCACCATCAAATCTAAAGAAGTATGATAAGTTAACTGTACATTTGGTAAATTAGCAAGTTAACATATTTTAGGTAGCTGGTTAAGTTTTGTAAATTGTGCTTTAGCATTCATTCAGAAAAGCTTAGCTAACCAGCAAGTACTAGATTTGTTGTATTAGATTTGTCTGAGATAGCAGAATCTAATCATAGATAGCTAATCACGCAGGACCGGGCATGAGAAACCTGTGGTCAGCTCTTTTCATTAGTTAAAATCATGCAGGATCGGGCATTTTTACTTTTGAATACTTGAGTATTTTTAAACATAGATACTTTTTTCTTTCACTCAAGTAGATTTTTGCCCCCATACTTTTAATTGAGTAAGATTTTGACAGCTACTCTGTAATTTTTCCACCGCTGTTCAAATCAGGCCTGCAACCATGTCAGCTCACTGTAGTTAAGTAAGTGAAGTTCGTAATTTCATTCATATATTAAAAAAAAAAAATCAGTTCTCAAGAAAAGCAATGTCACTGTTTAGGATGTTAACTCCTCTAATGTCCTCCATGAAGGAAAGAAAATATTTAGAAGACTTTAAAGTGTGTGTAACTCTTGTGTAACAGTCTGAACAGTGCTGTAGTTACTTTTGACGTCTGAATAGCTTTGTGTGCAATTTATTCAATCTGGGCCATAGTCCAACTGTACTCAATGAGCCAGGACAGTGCATGTCGTTTCTACTGAGTTTTAGCTGACACTAGAGGTCACTTCATTTTCTAGTGTAAGGACAAGCCATATGGCAGACTCTGTATTGAGCTTCTAGCCTGTAATATGCAAACAAACCATATTCAATCTTTCACTTAGGTATAAAACTACAGCATGTTTTACCTGGAGTCACTCTGGGAGAATGGAGACAGAGGGCTAGAGCAGGGTCAGCTATATATTTTTGTGTGCAGTTTGAACTTTTTATATTTAATTGTACTTTGTATAATTTATTTGATGACTTTGCTGTGCAGGTGCTTCTGGACTTTATCATGGACCTGAGCATTAATAAACCATATGGAATGTCAACCAAGCATATTAATTGATGTTTGTTTAAGAGCATATGGCCCAACTCACTTAGAGGTGTGTATGCTTCTGATAATTTTTAGTATGGTCTATGTTCTATACACTACCAGTTAAAAGATTATGTGGTGTCCAAGAAAGGCTTAAACAAATCAAAACTATTTGTATTGTGTTCTAAAAGAAATCTTGAAAAAAATATGAAAATATTTGTTTGGGGAAACAAATGAATTTAAAGTAAAATCTGCTTGTTCCAAATGTAAACTAATTGAAAAATACATTTTGAGAAATTTTAGAAATATTTCTACGTGGGCATTAATGTTACTATTTATGTTTGTCTTAATAAATATATATTCAAGCTAATGAGTTCAATTTTTCAATTGTATACATTTTAGTATTTGTTAAATATTTTTTAAAATATTTAGGACTGGTATTGTATGCATTAAGGTTTTTAGTTAAAATGTTGCATTATTTTTTACATTTAGTGTATTTATATATATATATATATATATATAAAACAAAATGAAAATATTATTCAGTAAGACAATATCTAACTGTATGTGTGTATATATATATATA
>CM075011.1:7507364-7542676 GCA_037576675.1 Pangasius sanitwongsei
TATATATATATATATATTAGTATCCAGTTAGATATTGTCTTACTGAATAATATTTTCATTTTATGTTGTAAGTGTATGATTTTACAGAATCTTATGATAAACAAGGTCTTGATGTCTGCAAACTTATTCTGTATATAATTGAATGAAAGAGTGTCTCTTTATTGTGAATCCTGTTATAGAAATAGTGTGTAATGCAGTATAAAGGTCTTAGGCCAGGTTTGTGTTTTCTCAAAAAGAATAACAAGAGTCTAAAAGCTTATAGAAAATATACTTTTCTCTAATGATACAGATATGACACTAGACACTACACAATACACAGGAAAGGCTTTTTTCATGGGTCTGATCTGCTCTCGGCACACTGAATAACAGACAAAATTGCACAAATGAGAATCTTTACAGTGTCTAAATATTGAAACATTGAAAAAGCTGTTTATAACCCAGATTTCAGATTCCCCATCTAACCCTACAACATACGCTGTGAAGAAGGCAGGCTGAGAAAAGGTCAGAGCATTATAAATAGCCATGCTTCCACATTGTCAGCTCAAGAACAGAGATTACCCATCAAGCCATCACTTTGACAGAGCTGATTATTGCAGGACACTATCAGTTACTGCTTCTCTATTCTGGGTCAGCGTACAAGGGCGACGGGGGCGATGTGTATAGATCATACGCTCAGGGACGTAGGGGAAATTTCCTCAGATTGTGTGTACTCACAAATTCACTTCTGTTATATATTCCTACTTCTATTGTGGATAATATTTAATAAAAATAATGCAGATGTTTAGTAATCCATGCTTACATCACATTTACGCTTCACTTCATTGTGTTTCTGTTTATAGTTTTACTCTGTCCTTACTTTAGAATCAGACCTTTGTAGGGAAACCATTACAAGAGAAGGGCTTATTTTATTTTCCTTCATGACGCACCAAAGTGGAGAGAAAAAGCGATATCTGAAAGAACAAAATGTGCATTCTACTTCAGAGAAACAATAAAATACAATGGACCCCATGAATATCCAGTCTAGACCTATAAATCTAGAGTTTCTACAGACAAGTACTACTAGACCATCTCACTGGTTGCAAACGAAATTCATTAGATTTCATGCAATCTATAAAACAGGCTGGCTATTCTAACATGGATGAACAGATCATAAAATGTTCTTTTTAAAATTTACTGCTGCTCCCCTTAAGCAGGCATGTATGAATCTTAAGGATTTATATGTCCTGGAGTATAAATCAAACAAATAGGATTACTGTCACAATGTGCTCTTCTAATAAATCAACACTTACTCAAGGCTAAGCACCCTGAGGCTTCATCCACCACACTAACACAGGTAAATTTCCTCTTATCTGTTTTGCCTTTCCATCCACATTAAAATGGCATTTTTGACCATGAATCAAAACACATTTTAAATCCAGTCTCAAAAGTGGATTAATCTGAAATTGTGGATGAGGGAAATGCATATTTTTCATAACACTGACCTATGATTGTTATGTAGTCTCTACAATTTCTAGACGGCAGAAGGTATTGCGACCCCATTTTCTGTATTAGCTATCATAATTTCATGTTTAACTGCTTTGTATACTATACAAAGTATATATATATATATATATATATGGGAGCTATGTGGGGGATCGCCACACTTAAATAATTTACAGTTTCATCTTATATTGCACATAAAGTAGGTATGGTGTGTTACGCAGTATATATATACAGTGTTAGCGTACACAAGCAGCGGTGGTGTGAAAGAATGTTCATGTTGTCAAAACAAGCGAAAATGGCGAAAATTATACGGGTCAAACATCCAGTGCTCAAACCCAGCATGTTGCTTTCTATCTTTTTTTCACATTTTATTGTTGGCACAGAAACTTTTGGGGAAACAGACCTGAAAATACTGAAACATAACAATGGTCCTTTCAAATTTCCTCATGTTAGTGTGCAGTGGGCCTAAGAATACTCATTAAATATGGCTTTCATTCAATCAGTCAGTATGCTAAACATGAGTCCAAGGCAAATATGCTTCACCATTTTGACTGAAAGATTGAAGAAAGGCCTAATCACTAGGACAAATTTATCACCAACTATTTACAAAAGAAGTTTTTTAAAGCTGGAAAGCTTTCATTATTTCCCTATAGAATAACTCAGCGGGTTATCAATCATGCAGTTGCATTACGAGAACAAAAGATGCATTTCTATTTTTGTCTCTAACAACAGGAGTCTACTACATGGGGTTTATAAAGCACAGCCATGAATCCGGCTGTCAGTTGCTGCTTCAGACACAGTCGTGCAGGTACCCATGCATGTTTAATAAGTGGTGACATCATGGGAAATAATCGACATATTGCCCAGAGCCAAAACTAGATTAATAATGTCATCACAGAAGTTTAAACTGACTGTTGATTTTCTTCACTTAGAAAATGAAGCTTGTGCTATTCTGTGATGACTGAATATTCATATCATTAATCTTTGTCATTTGAATTATTTAAAAGCATTATTTACAATGATTATTAATCAAAATGTTACAAATTTGTGGTTAAAGCAATTCCATGATTCCAATAATGAGGTCTTGCATTAACATAATTGGTAGAGCCTTTTGAGAAATTATAGAAATACTCCTTTTTTTTTTTTTTTTTACTTAATCCCTGTCCAGTTGATCTGTAGCATTATGTAGTAATGTCTACTGACTCTATTTTTCTCTCTTAAAATTATTTTTTCAATCTGACAAACTAGTCACATCTCTGAAAGGACAAATTATAAAGATTTAGAGCTTAAATACCATATACTGAAGAATTCATGAAAGTGTTCTACAAAAATATGCTTTGCATAATTGATGTCCCAACAACTGCCCTTAGACTTCCATTATAATGAGTTTCAGATAAACAGGTTTTCTGCTTATTCCTTACGAATAAGAATCTCCTACAGGGAAATGATTTGAAATTCTTCACACACACAGCCTATGCTACATATAACAGGCAGATCACTGTAGTACAGCTTTAATCATTCAATCAAGGACTGGTTTCGACAAAATTGTTGCACATAATTAAGAAAATACACTCTGACCCTCAAGAACATCAAGAAATCATTTATAAATCTCATATTCTGCCTACACCATATTTGACATATGGATGCACTATGCACTAATACAATGAGAGTCTAATCCTCACTCTGTAGTATTTATATATATCTGGTGTGGAAGAACAAGCTTCACAATAGTACTTATAGCACTGAACAGAGCTGATGAATTTAGCACTGTTAATCTGCCATGTTCTCTGAAAGAGGGTCAGAGTGTTTTTGCCACCCTACTGCGATTTCATTACCATTAACCCAGTGTCAGGAGGCTGATTTCGGTCAAGGATTGGCCCTCTGCCTTGGCCCGCTTCTGTAATGACCACACTACTCGTAACTGTGATCTTTTAGGAAAGACTTCCAGCAATATCATTAGTAAACAGATGGAGACTAGCAAAAGATGAGCCCCTTCTATTATACCAAAGTCTATTTAAGCATCAGTAAATATAGAAGATTCACAACTATTTGAGCTGAAACAAAATAAAATGAGACAGATATGACTGGAGACACAGTCATGTTTCCTACATAGCCCATGACCTTGCTAGAAGAATAACTCTCATTTGGGCCACATTTACTTGAGCACAGTACGCAGAAGGTACACATTATACCTAATGAATTACAACTTTACAGTCAACTGAGACTTCCCCTAATGAAATATTCCATTATTTTGTAAATGTTGTGGAAGGGTAATGCAAAGGTTGCCAAATTTTGTAGATCTATGGCAAATGTGCATTATATCCTCTGTGTCTAATTTCCTCAGGATTTAAAAGTTGCTAATGGTCAGTCCAATTACACTGCATTACTTACTTGATGTTATTTGTTTATAATAGTGCAGTAGCACACAAGTCGAGCAAATATAGCAAATATATTTGCTTATAATATAGCATTTATCATCTTCATATTAATCGATGTTAGAAGTATTTATATGCTAGCTGTTGCTTAGTAGCCATGCTTGATTTCTGCTTTGCTATGATTGTGTTTTGTTAAGCAGGTGTAACACCAATTCACCAGAGTCGTAGCCAGTGCATAAGACCAGTTCACCAGTGGTGTAGCCAGTACGTAACACCAATTCACCAGTGGTATAGCCAGTACGTAACACCAATTCACCAGTGGTGTAGCCAGTACGTAACACCAATTCACCAGTGGTATAGCCAGTGCATAACACCAGTTCACCAGTGGTGTAGCCAGTGCATAACACCAGTTCACCAGTGGTGTAGCCAGTGCATAACACCAGTTCACCAGTAGCACAGTCAGTGTTTAACATCAATGCACCAGAGTCGTAGCCAGTGCATAACACCAATTCACCAGTGGTGTAGCCAGTGCGTAACACCAGTTCACCAGTGGTGTAGCCAGTACGTAACACCAGTTCACCAGTGGTATAGCCAGTGCGTAGCACCAGTTCACCAGTGGTGTAGCCGGTGCGTAACACCAATGCACCAGTGGCATAGCCAATGCATAACACCAAGGCACTAGAGGCAAGCCAGGAATTCATTTCAGGGAATTATCTGTACAATTGAATTGATAAGTGTGACATGCCCATGCATTAATTAAACTTTTGGGTGGATTGTCAGACAGTAATGGTATTTATAATTTGTCATGTAATTATTTAAGACACAATCTATCATCAATATTATTAATAATATTAATAATAATAGGAAATAAAATACCTTTATAACAGCTTCACTTTCAGCTTATTGGCTATTAAGGTATCATCATATTCTATGCTAATCATATTCAGGGCCTGGTACTTTCCGTAGATAGGCAATAAAACCTTAAGCATTTGTGGATGCAGTATTCTTTTTTGTGTATTAAGGATCCAATAAATCTAATTACGCTCCAATTATTTTTTATTTTGGAGTTTTGTTAGTAAAATATGTAAGACATGTGCATTATTTATTTATTTATTTATTTATTTATTTATTTATTTATTTAAGCGAATTATATTCTAATTAACTTCAATTACATTATTCTTTTATGTCACTTTACTTTTAAGTCCTGAAAAAATGATTTAGCAATAGGTGAGTGAGATGTGGAAATGTGGTGTTTAGGAGATTGATAAATGAATAACCACTCTTTGATAAAGCAAACATTTGGGCATTTATCATACGTATTTTAAGATGTAACAGTCAGGGTGTTTTTGTTTTTTTTTCATTAAAGCTAATCATCTACCCTGTATCAGGTTGGCATTGCTGTCACCCTTTTAGTTGGTTTTCATGGCGTATATTGATATTGATTCTTTGAGATTAAAATATTATGATGAATACAGTTGCTGCTGTGGACACACTAATATTCTACTATTCAAGTCACAGAATCAATTCCACTTCACAGGTTTTAATTATGTGCATTCAGTTTGGTCTTGAATTTCCTTTTCACTAATAAAAAAACCCATTCATGTGTAGTTTAAATGTAAGTAAGCAAGTAAGTAAGTAAGTAAATAAATAAATAAATAAATAAGCTGGCTGAGCTTTAAGAATCATTTCTTTCTTTCTTTCTTTCTTTCTTTCTTTCTTTCTTTCTTTCCCTCAGTTGATTAGCCTTATATTAAAAATCAGTTATTCTAACACTAATAATAATTACTATACTGAAAGTGTAATACTATTAAAATAATAAAAATAAAATACTGAAAACATTAAACATGGCAAGGGTCAGAGTAATCAACAAGACAGGAGTAACAATGCTCAAAAAGTACACAAATCTGTCTAGTTGTCAAGACTTCGCGATGATACCGAGGAACAGGAAGTGTATCCGGATTTGAATGTGGCGTTTAGTAATAGTAATAATTCTATAATAGTATAATAATAAACTTTAAAATGCACTTGTAGTACAGTTTAAAATGTACTAAAGTATAATTTCTTTCTTTGTAAAAGTACTGCATAGCAGCAAACACTGAAAAAACACGTCTTTTAAAGGGAAGGAAAAGTTGTTGTTTTTTTAAATGGAGAAAAATGGACTGTTTCCAACTACTGGTTGGATTTAAGTTCATCTAGTATAGGGACCTCTACACATCGTGGCTCTACACATTTTTTACCTTTGAAATAGAGGCTTCTCTTCTGAGCAACAGAGGCAAAAAGTTCTCCGAGAACCTCATGTAAATAGGAGAAGCTTTAGCTTTTTATTTTCACCCAGCAATACCTACTCACAGAAGTGGAACTAATGAAGAGAGCAGAGGAAACATATGGCTTCTCTCTCACACTCCTCTTCTCTGAGCACTCAAGGTGCAACTGAAAAGCCATTAAAACTCTGTTGATGAATGAAAGGATGAGTGGTTTCCTGTTGGCCTAACCTCATTGACCCTGACTCCTTTTTTTATTTATTTATTTTGAGCAATGTTAACATTTGGACCTGGTGAACTACTTAAAGTCTTCTTTCTGTACACTATCCCTAAGGCACAAATAGATTGAGTGTTAATCTAACTACAGAGGAGTATATCATCTTGAGATATTTATCAGCAGACATTCGAGACGTAACCCTGAGGCTCAGTGTGATTGTGCGAATCCCATGTGGTTGCTCTCAGTCCCAGTACAGAGCTGTAGAAGTGTTTCCAGCATGTAGAGCAGGTGTGTACCAGTACACAGAGGCCTCTTAGACCCTGACCCTGTTCTGTCCAGCATTTTAGGATAGATGTGACTGGCAGTAAGAGCAGCTGGAACAGAGAACACTCATGATGAAAGTTACCCAGCGATAAAAGAGCTGTGCTGACACGTGAACTTCGTCTCCTCAGCCAAATTATTCCCTCAGCACTGACTAAGTGTGTTCATCATGCTTTAGAGTGCACCAGGCATAAACCATTTGTTTCTGTGGGATAAACGTTACTCTAAGGACTAATATTTATCTCTCTACAAATATATAAAAAAGTCTAGAGTTCATATAATGCTGTTTATGCTAAACTGAATCTCCTTTAGTCATTGTCTATTAATAGATTCATTATCATCTGTTACCAGTGGTAAAAGTATACAAATTTCATGTGGAAGTATAACTGCAAATATTCATCCATAAAGGACTCGAGTAAAAAGCTTCAAATTATTTACTTAAATTATTTAGTACAGACTCTTAAATTTAAAATGCACTTAAAGCTGTATGTGTTTTTTTGTGTAAAATGAAAAAGTGATTATTGATTATTAAGAAAACTACTGTACAGTATAATATGATGTTTCTGCAATCATGGGCAATGCTGCTTGATCGGGCAGTCACAAAGAGAAGTAACAGCTTACAGTAGCTTAAAGACAGGCTCTTGTTTAAGGTAAGAGGGCTTTCTCTTTTATTTAATACAGTAAATTTGACATTCACACTGATGTGCACAATAATGTTATTTTTATTCCCATAACATTTGTGTAATACTGAAGCAATATGTGTAATACTGAGGAAACAGTAATAACTCGATTACACTCATCATGCCATTTGCACTGTTTTTTTTTTCATGCCTTATATTCCAGTTGCACTGTTGATAACATTCCATTTGCTCATCACTTGCACTTTACTGCCACCATACCTCATTGTCTCTTTGTACTTTACACTTAATGCAACGTGCTGTTTTGTACTTCTAGTTAGATGCTAACTTTATTTCGTTGGCTTTGTACTTGTACTCCGCTCAATGACAATAAAGTTGAATCAAATCTAAATCTAAACTAATAACAACAGTAGATAATTATATCCTCAGTATCGAGAAATATACTCCACCAAACTCAATTGATATATGGGGAAAATAATCAACGACAGGTGGTGTGATGCAGCCCAAAACCAAAGTTTATTATTTTCCAATAACTGCATGTCCCAATGTGTTTTCCTTCTCTTATACCATAGCATTTTGCCTACTATGACACTTTTTATTTATTAATTGTACATTTTATCAATTTATAGTTACATTTAACGCTGTGGAACGTCTTGTTATCACTTACATTGTAGCAGCTATAAACAGTGTTCCTTCACATTTTTCCCTCTGAATTTCATAAAGGCAAAAACCCACCTGTCATGCTACCAAGAAACCTCAAAGTCCTCCGCCCTGAAGACTTTCTCATGTCAGAAAACTTAAAGGAACATTTTTTACCTTTGAATGTTTCAAAGTGCTGACACAAAAACTATCAACATGTTGGTTTTTTTTTTAATCCACCTAATTGTAACGTCCGGCATACAGTTCCCTGTGTAAGTTACCATAGTAACGATAATGTATTAGAGCGGGCACATTAATATAATTAATTTGAATGGATTATATAGCCCACACTATTGTCAGAGCTGCTGTTATAGATTACGGAAGACCATCTGACTGATCAGAATCAAGACCAGTGCTGTGATATACATTTATACATGAAATCTTTGTCTTTATGTATTTACTTTTTCCACTTATTATACTTTTTATGCACTTATTTCAACTTATTTTCGCTCAGTTATAATACTTTTAATTGAGTAAAAATTTTTGGCTATCCTACACACTGCTGAGCATAAAATCTTGTTCACTCTCTTCTAAAGTGTTATAACTGCTAAGCCAGGCTTTGATTGTTTTTTGGGTGCTCAAATTTGCAATCTCATTAAGTAAAGAAATGGAATAACATTGTTATGTAGATATAATGATACACTACTCTCCACACAATTGCTTAGAACAACAAATACAACCCTCTGGAGTATGAGGTACTTTTGAACTGTTTGTCACAGATTTAGTTTCGTAGGATTATACCACTGTCTCGGAGTTATTTGTAAGAATATGACATGATGTGTTTTGGATGCAAGGACGCATCCACCGATTCTGATGCTGTCTCAGAGAGTCTGTTTATTATTGTTTGATTTTTTTTAATTTTATTCAAGTGTAGTTAACCAACTTTCCTTAACTAATCTCCGGGACCATAGTGCTGAGGTCTATCTGTTTCATCATAACAGCGAATTTCACTAATTGGGTTTCTTTCTTCTTTGTTATTGAAGGAGGCTTGTTAGTGTAAATCTGGTTGAGACTGCAGTCTTGAATATTAACATACTGTTTCTCTTAGAGTTAAAGCATTTCCAATCCCAAAGAGGATTTCCCTCCTCTTTTCCTCAAGGTTGCGTCATCTACAGAGAAAATGGAATATATATATATATATAAAGTAAAATCATGACTTTTTTTGGTCTTCCTCCAGGTTCTCTGTGAGTTTGTCAAGGGCAATATAAATGGTGGGATTTAATGCTGTTTTCAGAGAGAGATCAGCAGATGGTGTATGGCATATCAGAGTTATAGTGTCCAATGTCAAGGAGCCAAGTTATGCTGAAGCTCTTAGTGTAATAGGCTGTTCAGTACTGAGCAGGTTTATGCATCGGCGCTTTAAGAAATGATCAAAGATATGACATTAAACCATGGGCAAAACTTATAAAGCTGTTGGCTGCAAGTGTCCATTTAAATAACTGCAATTTCAATTTAAATAACTGCAACCCTGATCAGAATAAAGAGGTTACTGAAGATGAATGAATGAGTGAATGAATGAATGAATGAATGAATGGTAATGCAGTAACTTTGATAAACAGTAGGGGGTAGTATATCTACAAAGGAAAACTGGCTTTGGGGAAACTTTCTCACAACACACACACACACACACACACTTTAAACATATGTAACTATGACTCATCAAAATTGTTGTATACGTCTCATTGTTCTTCTTCTCCGCCTCATCATCCTCTTCATCTACTCAACTCATTTCATCATTAGCAAATGGACATAATGAGCTCATCTCTATTAGCTAATGCAATTTAGAGTGCTCAGCTGTGTCTGGATTCAATTTGACCGAAGTTGGAGTTTCTGAACCTTGATGAGAATAGCAGTGCTCAAAAATAAATAAATAAATAAATAAATAAAGCTTGAGGAAGAAAAAAGTTTTTAAAAGAAGAAGAAGAAGAAAAAAACAGTCAGCATTTTTAGAAGAATACCTATTAGACTGTTAACAACTAACTCTGTCTGATTGCATCTGAAGAACTAAGATGATTGCCTTTACGCAGGGTCTGATTGCAACCCACAGTTAAAGGTTCAGTGCAGTTCACTGTTAATATATTTCTCTCCACTCATCCCTCACTCTCTACAAGTGAGCTACTGAAACTTTTATCTCACGTCATCTCCTAAGGTCATCTCCTAAGGTCAACTCCTGCAGAAATATTTAACAAATGAAAGCAGATCAAGAGATCAGATGTTAATATCAGAGCAGTCTCCATGTTTTTTGCTGTCCACTGACAAATTGTGGGCCAACAGCAACCCTATATATCAACATGCAGCTGACAGAATGTCATTGCCGGTTCAGGGGAAGTTTGGAAGGATGACATGCTCTGTGTGTCAGGAAATGCTAGATCAGGGCTTCTGTCTGTTTAGCCCAAGGTCTGGCTGGCCACTCAGAGATGATGGACGGGTGCTGATAGATATACAGCTGGAGCCATTACACTGGAAATATGCTTTAACTGTATCACAATCCCAGACAGAAAGAAAGCAAGACAGGAAAGAGAAAAAGAGAGAAAATGTGCCAATACGACAGTTAATCCCCAGCCTCAATGGTCATGTGGAGGATCTCTCTGCAGATAGTGTTGTCCTCGCTCCAGTCAACACAGATGCCAGACCATTGCCAGTCATTCAGCGAAATGTGAGGCACAGCAAGTCTGAGAGCTTAGAGCCGAACTTACAGATCATAGCAGTCTGTTTCAAATCTCTGCTTCACCATACGGCCATGATTTCATGAATACTGCTTATTCCTGGTGTTGTGTTCAGGCCAAAATGATCATATTACTGTCACAAAGGTCATATTACAAAGTCACATATACAGTAAATATCACACAAATTACGTTCAGGTCATCTGAGAGCACCAAGGTGAACTACATCTGTGACTGTTGTGTTTAAATATGAAACAAAATGGCTTACATTCGTCCCATTTCTTATTGATACTTAAACCAGCACTGTTGAATTCTTAAATCTGATTGGTCAGAAGGTGCTGACTAATTTACTGTAGTACCAGCTGGGACAGGGAATTGCATGGCAGATGCTCCACACAATCTAAGCCTAATAATAGACAAAATAAAAAAAATACATTACTGTTGAAATGGTGAAGTTTTCTGTAAGCAGACATTTATTTAACATTTATGGAAAGAGATTCCAGTATCAGTGCTTTGTAATGGTCAGTGGGGTTTCAGGACAAAGGACTTTGCGCTTTCTGGTTTCTCAGTCTTTTTTTTTGTCTTATTACTTTCAAGACAG
This sequence comes from Pangasius sanitwongsei, assembly GCA_037576675.1. NCBI lineage: Eukaryota > Metazoa > Chordata > Actinopteri > Siluriformes > Pangasiidae > Pangasius > Pangasius sanitwongsei. The sequence continues at coordinate 7,518,622 of CM075011.1, forward strand.
TGAGAAAAAGAGGGTCTGCAGAGAGAGTGATTGTTTATAGCTACTATAATGTGAGTGATAAAAGGAACTAAATTGTTCAGGGATGTTAAACAGTTGAAAGTACAGTGTGTCATTTTCATTTGATTAAAAATTGTAATTGTAATCATTGACAAATTTCCATTTGTATTTTGTAGTATATTGCAAGTTTTGCATTGGGCCACATCACATCATCCCATTGTTGATTATTTCTATATTTCTAGTTGATTAATGAATTCTCAAATCTGATCGGTCAGAGGGGGTTATTTACTCTTCTATAACAGCAGCTCTGACAGTAGTGCTAGCTGTAATTGAAATTACAGGTTTATATTAATGTGCTCATTCTAATACTTTATCATTTCTAAAGTTACAACTTATTGACAGGGACTATTGTCTTAACTCACAGTAAGGGTAATAAACATGCAAGAATATTTTTTTAAGCTATAGGGTGATCTGCATAAATGACAGACAAGAATACGAGTCCTGAATTAATTGCCTTAAGACAAGAGCAACAATTTGCTGTGAAATGATCTGATGGGTTCTGTTTATTTTAAGTCTGGATCTCATGGCCATAATTATCATAAAAGCCTATAAAAGTTTCCTCTTCCGTTAAGCATTCAGGCTGCAGAAGACTTTTGGCTCATCAAGGGTGCTTTTGACGTCCCTCGGTTCTGTTTGTTCAACCTGGCAACCAAGTGCATTCCAATTAGCTGGTTATGTAATGGGGGCAGGCTCTTCACCTCCTGCTTAGCACCCTTCATCTATAGGCTGAGCCAACACCATCTGTGAAATATCCTTTTCTGCCTGAACGCTAATGTGTGCTGTGTCTTTGTTTTATGCTTCTGTTCAACCTAAGTATTGATTTGTGTTACCTTATTTCCTCATTTATTGAACGCTACAGTATATCTGACCTTGGGCTAGCTTAAAGGAGGAAGAGAGTAGCATTACAAATGAATACGGTATTATACAATTACCGTGCAGGATGTGTTTGTAAACACCGTTATCCACAGAGAAAGTGGCTTTTACACACTGTGCACAGTTCACGGAAGAACAGAGCACAGAGCTTATCGGGAGAAAAATAACTATTTACTTAATGACACAGGAGGGAGTAGAGAGGACGTCAGCCATGGAGAATGAATCTTCCACAGTGGAACGAGGGGCACGGCGTGAACACAGAAAACATTAAAATGGTTTTGAAAATACAACTTGCATATAGTACACTCCAGAGGAAACCAATATCTCCTCTGCTCAAATTGCTACAGGATTCAAGTACGAGATTTAATCTAATATTGTGTGCAAGGACCAAAGACCATTACTGCAAAGTTATATTATACCTATAAACATCAAACACATATGATAATTACTGAACTTTAATTTTCTACATTCAGTGCTCTTCAGTATTAGGTGCAATTTCAAATCCAAAGAACACAACAGCAAATGTAAAGACACACTTTCTATAGTAAGGTCATGGCATACAAAACAAAAAGAACTTTCTGATTTGATGCATGAGGCTGTCATTTTCCCATTTTGTTTTTGTCCACATTTTGAAAAGGAGTTAAATGGAGTGCTTAATACCTTCCAGTCCAGCGGTCATGTGTAGCATGTTTTGTGTTGCTCCCAGGGGTGTGTGGTCTCTAGAGGATAGGCTGGGGATAGAGAATCCCACAGGAAATGGGGTAAGACACACAACATGGGTCAAGAGATATCTGAGTCATTCCATCACACATCTGGCACTGCAGACACAAGGGACAGGTAAACATACACAAACAAATAAATCTATACACTAAGGCAAGCAATACATGCACATAAAGTGTGAACAGGAGGACATGGGAGAGTTGACAGAACCCATTTGCAGACTTTATTAATGTCATATGGGAAAGGGTTCTTAAGAGTTGAAAGTGACTGGGCAGGGTTTACAGATGCAGTCATGGGGCAGGGTTCTGGGGATCAGAAGTAGCTGGGCAGGTTTTAGGGATACAGTCAGAAGTAGCTGGACAGGGTATAAGGATATGGTTATGGGGAGGGGTTCTTAAAGTTTGAAAGTTCGCTGGGCAGGGTTAGAAGTGGACAAGAAGACTTGCAGGACAAGTAGACTGTGGCCATGGGGAAATGTATGTGGTCAGCAGCAAATGTGTGGATGGGCTGGAGCATTCAGACGGAGCTCCAGTGGTGTTGAGGGGACCAGTGTGTGCTGTGAGGGCATTCCCTACTACATTGCACTGCCACCTCTGACCTGAGCTGTTGACATGTTAAAGTTGGGCCCATGGATGTATGTTGTGGTTCTGACCTTACCACTTGTATGTCCCAGATTAATCAGACCAGGCAATGTTTTTCTCCAGTCTTAGGCTGTCTGGTTTCAGTCCGGGTTTCACCTGCTAGGGCCTTAGATTCTTGTGCTAGACTGAAGGGAGTGGTGTCCGATGTTATCCTCTGCTGCTGTGGCCTACCCATCTTGTTTGATATAAACATTAAATAAAGCTCTTGAACAGTGTTTGCATGATTTTATGCATTGCACGTGCAAATTGGATAACTGCATGCAAAAGCAAGTATACAAGTGTTCTTGGTGATGTGGGGGGTACATATGTATTTATGAAGGTTCAAGAATTGTACACACAGTATACTGTATGTATATATCTTGTGTGTGTGTTTTTGCCCCAAGTATTATTTTTTATACTGCTGCAGAATGGAGTTTGTTTTGTGGATAAGTACATGCAAATGCCCATAATATATCTTTATTACCTTTCCTTCTTTCTTTCTCTCTAATGTAAAATTCTCTTCATATTATATATTTTTTCTTAATTTTTTTTTTCTCTTATCCTTTGCTTTCCTTATTGTTTTTTCCCATTTATTCTCTTAATAAATATAAAAAGGACACTGAGACATCCCAGAGGTTATGGCGTCTTTTTTGCCACATCCATTGCGTACATTGAGCACAACCTCATTCGTTCAGCCTCATTCATTCAGCTTTTTCATCTTCTTCTTTCACCATTGTACATTATTCTGCCAGTGTTATTTGAAGAAAGCCAGACTCGGCTGCGACCCAAGGATTCTGTAATAAAGAGGGACTTGGGAGGACTCCAGGTTAAGTGGATCCATTGGCAGTTAATAAAATGAACAAAATTCAAATCTCAGAATCCAAAGGTCAGGGTTATATAGGGCTCTAACTTGCAGGCTTTCACAAGTATTTGCAAATGAAACTGAATACATCAGTAGATACAAAAACATTAACAAAGAACATGCATATGTAATAGCCATGGTGGAAAAATCTTGTACACATGCCCATAGAGGTGCAATAGGAAATAAATAGCAGCAGTAAATCATATGCACAGTGTTTATTCTGAATGGTCAATTCTGTGAAGCATGACACTGAGGATTTTCTCCTGTACACTGATGACTTGGGTACATCTTCTAACATTCTGACAGATGAATGTCATGTGCATTTTTACATGGACTTGCACAATGGCTGAGTGTTGTCTAAAGACAGTAAATATTTGAAATAGTAGAGAAGTTGGGATGTGTCATGAACCTATAGGATACACACCTCTAGCCAATGTTGGCACAGCATACACAACTACAACACCATCGTGTGTAATTTGTTTGCTAATTGGGGACGGTATCAGTACAATGTTGATTTGGATCACTGTTAATGCATGTTATTAATATTCTGTTTCATAGCATTAGACAAAGTTGAATATTTAGTCAATTGCTGACTGTAGGTCAATGTGTTGCTCTGCTAAGCATAAGAGAATCTGAGCTGAATTTGCTTATCAAATGGCAAGAGTGTGGAGATTAAATTAATCATTGCCAAGAGGTGGTGTCGGGTTTAAATCGCACATTACACTCAAGTATGGCTCAAAGAAGAAGGTGATATAAAAGGACTTTGAATTAGAAATAAAGGTCTCTGTGACATCGTTGAGGTGTAAATTGTGCACATCTGGGAACTTGTGCCCTACGTTAACACAATGTTTAAATCAATTTTAATTCTCCCCTTAGAAACTCCAGCTGAAGGAATAATGGTTGTGTGTGCAAAGAGTTCCTTTGAATGCCATCACATCCTTGGGAGAGAGGAGCGTGAACAGTTAGATATAGAGTCCAGATGAAGCTGGAATGGAAAGAGGTTTCGACCTCCAGCACACTTCTCAATTGTTCCTATTGATCATGCTCGACTTTAAGACCTTGTTGGAGATGAACCTCCGAGAAAATGGGGTTTCTGCAGAGAAAATGCTATTGCCGGCTCTAAATAAGACTCTTAGTGTCCTACATAAAAACTATGCTGCAGCAAGCAATAGAAAATAACAGCACTCACATCAACAGCAAGATATTAGAAGCACAGGGCTGGTGTTTTGCTTATGTGCAATAAGCGTTATGTTTATTAGCCAGCAAAACAATCTGTTGCTCAGTGCTCTCAGCCCTTCTTTTACTGAAGCTCACGCTCAAATGTCAAGCTCATATGATTTGAAAATGCCGGCAATGATGAGTAATACATCCACAACTCATATAGCCTTTTAACAGAAGAATCACCTTAAAGTGTCATACTCATTTATAAGCCATCTAAAAGGAACAGCCATACCTTAATGGAATTGATCAAAGCTGGTCATTACTGTGCTTGGAAAAGCATTGAAAATTCAATGATGAATTCAAACCATAAAATGTCCACTGACAGCAGCTTGCATTAGATATTGCATAGGGTTCTACACCCATTCCTTTGTGTCTTGTTCTATCAATCAAAATTGTTACATAAGCAAAGCCAGTAGCTTTTTTTTTTAATCCAAACAGTATCTTGGTTCCATTATCAATTTCTTATAATAATAAATTCAATACTGTTTTTATTTATAGGAGCATGATTAGAAATGTCAAGAGGCTCTGTTTAAAAGAGTATTGTTTTTAGAGGTGTCTCTGTGCTGTATCACTTATTAGATAAAGTTTATTCCATAGTATTAAAAGCTACATTTAATATATATATATATATATATATATATATATATATATAAACAACCCAATATGCATGCCATACTCAACATCACTTAGGGTTCTTGGCTATGTTGCCTTATTCAGGCTCTTTTGGCAATAGTCTCGGTTCTGCCAGTGTCGAAATGCTGCCCCAGATCTGTCACATTCAGAAAACTCGTGGCCTTATGTCTCACCTTTATTCAAAATGCGATCAGAAATAGAAAGGAAATTGCATTATGATTCATATTCCAACAAATCTATCAACCAATTACCCTTTCATACAAGAACCAATGCAGGAGTTAGATGGATTATGACGTGGTGGGTTTCTCTTCCCAGGCAGATCAATTAAATGAAAGAGATGGAAATGAGGAGATGAGAAGCCTGGTATGTGTGTGTGTGTGTGTGTGTGTGTGTGTGCGTATGTGCACTACATTACACCCCATGCCCTTTTCTCCTCTGTCCAGGGGCTCTTTTTGAAACAAACTGCTTTTAGCTCGGCAAATAGATTTAAATGATTTTCTCAACCCCAAGACTATGTTGAGTTTATATTATAACCGATCCAAGATGCCTATAGAAATTAGTATATACACCAGTCACTTTAAGAGGAACACAAGTACAGCCAATCATGTGGCAGCAGTGCAGTACATAAAATCCTGCAGATACATGTCAAGAGCTTCAGTTAATCTTCACATCAAACATCAAAATGGGGAAAAATGCGATTGACCGTGGCATGGTTGTTGGCATCAGATTAGCTGATTTGCGTGTTTCCTGGGAGTTTCTATCAGTCTCTAGATTTCACACAAAATGGTGTGAAAAACCAAAAACCAAAAAAATCCAATGAGCGGTGGTTCTGTGGGCAGAAACACCTTGCTGATGAGAGAAGTCAGAGAAAAATGGCCAGACTGGTTCGAGTTGACAGGAAGGCTACAGTAACTCAAATAACCACTCTTAACAACCATGCCGTGCTAGTGACCCCAATTGTAATGGAACAGACGGAGAATATGTGCAATATAAACCAAGAACTTTTTGAATATACCTATTAAGGTTCATGTCAAATATACCAAAAAATTATGAAAATATTTCAGGGTTTTGGTATATTCTCTGACAAATGGAGACCAAAGTCAAGCAATTTTGCAGAACTCAGGTCAAGTGCTTTTAGTAATTAACCTAAAATAGGGAGCATAACATTAATACCATCAATGTCAATATAAAATTCAGAGATCCTAGGAAGCAGAGACCCTAATTATGCAGGACATAAATTTGAGTGTTATCTGCATAACAATAAGTTAAGACTCTAACATCTAAGTCTTAAGTTATGTCTGGAATAATAAGTTAAGTGGTACTGAACTGTCTGGACAAGCTGAAGAGAATACTTCATGAAGTGAACCAGATACTAATCCCTGAGGAACTTCTTGTGATGGGCCAGTAGAGGATTCCTGTTTATGAATATATATATATATATATATATATATATATATATATATTTCTTTAAGAGTAATGAGTTAAGAATGTCGATTTAATAGATAAAATACTGCAGTATCATCTAAGGGAATAAGAATATTGCAGTGATTTGGGTTAGCAAAGAGAAGGAGATCATTAGTCACAGTTTTCACAAAAGCTGTCTCAGTGCCATGGAGTAGACAAAAAAATCAGGCTGGGAAGTGTGTATATAGTTCTATAGATGAGCGGGTACTACCGTTTCTAGCACTTTCGATAGAAAATTGAAATTAAAAATAAAGTTTGAGACTCAAGGGCATCAAGGGTAGGTTTCTTAAGAGTTGGTGACAAAAAAGAACAGAACAAGATTCAAAGGACTTATTGCTGAAAGAGGAAATAGAGCATGAGCAAAATAGGAAAGGAAAATTGTGAGTTGGAACACTAATGTAATCACTGAGGAAAAGCTTTGCATTGAAACAAAAACCTACAGACAACACCTTTATGTGGATTAAGAAGTTTATTTATGACAGCAAAGAGGATTTTAGCCTTTTCACTGCCACTATTAATAATAGAGAACTAATAAGACGAGTGAGCAGCATTTAGTGCATCGCTTTACTTGAATAAATGTTTGCAGTAAGCCAGTAAGGTCAGTGTTCTGTTCTGTTATATGAGCACTCAGTACATCTACCTGCACATTTCATAACATAGATCTTAGGTCTAACAAAAGAGAGTTGTGAGTGGATGAGATCAGTCAAGTCTTAAGAGGATCAAGGTCACTGAAAATGGCAGAAATAAATGATTACAGGAGATGAGTATATCAACAAGATTGGAGAGATCAGTGATCTCTGATGATGTCAGTAAAGGAGGTTAGACTGTACAGCTGCCAAGATGGAGGAAAGGTCGAAAGATTTGCGGTCAGGAAAGATAAGAGAGGTTTCTTACAAGTGTGTTGATGGGAAAACCGAGATTAGTCGACCCGAACCCACAACAAAATTATAAGTTTAACCTTTTTAACTTTTTCAGGAACAGCATGTTCATTTAAAATCTCTTTTGTTACATGTATCCTACAACTAGAATAATAATTTGAGGCTTTAATATCTTAGGATCAGTTGCATCAGATTATCTATTAATCATTTATTAATGCTAGGCAGCTAATGAGAAAGTAGAAACGTAGAGTATGTCGCCATGGAACATTCTATTCATTTCATTGGAGATTTCTGCTGCATTTATAAAGTGCATGATGATGACTAGGTCAACAAGGCGAGGTCTTTACATTAAGAAAGCCTTTTGATTTGCCGTAAACAAATCCAAGTCAATATTATAGAAATGACAGAATGTGCAAGGATTTAATGTATCATTATTCACCTGTCTACAGAATGACATGATACCAGGCTCACAGGTAAACAGCTCACAGGTGGCAGGTGGGAGAGTTAGTTTCAAAATGCAGTGTGTTTCAGGTCCAGTCAGAGTGTTTAGGAAGCAACCATGGTGAAGAGTAGTGCAGTAGGATGAGGTAACATCAAACCCATGTGAACAAATAATTCACCAGAAAGACAGAGTGGAAAAAGTTAAAAACAGGAACGTAATCCAGAAAATTAATTGTTTCTACTATGCCTGGAAAAAAAAATGGTTGACATGAAAAATACTTCAGACTTGGAGTTCTTAAAAAACTAGTGATGTCTGTTGAATAAGTTCATACTTATTACCAAAAGCTTTCCAACACCCATTCCTAGCAAGGAAGACTATACCAATTCTACACCAGAGCTACAAGGGTTTACTGAAGTCTACTTCCTATAAACTATAATTTGATTGACAGAACAAGGAGCTGGTTGGTGACATTTTTCAAAAATTACCTATAACAATTACCTATTATTTCTAAACACCCACTTACCAGGAAACAAGTCATGTTCTCACCAGCCATGAAGAACTTGACAAAACTCTTCCAGCTGAAATCCTAATAGTAAAGGTGATATTCAATTTTCTAAAAATGTTTAAGTATAAGAATGGCTGTATATTGTCTTCTCTTTTCAAGTGGAGGAGAACTGGAAAGGTTAAGCACCAGCGTCAATGGCAGTTGGATTGCTCATGCTTCTAAAACCAAGCACTGATCACCGTCGTTCCCATTGACCAAGCACTGATCACCACTGTTCCCAATGTCCAATCACTGATCACCATTATACCCATCGACCAACCACTGATCACCATTATTTGTCCTACCCGTGTACTTCTTTGTTCATTTGAAACTTTCCTAAGCTATACTTACATTTACATTTAGTCATTTGGCAGTTGCTCTAAAATAAAAGGGAATAAAAAGCTAGTTCTTCCTTCCAAAACCAGTTTCCTTTGTGTCTATTTCCTGAGTACGCACTACCATTGCTTCATTTTGTTACTTTGTTCTTCATAGTAATTATAGAATTTTGTAAAAAACACAAACAGTTGATTTGACTGTGTCCCTGGAGGACTAGTGGTTAGGCCTCCGTTCTCTTACTGCTGCGGCCCGGGTTCACTTTCCAGCCAGGTAACCTCCCAGTTCCGGTCCCAAGCCTGGATAAAATCAGGGAGGGTTGCATCAGGACAGGCATCCGGCGTAAAAACTGTGCCAAATCAAATATGTGGACCAGTGATCTGCTGTGGTGACCCCTAACGGGGGCAGCCGAAAGAAGAAGAACAACATGAACAGTTGATTTGACTCCATTTTGTAAATATGTAAATAGTTTGCCATGGCATGGCCAAAAACATCTTTCTACAAGAAGTAAGTTCTATAAATAATTCTATTCTGTTCTATTTCATTCTTTTCTATTCCACTGTACTCTATTCTGTTCTGTTCTATTCCATTCCATTGTATTCTGTTTTACTTTATTTGATTTGATTTTTCAGAAGTGTCTTCAGAATATCTCTCTTCAGGTAATCTGTTTTGATCTGCAATTTATCATGACAGTTCAAAGAATATGCAAAGTAGTCTATAACATCATCTGGTGACTCAAAAGAGAGTTAATAAGAACCCTTTCATAGAGCCCTTAAAGGGCATTCCCCAGAGGGACAAAGTGAATAACCTTTTTGGATGGAACCATTTTTTTTTTTCTGTGAGAATATCTGCTGCATACAATATTTAACTACTTTCTAACATAAAACTGAGAACAAGCCCTACAACAACTAAAAAAAAAAACAACAACCAAGTAACCAAGAAGCCCACCAAAAACAAATGCTTATGCAAGTGCATTTTATAATCTACTGGATGCTCTGCCAATGAACATGTGCAAATGGGCTTTTAATTTAGGCTGACCTTTTTATTATTTCCATTTTAAAGATCTCCCCTGCTGAGATACAAAGAACTACTTCTTTGCCACAATTGATGTTTCCAAGTAATACACATGTCATACAGGGAATCTGTGTCAGGTCTTTTATTTCTAGGACTAACATCCTCTCTCAACAATGGCTATTAAACATGTCATTTTTGACAGATTCACATACTCAGTGAAGTTTCGTCTGACAAATGTTTTCACACTTTTCCCCAAAAGAAAACATAAGGCTTTAAATGATCCAGCATCTTTTATTGGCAGCAACTGAGAATGAAATTCCACAACCTTTAAAGGAGAGTACCATGTGACCAACTATAGGGCACATCCCCACTTGTAAATATGATAAAGTCTCCTTCTTACTGTGCTAATAGTCACATCAAGCTTTCTCAAGTATCATAGATGAATGCCCACATTTACACTGTGACTCCCAAAGAGAGTTGCAACTCTACGCATAAAGGGCCGTATTCAGAGTTTATGAATTAAGATCAATATTGTGTCAATATTAACACAGGGAAAATTCATATTCATAATTTGGGTTACACGGGTACTGAAGTTAATATTCTGGGTGGCCCATTCAGATTATTAGTATTAACAGTGTGTCTTTCACATCTCCGATGTTGCCAGATTTTGGAAAAAAAAAAAAAAAGGAAATTAGCGGGGAAGAAAATGTGGACTGAAGAAGCATGCTCTTAGAAAAAGTGGTTCTTCAATGGTTCTTTTAGTGTTGACTGGATAATAAAGAGTTCTTAGCTTTCAAAAAAGCCTTCTACTTGGTGATAGGGAAACACTCTGTTATAGGGTTCAACATAGAAACTGGGTTCCTGTGGAGGCACAGGCAAAGGCTTCTAAATTTTCTAGGAGTCAATTTAAAAATAAACAAGCAAAAAGATTAATATTAGATTATATGAATGAGAAGATGGCAAACATTGAAATAAACATCTATTCCACACCAATTTCCAACAGTTCATAAAATAGCACTTGATCCAGCAAAGCTTATTATATTTTCTACAATGAACTGGAAGTACAGCAGCAGAAAATGTCATGCTTACATAGGGGTAAAAAATTACCTATCTACTGTTGAGAGTTGAAGCAGGTGACTGGACAAGCCATGAAAAACATTTATTTTTAATCTTATGGTTTGTAAGTGTCCAACTTAGTGTAGCCATGAGATACTAAATCGAGGCAATGAAAGTATAATGTGTGCACCGGATGTAGGCTAATTTATCAAAATTTTAATCCAAATTTTTAGTTGTCAAATTAATTAAAAAAAAAAAAAAGTCCCAATGTTTTGGTTAATTCAGTGCACTCTCCTTCCCATGGTTTGAAGGATAATCTGACAAAGCACACACGCTATGATTTAACTGTTGTTTATAATATTAACCACATTGTTTATCTCAGTACTTGAGATAAGGACAATGATTTTTTTTTTTTTTTTTTTGTATTTACAGCCCAAACTTTCCATAAATTTCAATATGACATATTGGCATTGGACTTAAGGCTGCTTTTAGATCAAGCCGATATCTCATAAATAAATTGGCATAAATGCGAATTCAGAATTGCACAAAATCCCAAAACATGGCTCTGTTTTAGGCCATGTGTGTAACTCTCATGTAACATCTAAGTCTTTAGTTATGTCTAAAATGTCAATACTGATGTACACTTTGTCTGTATTAACTTCTCACTATGTGCACATAACTCAACTCTGAATGCGGCCCAAAGACATTATGCTGGGAGAGAAATCCACACAAAATACAAATCAAAGCAGAGTTTCCTCAAATGCATTATAGCTATAAGAACATTATAAATACTGCTTGTAGATAATGAATTTATCAGTGTTAATTCAATACACTGAAAATGTGCTTAACTGATTCAGCACTGCTTATGTTACTGTGCTCCTGGACAGTTTAGTATTTTCTTTAGTTTTACACAATTAATTTGACTTATCAGGTCTTTGTCAAGTGTGTCTGAGAAATGAAACATTAAACTACACAAGATTTGAGTGTGTAAACCCAAAGGTAAATAACATTGTAGAATTGTCCACGGTTTTGTCTCAAATGGTCCATTGTGCTTGCACAAGACTAAAGCCAGAGATATCACAAATGTTTGGTTTATATTTGTTCTTCAGTCAGGCAAAGAGAAAGCGCTTACGTTCCTGAACACACACATAATACCTTGGAATGATCTAGAAACGGGTATATCCAAAATATCGGTTCAAACATCGACAGGCCTTTTGTTTACCTCCACCCAAAGGCTTTGTAGTCCGAATATTGATCAGAGGCAGCTCTAGTCTTCGTCTTCAGTCAACTTGAACAAAATGATATTAAATCCCTGTTTCCTCCACAAGCGCCTCTGAACACTTGAAGTGAAGCATGAGGAGCTATAGAAAAGAAACACGAGGCTTTGATTCTTTCCTCCACATATTTCAGCCTAGTTTAGAGCATTGCACATTAATTTGGTTATCAAACGCTGCAGGCACCACACTCATAAATGTCCCTAGAAAATGTAGGTTTGGAGCTGAAATTATTCACAAACAATAAACTCTGATATCGACTCTGCATAATGATATGTACATATGTACAAGGATGATTCCCAATTAGATTAACCTTACGTCAGGCATCAGGTCCATTAATAAACTGTCTTACCATATCCAACCAATCGACAGAAATACACAGAGAGCACAATGAAACACGGGGGGGTTGGGGGGTGGGGGGTCCGGGCCTTGGAGGCGTTTTTATTTTTTTTTTTCACAGTCTTGATTAAAAAAAATAACATTGCAGTTGGTCCTTTGGCCCAGGCTCTGTGTCTGTCCCCCACAAGTATTTTACTGATCACAGCTGAGCAGAAGGATGAGCAGCAGACAGGTGAGTACTGGCAGACACACACGAGTGGACACCTGACCAGCGTTAGGGTGAGTATTGAAGGGAATGGTGGAGTCACCCCAAAGTCTCTCCCTTTCGGTGTCCTAAGAAACAAATAAACCATAAAAGGCAAATTAGCCACTAACACAAAATTACCATTTACTCCAGAATGTTCTTTTTACTGTTGTTTCCTATGTCAGTCACTAGGTTTCAATTAATTCTTACTTATTTAAATAGTTTGAAAGCTTATTAACTTTCATACTTTGCTAGATGAAGCAGAAAATCATGCTGCCTAAAATTAGCACGGTCTGTAGGATGATGGGCTTTGAAAATTCAGGTGACCATATAAAGTTAATGTGATTAGTGAGTTATTATTATTATTATTATCCAAAAGGGGAGTTAGTTGTTACAGTAATGACAGAGAGGAAATAGATAGATCAATAGCCAGCCAGATAGATAGATAGATAGATAGATAGATAGATAGATAGATAGATAGATAGATAGATAGTTGGATAGAGTGGGTGAAAATGATTGAACATAAAATGACTGAAAATGAACATAAGTATACACAATAATCCAAATATTCCACCCAAGCAACAAACATATGTGACAAAATTAATGGCACCCCTAAATATTTAAAATAAATTCAAATGCAATTGCCATCAATTTATATTATTAATAAATAAATGTGTTAAATAATTAGTATAAAGTAATTAAACTATTTATAAAAAAAGTTGGTTTGACCCTATATCCTGTTTGCCTGGATTTGCCTGTATACATATGAAGCTGCACAAATGTAAGATCCCTTTGTGATCCATTATCATGAGGAGAAGTTGGTCCTTTGGCCCAGGCTCTGTGTCTGTCCCCCACAAGTATTTTACTGATCACAGCTGAGCAGAAGGATGAGCAGCAGACAGGTGAGTACTGGCAGTATACACAATAATCCAAATATTCCACCCAAGCAACAAACATATGTGACAAAAATAATGGCACCCCTAAATATTTAAAATAAATTCAAATGCAATTGCCATCAATTTATATTATTAATAAATAAATGTGTTAAATAATTAGTATAAAGTAATTAAACTATTTATAAAAAAAGTTGGTTTGACCCTATATCCTGTTTGCCTGGATTTGCCTGTATACATATGAAGCTGCACAAATGTAAGATCCCTTTGTGGTCCATTATCATGAGGAGAACCAAAGAGTTTTCATCAAAAAAAGACAGATGGTTGTTTACCCGAGTAAACTATAAATGGTAATGGATATTTAAAAATACATAAGCAGTAAAAGCTGTGCAATGGACTGGTCTCCCATCTGGGAGTGCACCCAGTCTTCCTGGGATTTGCTCCGGATCAACTGAGACCCTGTCCAGGAGTGGTTACTGATGATGAATGATTGAATAAGCAGTAAAAGAGACAATGAAGACAGGGTCACAGATAACAAATAATCAAACAAATTTATGAATAAATCAAGTATGGAACTGTTAAAATTACCATAAAGTGGGCCCAGGAGCATAGTACACTATATGAAATAGTGGTAAATCATTGATTATTTGGAGCCGTTTTGTGGTTAATGGTGCAGGAGTTCTTGTGAAGATTGATGGCATCACGACTTCTGCTAAGTACCAGGATACTTTACCACAAACTGGGTTGCCTTTGTCAACAAGATAATGACTCCAACATAGAATTGGTTGCAAATATTTGAGTCTCAGGATTTGAATACTATTGAGAAGCTGTGGCCTGAATTGAAGAGGACACAACTAAGTATATAAAAGAGCTTAAAAAAACTGTCTCTAACCTTTTAGATACAGATTACAGTATCAGTCTCAACGCTGTTATTTTATCCAGAGGGGCTGCCAATAATTTTGAAACCAGTGTTGTGCAAAACAAAAATGCAATACTTTTTATGTTAAAAAATCAACTATCTATGTTTAACCTCAGAATATGCATTACTCATTTTTCATCTGCTTATAATTCTTGAGTGTAGATAGGTAGATATTAATTACTATGTCTTGAATTAATAGTTCAAGAATAGAATAGAATAGAATATTAGGTAACACTTTACAGTACTGTTCAATAACTCATAGGTAACTATGCATGGACTAAGCAGGAACGAATGAGCAGTTCTTCATTAACAACAATCTTATTCCTATAAAATACTAAGAACTACTAGTTAATTACTCAGTAAGTATGTTATTAGGAGTTCATTATTAAGTACGCAGTAATTAACTGAATCTTAAGTAGTAATTACAGAGGCTTACGTTTCTCCTGCAGAACTACTAGCTAACTATGGCACTATAATAACTACTGATTAATTACTGATCATATGGACATTAATTCTCAATAGAAAAGCCTTACCTTCCTCCTGGAGATCTACTACTGAATATACCTCAACCTATTCCAATACCTCAGTATCTAAAAAATAAATATTTTATTAATTATTTAGGTGTTCTCAGAGGAGCACAGGGATGGGGTGTTGTTTTTAATTCAGGCAATCACGGTCTAAAGAGAGAAATGGACAACAATAACGTACAAAATTACAAAGCTGTAATGTAGCAATCATTAACAAATTCTCCATTAACAAACTTTCAAATTTCTTTGTAAAAGATTATTTTAATTCCACATCTTTCATTAACTGCTGAAGAACAACACAGTAACACTTCAGTCATTACTAATGAGTTTCCATGTGCTTCACATGCAATACTGTTCCACATCTTTATTAATTACGGATGAACAACACAGTAACACTTGTCATTAGTAATGAGTTTCCATGTGCTTCACTTTAGAATATTGTTCCACATCTTTATTAATTACCGAAGAACAACACAGTAACACTACAGTCATCGCTAACGAATTTCACTTTATTGTTTAAACTCATATCCATATAGTTTAAATACATGAAAACAACATTCTTAAGTGATTCATATAACTTGGAGATATAATGGTAAAAAACAGGGCTGACAAATGAATTTAAATGTTACATTCTAATGAATGAAAACAGCAATAATAATAATAATAATAATCTGAACAAACCTTAACACAGCACACTGTTTGCTCATAAAACATAAAAGTTAAAAAAAGAATCAAAATTATTGCTTTTTTAAACAAAGAAAATAATGGGAAGGAAATGTTATTTTATCATTTACTTTAGTGTTTTCATTCATTTCTCTTTATTTACCTACATTAATGTTTAAACCTGGTTACCATTTCTTAGCCTACTCCAATCTATGTAAAGTTCTGCGATCTCCATTGTGTTTTTTTCAGTGTAGAATCTCAAATAACTTCCTTTTTACTACTGCCTCTCACTACAAAGGGTATGTTTTAATGACATATGTAGAACATATATAGTGCACTATGTGGCCACTAGTATATCATTTAAGATTCAACCACAGAAAAAAGATCAACTCCTAAGCACCTTATCAATATATAGCAGGAGTAACAGGAGTTTTGCATTTGTATGTATTATTATATCAATTCTATAATCAAATATATAACACTAACAGTGTCCTAAAACTGACATTATACATACAACATTAATTTTAATCAGGCACTTAGTAGAGTCGCTCTTTTTCTGTGGTTGAATCTCAGGTGATATCCTAGTGGCCACCTGGTACACTGCATAGGTTCTACAACTCCATCAAAATATACCCTAACATAGTGAGAAGCACCAAAGAGGAAGTTATTTGAGATTTTGCATTAAAAAAAAAAAAAAAGTTGGAGATCACAGGGCTTGAAATGATAACCAGGCTAAAACATTACAGAAGGTACATAAAGATATGAAACACTAAACTAAATGATAAAATGACAACACTGCCTTCTCATAATTTTCCTTGTTTAAAAAATTTGTGTGTTAATGTTAATGTATTATTATTATTATTATTATTATTATTATTGCTGTTTTAAATAATGAATGTAACTTTTAAATTCATTTGTCAGCCCTGTTTTCTACCATTATAGCTCCAAGTTGTATGAATCACTTAAGTTTGCATGTATTTTAACTATATGGATATGAGTTTAAACAATAAAGTGAAACTCATTAGTAAAGACTGAAGTGTTACAAAAAAATGTAAAGTATGTTAACGGAGAATTCGTTACTGATTGCTACATTACAGCTTTGTAATTTTGTAGGTTATTGTTGTTCATTTCTCTCTAGAGACCTTGATTGTCTGAATAAAAACAACACTCCAACCATGTGCTCCTCTGAGAACACCTAAATAATTAATAAATAATTAATCAGTAGTTATTATAAAAAAAAGCCACAGGTAGCTAATAGTTCTGCAGGAGAAATTCAGTTAATTACCGCATAGGTAATAATGAACTCCTAATAACATACTTACTGAGTAATTAACTAGTAGTTCATAGTATTTTATAAGAATAAGACAGGTGTTAATGAAGAACTAATCATTCATTCCTGCTTAGTCCATGCATAGTTACCTGTGAGTTCTTGAACAGTATTGTAAAGTGTTACCGGATATTAGTTGACATTAGTTTCACTTAAGTGGTTTAACCCATACTAACAGCTAAACTGCTTTGTGTGAAATTTCAAGACTCCACAATACGCAGTATCTCTGAATCTTCAGAAATGAAAGGTCCTCTTTTGCTTTAGGGACATGCCAAGATGAGAGCAGCAGCAAAGTGCCAGCTTCTCTCTTCTCCATTCCCTAATCTTCACCTGTGTGGAAATGGTTGGGCTCGCAATGTTCTCTTCTGTATCCATGGAGACAAAGCCAGTAGAACTGTTTCGTGCATCTCTGTCCGTCACAGGGACTCGACGATCTGTTTGGCTGGGAGTGGGCGTCTGGTCCATCCCATTGCCGAACATCAGAAGAGCATTGTCTATTCATATAAAAAACACACAACAGGTCGAGAATCAGAGATTTTTTGGAGTTAGAACTGCAAACTGCCCTGTAGCATCCCGCTTTAGTTAGACTCCTGGTTCTTTTTAAGGCAGATATTTGAATTCAGAGTGGTGAGAGAGGCAGCCGGACGGGCTGCCTCGAATAGGCAAGACAAGCACTCAGTATTCCTCAGAGGTCCCTGCGCTGCACCTGCCTCTCCACTTCCTCTCATTAACTCCCTCACAAGTGGCTCAGCTAAATGGCTCTCAGGATCCACAAACTCCTCCGCACGCGTCCCTCATTTCAGAGAGGAGCAGGAGAGTTCGTTTGCATGAGACGTCTCTGTTTGAACAGGCTCAAGGCATCAATAATAGAGATGAATCACGGTTTATAATGCGAAAAAAAAAAAAAACCCCAAAAAACAGGCTGGTCTGCTATGAGTACGTGTGAGAGTGACAGTGAAGAGAGGAAGAGAGGTGGGCATTAGTACGGGAAGTGCCTGCTGAGTCTGAGAGGGACTAAGGGGGGGAAAAAAAAGCATTCCTCAGACACCAGCCACAATGGATCCTGGCCATTTGCCTTGTCTCTGATCATGATAAACTATTACAAAATGAGAAGAGAAACACAGAAAGAGAAACAGAGAGAATGAGAGATACTGAGGAAAAAAAGATCTGAGTGAGAAGCAGATAGAGAGAGCAAGCAAAACATCCTCCAGTGATTCATACGTCTCATCATGATACATTGACAAATGCATGCATTTGCTCTGTTTAAAATATTAATAGCAAAGAACATTTCCATGAATGAAAGCAAGGGGAAAGAAATCCTTCCTGCCTGAATGATGCATGAGGACACGAGGCGCGTAAGACAGATGGGCTGATTTTTTTGATGTGTTTGTTGTTTGGTAGAGCGTGAACATGATCACGTGGAGCTACCGGGTCTCTGCATTAAAACAACAACTTGCTAATACTCTCTATGAAGGCCATATTCATAAATCATTATCTAATAATGCCTCATTTGATAATGTTTTATATCTGTAAGTAATTCCTTGTTAACGGAGGCGTCAATATTCATTGTAATACCATTAAAACTACAGAATAACTTGCGTATAATTATAAAGCAATTGTAATAATATCAATATCACATCAATAATATCAATATCAGTATTACAATATCATCACCATGTAAAAAATTATAAGCAAACATTTAATTCCAGATTAATTATTAATCTGTAAATTCTATTTTTATGTCAAATTGTGAAATTTGTTAATTAACCACAAATGTTTAATAAATACTACACTTGTTTCATAATTATGTACAAGTCAGTATTAGTTATAAATGCATTATAATGGATAGTGACACCATTATTACAAGATGATTATAAATAATCAAAGAATTACAATCATATGAAAGTCATATTTATAATGAACTATAAACACATTTATACATTCATAGTCCATTCATAAGGCATTATACATATCGTTATAATTATGAATGAAAATGCGTTACCCTTTATTTATTATACGAGTTGCTAACGTTATGTAATGTTCATAATACTTTACATAAAGAGAACAGGCTCAGCTTTGTGTAGTGCATCATGAAACTGTTTTGATTTTTCTTTTTCTTTAAAGAAGAGAGATTATCAGAAAACCATACTATAAAACTTTAGACCTTTTTTTCTTAAATTTACAATTTAGTGCTTTAAAATCTGTGCATAACTAAAATATAGTTTGGGTTTGAACTGTGACATAGAAAATATAGGAAATCCTGTTGATTTTATATATATTTTGAGTTATTATATTTAGGCTGTAATATTACATATAAGCCAATAGTTTGCAGTCAGAAATGAAATCTAAATAAATTCTAATTACTTGGTTTAGAAGTAATCTACGATTAAACCTACTGCGCTCAGCAAAGTGGGTGTGGGTTTCCTTGGTATTGCTGATTATGATGTGTGACAAACACTACCCATAATGCATTCTGTTAACACTTTATATTACATAATAAATATTGATATGAACTGCAGTGCCTTTTCAGAATTAATTACAAAAATGTAATTCCTTATGAATGCACTTCAACATATTCTGAATGTATGCATAGTTCATTATACAGTGCATATGGCCTCCATAGAAAGTGGTACCAGAATGACGTATAGTAGTATTAATTAAAGCTTTATGAGGCATTATTAGAGTTTATGAAAAACCTTAAAATGAATCATTACCTACTTAAAATTGTAATATTTTATGAATATAGGCCAGTGCTTTTTTCAAAAGGTTGAAAGCAGACCTCATTCCTGCTGTACACTCACCTGCAGCTCATCTTACCATAATATCAAATCTTGTTAGAGGTTGTGCTAATTGGAAGCATTCAAAAGTATTCACTTCAGAGATCATCTTTTCTGCACAAGTGTTCATCGATGTACTTGTTATACAAAGGCAGCTATCACATCTCTCAGCACTACAACAGAAAGCAAAGAAGGCCAACAGTCCCTCCAATGTAGCAGCTCATTAAACAAATACGCCATTACATTACAATGCCCACACTTGAGATTTTAAAGCAAGCATTAGCTTGCACCAAGGTTGTTCTGCCATAATTATGAATGCAATATGGTTGCTGTTATAATGTGCATATTTTTCACATCAGTGAGTTTCGGAGACACGAGAGCACAGCCGCACACCTCCAGTTATAAAAGCAACTAAAATGCATTTCTGTCATTTCTGATCAAATGATGAAGTACCATGCTGATAATGTACAAGTCGCTGGACAGTTATAACCTCACATCATTGATTACAGCAGAACTCAGATGAGCTCACTGGACACGTGTGATTGTAATATAGCCATATCAGGCTTCAGTGAGTATAATAATCAGAGGGGTGCACGGGAGACTTACTGAGACAGATGTTGTTGGTGAAATAATCCAGAAACTCCGTGCACTGCTGTCTCTGATTGCCGCTCGCTGAGCATGTGCACCACGGCGCCACGTTGGATGTGGTGTTGTCCGCATAATTTGGAGTGATGGGACTGCCTGTACACAAGACACATTTTTGTAGAACATATTTCTCTAGACAAACAGTCATTTCTGAGTTTACTAAAATAAATTGGTAGAATTTGCCCACATTACCCGAAACACTCTTAATATGAAGCACTAGCGACTGCTGCCGAAAAACTCGTTTGTGTTTGCAGGATTGAAGTCTTCATTTGCAGGAAAAAGTGGCCTGAATCTGATCATTTGTCTTTTCATTATAGTGTGAACGGCAAATTTACATTGGATATTCATTCATGCATTCATTTATCTTCAGTTATCCCTTTATCCTGGTCGTGCCTGAGGCGGATCTGGATCCTATCCCAGGAAAACTGGAGGTGAGTGGCAAATACATCCTAGATGGGATGCCAGTCACTCATTATAGGACAACATACACACACATTCACACAGAGGGGAAATTTAGCATAGCCAATCCACCATCTGGCCTGCATTTAGGTGGTGGGAGGAAACCAGACAACCCAAAACAAACATTGGAAGAATACGTGAAACACCACACAGACAGCGTCCCAAGCACGGGATCGAACCAGGGACCCCAGAGCAGTGAGGCAGCTACACTACCCAGTGTACCAACTCATAATTCTTATAATATCACACCGGCGAGTACTGATATCGGTTGTCAAATCTTGTTCGGTTAATGAACCTTGATTGAAGTCGTTGACTGTTACCATAGAAACGGACTCCTCACTCTGGCTGCCTCAACATGTAAAACTTTCACACAACTACGCTCTTTGAGAAACTGGTTCATTAAGATGGTTTGCATGGTTAAGCTTTCTACAAGGGTTCTAAATTGAACCTTCAAGTGTTCCTTATTCGTTAAGCTTTGCAAAGTCCACTACACTAAAATAGAAGTGCTTACATTCATCGCTGGAGAAGAGTTGTTCTTGAGTTTTGAATCTCATGCCTGTATTTTAATTGGAGCTGTTCATTTGTTACCATAGAAACAGCTTCCTCACGCTGGTTGGCTTTGCAGGTGAAACTTTCATGCAACTAATTGCAGGTTGCATTTTTACGCTCAACGCTGATGACAAGCGTATACCAAACATGTAGTATACCAAACTTTAATCCTTTAATCAGCATCTTTCACATTGGACAAACAGAAAGAAGTGGGACAACATTTTGGACAACAAGAAATGGATCAAAAGTATGAGGTGTCATTATTTAACAAATAAAAAATTGTTAGCGTTGGCTAACTGCTAATTACCCTGTCTTGTTTTATTCCTTACTTGGCTATCTGTTCTTTCCCAAAGTTGTTTTAACTTTTTATTCACAGTAGATGCCGGTAAGGAGGTTGATCTCTCACCTATCAAAAACACTCACTAAGCTGTCACACTGACCTTATTTAATGTATTTACTGTATTTACACAATTCATTGTATTTGTGACACATCAACGGTAACAGAAATGACGAATAAACAAACCAACGCTACTCACTCCTTCTTTCACATGTATATTCTTAATTTTTTAAATAGTAACTTCCACTTCTGTCCATCTCCTCATCCTTTCCCCCTTGAATACGGATACCTTTACTGTCATTGTACAAGTACAACACGATTCAAGATTTATACAACAAGGTACAAGTCCAGTTCAGAACTAGTGTCGGATTCAAATTACAAAGACAATGTATACAACCAAACAGAAGAAAATCAATATTGAGCACAATATTGATTCGCAATATGAATGTAGCCTTTGTGGCCTGCATGTTTGCTTTTGCGTAATACACACTCTTTGTGCATATAAAGTGCAATAGGTGAGAAGCCCGATTGCTAACTCGTGATGAATGCATCATAAAAGGTTAAAAGTGTCTCTTTGCTCCTCAAACTGTAGGTAGACTAATAAAACCACCCAAGTGTGTGTATGTGTGTGTGTGTGATTGGTGTGGTTGGTCTATGAGGTGCTGCTGGCAACACTTTTGAAATGCATTAAGACTGTCTAGGTTTGTGTTTTAGAGGCCATGAAAAAATAGGCTCGTTTCCAGAGCTGATATAAAACAGTGTGCATTTCAAACCAATCGCCATCAAAGGTATTTCAGAGACCAATAACAACTCCTGCACTTCACAGACTGGATTTGGACAGCTCGTTACCAATCCTCTAATAAAATATTCCGTCTCCTTCCCTATCATATCCACACACACACACACACACACACACCAAAGTTTCTCTGTCCATACCTGTTATTTGTCCTTTTTATTATTCATATAGCTTGTTGTTTTGGGTTTTTTTGTTTCTCCACAAACCCCTTCCAATCGCTCTCTCGCTCTCTCTCTCTCTCACACACACACACACACACACGTCAAGTCAAGCCTCTTCCTTCCATCTTTTTGTACCTACCTATTAGGCCGGTGTAGGCTACGAGACAGGCAGCGTAGTTGCCGTGCTTGCAGCCGCTGGAGGACTGCTCCTCTGGCTGACAATCATACTGAAACTGGGCCAAACGGGACCTGGAGAACAACCAGAGAGCACAGGATCTTCGTTAATAGAGGCTGAACACACACACACACACACAAAGAGGACAGATAATGAAGATGGCGGGCTTCACGCTGGATGCAGAGCAGCACTCCGAACACGATTATTACTACTGACACAGAGGAACGGTTCACTTCGAAACAGTAGGGTGCATTAGTATGTCTCCATAGTTACATTAATGAACTTCAATTCAATTCAATTCAATTAATTTCTATTTGCAGAGCACATTTAAGAATCTTTTTTCTTCTACTTTTCCTGGGGGGGTCACAATGGAAATGGCTGAGAAGGTCAGACCAGACTTCTTTATCCCCTGCCTCAGCCCATAGCCAGTTTCCATTCCAAAGGGGCAATTCCATCTAAGACTGGACTGGACTGAAGAGTGGGGGTCAGTGCAATGCCACCTGTCTGGCATTGCACTGACCCCCACCCTTCATCTTGCAAGTGTTGAGCCCAAAACATGGCTCCACTTTGCCATTTTTCAGGTTCTAAGGGTGGTCCATTCACCAGACACTCACTTACAGACACCACACCCAGGGCTGGCTCCAGGGGTGAGTCCTGGTAACCCTAAACCAGTCAGGGTACACTTTATCTTTTTTGTACCTTTCATGACATGGCACTAGTATTGCTCTTTGTCTGACCTCTGTCCTTTAGATCTGTTCACCAAGTGTGGCCATATTGGAAGCGTTAACCTCCCAGTGACATAGCCCTGAGGTTCACTTGTGTGCACAAGCCCCTTCACCACAACAAGGTCATAAACCACATAACTTCAGGAATAGATCTATTACTAGAGTAATCATTGCATTTTGTGTTAGAAATTCTTTAATTAAAATCCAATAACAAAAGAGTAAAGCAGCACAGAAGCATCTGTCAAAGCCTCTGTCCTCATACAGCTCATCCTTTACTTCATCACTAGATGTTCTTCTAACAGTGACTTTTCTTGTGACATTTATTGTATCATATTCTGTGTCTGGTACTGCAAGTCACTGGCTGATTTGTTAAAAAAAACAAAAAGAAGAAGAAAATAGAGAGAGAGAGAGAGAAACAAATCATTTGACTGAAAACAGGGGGTTTAAATTTTATATATATATATATACACTATATTACCAAAAGTATTCGGTCACCCATCCAAATGATCAGAATCAGGTGTCCTAATC
>CM075011.1:7543325-7570825 GCA_037576675.1 Pangasius sanitwongsei
CACTTAAGTTCATATGTGAGTCAAGGCAGGTGACCGAATACTTTTGGTAATATAGTGTATATATATATATATGTATATATACTTTTCATCTTAGCTAGCACAGTTTTTTAGTTTTTCACAAATTGCTCAGGAAATTCATCTTGTTCAAAAATTGAACTACACACAACTAAACAATCCACAAATACCACAATTTTATTACCTCCAGCCATCTTTTACTTACTTTATTTCAGCTGATCTGGTCACAATGTTCACTTGTATGCTACACTCTGACGTTCTTAATAAACATGAACTTGAATGGCTTTAGTCAAAATGGGATGGAAATTGACTACAGTTTAACAGAATAATTTAATAAATGGGAAGATTTTTTTTCCATTTATTCATTATTTAACTAAGTAGAAGTATTCCTATGAATTCCCATCAAACTCAGACTTGGATTTCAGGGCATGTGACTGCTAAAAGCTCTCAATAAACCACAATTTTGACCCTATACAATGTTTTAATAATGCATATCACTAAGCAGTGTATAATGTATGATTGTTTGACTTAAACAAACTCCAGACCTGAACTTTCGAACTTTCTGAGAGATGTATTTGTACCCCCGCCAGCAGCTTTTGCTTATTTCGCCAAATTAAGTCTTAAGATGAGAAGCTTGAAGGAAAGAAGTAACAGACTACTGCTTTCTCTAGAGGCCTATTGAGAATTCAAGGTCCTACCTGACTATTCAGCAGAGTTCAAGTACATTGACTCTTTTTTTTTTCCCCCACCTACACAACACTTGGCTCACACGTACTGACCTGCAGATGTAGTCAGCTCTGCAGCTCCTCATCTGCGTCAGGCAGCTGGGTTTTTCTGGCATCTCGTATGAGCAGCCAGGCACGATGGTCTGGCGTCGTCTCTCTGAGCAAGCCATATCGCTGCAGGGACAGAAGAGCAGCTCATGCGTGTATTCAGGGGGCACACGGTCAAAAAATCGGCGAAGGGCCTTGTTGCAGCGGGATCGGTTGCACAGGCCCGATTTGCCTGAAGGCTTGATACATGCTGACACATATTCAGTGCGCAGCCTCTGGCATAGGTCATCCACATTGCAGGCTTTGGCCGCATCCAGGCACCGGTTTGCCGTAGAAAGGCCCAGATCAGAGTCTGCAAGGGGTTAGAGAGGGAGCAGTAACGAACATTGTGTGGTGATCAGAGGTGAGATTAAATTACTCATAACCTTTGTTCCTGGCATTATACTGTGCTGACACAAAACTCAGGCACTCAGTTTTAGGGTCTCGCTACATTCTTGGGGAAAAAAAATAAAAAATGAAACCGAGGAAGTTTGCCACATCTCAGTCGAAAATTGGAAAGAAGTTAAGGTCAGTAAAACCCAAGGGAAATGAAAATAATAATAAAAATCAATCATCCACTCTTGTCTCTGCCTGCCTTGCTCTTTCATTACATGCTCTTTCAGAATCCGTTAGCAGATGGATTTTTGGCCCGAAAAAAACACAGACAAAGCCTATCTGCATCACTGAAAGGAAGCAGCTTTGTTGCTGTTTGCAGAGCTGTGGAGAAACACGGCTGTGAAGCAGAGTCAACAAATAAGTTTCGTGGTGGGGTTGAATGAAAGCGAGGAGAATAATTTAGAAGATAATGCAGCAAAGGGAAATTTTAAAAAAATAAATAAAGCAAATACATTTTGAGGTGGCTAGCCACACCCCCCCCTCAGCGGTGGCCTGTGTTATGTTGCACTTAAATAAAATGGCAAAAGATATCTGAACACAAGCACAGCTAACTGTGCAAAAAAAGACATATTTAAGATTGCACATTTTATCTGCATCTGAGGAGGCTCAAAGATACAGAAAGGCATCAGAGGTACATAAATATATCTACAGAATGAATCCTAAAATATGTTACATAATAACTTCCGATATTCACTCGCTATTCCGATTATAGATTTACATTTATGGCATTTGGCAGACGTCCTTATCCAGAGCGACTTGCAATTACTTCATTTATTCAACTGAGCAGGTGAGGATTAAGGGCCTTGCTCAAGGGCCCAGAGGTGGCAGCCTGGCGGTGCTGGGATGTGAACTCTCAACCTTCCGATCACGATGCCAACATCATAACCACTGAGCTACCACCTCCCCACAGCCCCTCGACACATCACACACATAAACAGTCCAACCCAAACCAGCAGTCCAGCCGACAATGGGAGCTTAGAGAGCTATTAGTCCTCATATTTTACGCAGTAATGTCTAAAGAATGCCTTCACACTTTTACAACATATAATGCTTAAAATATATTCGTGTGACATAAGATTGAGGTCCTGATCTACAGAGCGGGCACACTGTATGTCATTTACAAAGAATAATTGTGCAAATTATGTCATGTGCAAAATATGAGGAGGAAACAATATTTAAATATGTTTGCATATGATAATTGTCTTTCCAGAGCAGTAGAACTAGAACTCGCCCCTGACACATATCAAACATCAAATGTACTCTGTTCATAAGGGACATGGAAATCAAAACCTAAATGCTGTGGGCAGTAATATATTTACTGCAGTCATATTAAGTCCCTTAAGTGTCTTAATATCAGAATCTTATTAAGATACTGACAAATAATTCAGAGAAATTTAAAGTAAGTGTGTTTTTATTTTTGATACCACACACTGTTGAATTATATCTGATTGGTCAAATCTGATTGGTCAAAAGGAGTGGATTCATTTTCTAGGGTTTCTAGCTCTGGCTGCCAAACAAATCCCAGGTTGATATGAATTCTAATATGTTATTGTTTCTATAGTAACAGCTCATTCAAAAGAACTTGAATGGCATACACTTCACAAAATCTAAACCTAACAATAAACAAAAACTTCAAACTTTAAAAAAAAAATAGGTCATTTAAAGAACATACTTAAAGAAAGGAGAACTAATAAATTGTTGATATGGTGAAGATTTCTGTAAGGAGGAATTTATTTAACATTTATGAAAGAAGTCTCCAGTAGCAGTCAGTACATTTTCCACCACGGGAAAGGGTAGAGGACTTTGTGCTTCCAGGTTTCTCGTTAACATGGCAAGCTGCAATTTTTTTTAGCATATTAAATAGTTTTTCAGGCATTAAATCTTTTTTTTTTTTTAAGTATTATTACATCTTATTTATTTTATTAATTTCTTATTAAGTTAGAAAGAGAAAAAAAAAGAGGCTGGTGAGGGGATAACTGTTGATAGCTGATATAACATAAGTGATAACAGGAACTGACTTGTTTTGCAGATGTTCCACAATAACTACAAATGAATCTTTAACTAAGTAAACTTTAATTAATTAATTTTTAATAAAAATAGCAAATTGCTGTGATATAAGAGCAATACAGCACAAGCTGTAATAGGAAAAAAAATCAACATTGTGGTGGTAGCAGTAAATCCACCATCAGGACTAAATCTCACATTTTACTCCTTACATAGTACACTTTTTAAATAAATTTAAAATAAGTATGATTTAAAAATGATTTTTTTAAAATGAAACTGGCTTCTGCAAATATCATACCTGCCTTTCCCTGGTATTTACACAGGCCGTCGTCGGTCCCAAAGTGACTTTTAGGCTGCAGTAAATTGCACTGCTGGTGCTCAATTATTCTATTTACACAGATACCACTTTGTATTTTGCATTTTTAAGCAGAAAAGTTGCACATTCATAAAGACAAACATGCAAAACCGACAGGCCATGCTATTTTGGTCATGGTTTGGTCAAGTTTTTATATATGTTTTATCAAATCAGCCTTTTTAAAGCTGTTATCAAGTTTTTTTTACATGTTTAAATCTTTGGCAAATCAAGGCCTCTGGGTTTTAAATACAAAGAAATATGATAGTATTTACACCTATAGATTTCTACATTTATATATCTAGGATTGAATGCTGCATCATTTTTAATGAGTAACACTACACATGAGGTTCTCTTAACTGACAATATTTAACACATTAGTAAACACGAACAGATCATGAAATTCAGCATCAATATACGATACACCATACTTAGACTTGTAACAATTGTTTTCTTTAACAGTGAACCAAACAATCCAAATAATCAGAACCAGCATCAACGAATGTTTCTACCATTAGCGAGTAAAATTACACCCACACTTACTAAAATGAATAGCTTAACACCTTAATGAACATGCCTGTGCTTGTTAACTGGCAAAATTCAGAAGCGCAGCTGAATAGCAAGTACCAATATTTATACTTTTTACACCTGAAGAGCAGACTTCAGCAAGTTATCAACATTTGTAAACATGCTGTAAATAATTTTTTGCTAATTTATGTGGAGTCATGTATTGAATAAACATCAGTCAGTGCAGGTGTATTTAGTTAACATTTAAACAAAAGACAATTAAAATGTGTGTTAACTTGCTTGGTTAACATTATTTTTGGTTTGCTAATACTGACATTTACACTTTGTTTATGTTAATTAATGCAGTAAATAATGTTAATACTCACTAATATCCCTAACGTTAGCCTTTTTTGCTATAAAATGAGCCTACAGTTGTGCATGTGAAATGTTTTTCAGAAACTTTCTCAGACACTAATAAATCCTCTGCAGTCCACTAGTACAGTCCTTCAAAATACCACGTGCAGCTACATTTGGAGGAAAATGCCTCTAAATAAAGACTTGATTTGCTTTTATATTGTTAAAAAAAAAAAAATCAATGAACAAAGTAGTCATACTCAGTGATTTGTTTGCTTCGATCTTTATGCAAGACAACTCATTATTAGGTCTTAAAATACTTTCAGTTTGCTTGCAGACCAATTGAGCTGTTAAGTATGATTGTAAAACAAGATTACATCTCTCAGCGGGTTGCTTGTAGGTGCATATCATCACCCTAGATCTCGGCTCTCAGCAGCTTGGCTAATTAATAACAATAATTTAGGTCTTTTCAGCTCTTATAAGAGCATGAGAGACACTAATCATGGGTGATTTTAATCTAGACAGGCTTTGTTGTTATGTTGTAATTGTGAAGTCTCACTGTGACAGGACAGGTTACATATAAGCTGAAAATTGTGTTACATATAAGGTAAGTCTAGTAGAAATGTTTTTGTGATATTGTGCAGTTGCATTGTAGGTTTATGATAATCAAAGCTGAATTGAATTGCTTCATTTAGCCTGCACAACCTTAATTACCTGTTTGCTAATTGGGTTGGACATAAGACAGCTTTGTTGTTTCTGCTCATTGCTAGTTTTGTGGTTAGAAATGAAAGCATTTGCATCGACAGGGGTGGAGAAGCACAACAGGGAGTGTGACATTCACAAATCTGCCAGTCCAGTGAGCTTTAAATGGTAGAGCTAAACTGTAAATAATGCACCTCTGAATGTTAATAAGTAAATTCCATAATTATAGCAATCAAAGAGATTAGGAATTAGCTGATTTAAACATAAAACTTCACACAAAAAGTGCATGTGATTCACACAAAAAGTGCATGAGTAAAAATATTTGTTGAACGTTTGTCAGCCAGCTGGCTCTTTCTACCACTAACATACTGATGCAAATCCTACAACAGAAAACGAACTATTTTAACATAATGATTTGGGTGAATATCACAGTAGTGTGCCTAAGAAAATGGTCACGGATTTACCAAGAATATACTGTATAACACAACACCAAATGAAAATATGAGCCTTATACTTCTACTTTGGAAAATCAGTGACACTTGCAACCCATATCTTTTCTGCCCAGTTTCAGTAATTGCCCAAGTTCTCATGCCTAGCACCAATTATACGACTCAAAATTATCTCCACCTTCTGATGGTAGTTAATGTGTCAATCTGAATTTAGGGCTCTGATTATTATCACTTCCCACACTTGTTCTTATAGAGCTTTACATTTGAGTAATAGCAGATTTTGACATGTCAAAGCCATTTCTGTTCCAACCCTGAGCCAGCTAATCTTCATTCTGCCTTATGTGTAGGTTAAAGTGGGTAAAAGTGCCTGCCAAATGAATAAATGTAAATTCCACAGCTCGCAATTACCTGGTTCACCTGTTTTCATACACGGAGAATGAATGACTGGTCTGGGTCTGGGCTGAACTTCTCTTGAAGCCTTATTTGCGATAATACTAGCCTATTTTCTTGTAAATCCTACCAGATGCTTTTAATATCTTGCAGAATTCATATCCAGTTATTGTGGATGTTGCTGTCAGCCAAAAACACTGGTATCCTGATGAAATACTTATTTATCAAGTACCCTCTTTGCTCATTTTTCTCAATTTTTTAGCAAACATAAAGCACTTCTCTATAATGCAGTAGTTCTGACACACTCACCCTTTTTGTTTACCAATTCAAATGTAAGTTGAGAAATACGTCAATACTCATTTTCTTTTCACATTCTGCGGTTTTGGACTCGTATGAATAATACACCTGACTGCAAACCTCAACGGGAAGCAAACAGAGAATAAGTACAGAAATAAATGAACGTTTAAATGAGTTTCATTGTCTTTGCTCTCAAGTTTGCAACCATATTACCTCCTCCTATAATTAAACGTGCATATTCTTATTAAAGAATATAAGCTTACCTGCTGTGATGGAGGCTAGACGGACATAGTCATATCCTTTCTCCACTGTCTCATATGGATAGCTCTCCACCAGGTTGAGCCCTAAAAGAGACATGATAGCACTTGCTATCTAAGCACCCTTCAGAAAAATGCAACAGTTTAGCCCCTTAAAACTCCTAGGACGTGTCGGCAGGCCCAGATTTATACGCCTTTCTCTCACAAATACACACCGATCCTATTCATTTTACTGTAGTTACTGAATAATTCATAGTATTTACTGAATAATATGCTGGAAGGTGAATAACTGAATAACAAAATAGGAATAAGGAGGTCAAGCAGGCCTAGTTTATGAAGTTTATTTACCCTAGAGTTAAAGAAAGGCAGTTAAAATCTCCAGTACTTCAGTATGACAAGAGTGAAACTTCTAGACCTGAAGTACGATTTAGCCAGCCAGACAACAACCAACAGCGCTGGATGTTATCACTATATAGTATTGACACTGTGACAAATAATATCACAATACACTTTTCTGAGCTATCATGGGTACCTTTTTTTTAATGCAGCACTAATAACCCTGTTTTGTTGGCAATTTGTTACAAGGCTAAATATCATGATACACACGGTGTTGGATCATAGAAATGTCTTCAAATTTCATGATTTTTTTTTTTTCATGTTGCCCGCTGTAAAGTACTTAAGTAATTGTACTTGTTACTCTACATTAATTACTCATGTTAGTGGATATACAGTACTTTACATGAGTATAACTGAAAAATAATACTTGTACTCTTTTACACAGTCCATAACATTTCCATAGAAAGCTCATACTTTAACCCTTGCTTTTTCTGTTTATTTCTTCCAAATGCTAACTGCAACAAAAATCATGGCTTTTCTTCTTTCGCCCGGGTCCTAATCCAATCACTTACATTGCTGTGCATTTTATCATTATTATTAACTATATTTAAATCATCCAATCAAATGCATACCAATATGTATCAACACCAACAAATCTTTGTACAAGGACTCGCCCTTCAGACATTAAAAAACTTAAACTTTGTTCAAACTTTTCAGATGAACTGAGTTGAATTTCCAAGTGCAAGACAACGTTGGAGAAAAACATGCCTTTCTAATATCTAATTTCCACTTTTAATTACATTGAAGTGTGAACATTTTTTAACTTTCACTTAAGCATAATTTGGACTACCTACTTCTACTTTTAATTGAGTAAGATTTTAATTTTAATTTAATTTGATTTAATTATGTTTCAACTTGATTTAATTTATGTTTTGACATTGATGCTTCCATCCCCTGCCATGTCACTACAAACCCCTATGGGTTCTCAAAGTCCCGGTGGGGAAATCCTGAGTTAAGAGATGGAGATGGATAAGAAACTAATTAGCATTCAGTGTCCCATATGTTAATAGTGGTACTGTACATTGTTTTGGAATAAAGATGACTTGATCTGGGTTGGTCCTCTATGCTATTCTTAAGTTACATGTAGATGTCAAGAAACCACTACAAGCCTTGCATGTTTTGGACTAATCCCCAGACCTTATCAACTAGTAAGACTGGTATAAGCCAGTATACGAAAGGTCCACTATAAGCCAATACAGTACTTCATACCTCAGCACTCTTCAGTTGGCCAGATTTGTTGGTTTTGTTCTCTTAGGATTAAAGCATATGTTCTCAAACCCATGTTTGCTCGCCTGAGCTGTGGATGGGGTTGCAGGAGATTTTTTTTTTTTTTACCTAGTGTTATTTGTAATGTACACTATATGGCCAAAAGTTTGTGAACACCTGACCATCACACCTACATGTGCTTGTTGAACATCCCCTTCCAGATTCAGTCCCCTTTTGCTGTTATAATGACCTCCACTCCTCTGGGAAGGCTTTCCACTAGATGTTGGAGCGTGGCTGTGAGGATTTGTGATCATTCAGCTATAAGAGCATTAGTGAGGTCAGACACTGATGTTGGATGAGGAGAGCTGGGGTGCAGTCGGCGTTCCAGTTCATCCCAAAGGTGTTCAGTGGGGTTGAGGTCAGGGCTCTGTGCAGGACACTTGAGTTCTTCCACTCCAACCTTGTCAAACCATGTCTTCATGGACCTTGCATTGTGCACAGGGTTGAGCCTCTTAGTTCCAGTGAAGGGAAATTGTAATGTTACAGCATACAAAGATATGCTATACAATTATGTGCTACTAACACTGTGGCAACAGTTTGGAGAAGAACCACATATGGTCAGGTGTCCACATACTTTTGGCTATATAGTGCACTTCTATGCATATAAAGTTGATTTATAGAATATTTTAATATAATACCTTTAACTGTCAGATTATTAATAAAATTCCATTATGCTTCATTCAATGAATCTATTAATGTAAACAGCACATGGGTGACATTTGAGTCTGTAGCCATGAGCTGTCTTACCTCTTTGATGTATAACAATTAAATTTCATATCTGTTGTTTATGTTTTTGTGTTTTATATTGATTTGTTAAGATCAATGTACAGTAAGTTACCTATTATTCTGTGAATTGTGAACTTATTTACAGTAAAGCACTATGGTATGTTTTTTCTACTAAACGCCACTGTAGAAATTATTGGCAATAAACAGCTCACCATGGATGCCAGACTGGTAGAGACTCCAGTATATACTCAGGCAATTCTTCTCTCTCTTCATGCCGCGTCGGCACTGGCAGCCATGCAGCGGGCTGGACAGCAGAGCAGACACGGCATTGGCACACTGGCTGCGTGCACCAGGGCCCAGCTTCACGCTGCCATCTCCGGCCACACACTGGCGCAGGGTCCTGAGGCGCGGGCTGCATGTCTCATCGCTGGAGCATGAGTCCCCAGCCAGGAGGCAGTCTCTTCCTACACATAATATCACCTGCAGGGCTGTAACATACATACACATAACGGCATCAGTGCAGACCTGCTTCAGGTCTTAGGAGAAGGAATGTGCTGAGTGAAGTTCAACCTCAAAGTTATTAAAACTGCTGTGATATTTCCGTTAGCATAAAAATGAAAAATATGGAATTTTTTTTAATGACCTCTGGGGAGGCCCCAGAAAGAGTTTTCTTTTTAATTAGTGCACATGATGTACTAAATTGTGGGCATAGTTTAGTTTAACATGACTATGAGTAAAAAAGACATGAAACTGTAATATATATATACACAATTTACATAATTCATGCTCTCAACTCATTTCACGTTTTTGTATTAGCAAAATTGTTCCTACATTTTGGTTCATTTGTGCTCCCCTCTAAAAAGAACATGTCCATGATTTATTCTAGTGGATAAGTTAATCAGTCTTCCTAAGGCTGGGCTACAACTCAGGTGTAGTTCCTAAGTCTCCGTTATGGATAGAGATAATTTAATTAATGTTGTGTATACCTTTTCACTAGGATGTGTTAAGGAAAAATACTGAGAGAACATGCCCCCTATGGATTTGTGAACAAGATGACAAAGATATTAGGGGTGCATAAATATTTACCACTGGCAAATTCATTTCATTATTATGCACACTGCTCCCAGGAGCCTACCACAGCATTCCGTGGGCATGTTATCTTTAGAGGAGCACATAAATGAACCAAAACATATGCACAATTTTATTAATTTGGGAGCATGAAATAGCAAAGTGAGGGCATGAATAAAGCAAATTGTGTAGGCATTATAATTCGTTGACCTCAATTTCGTATCTCATGGCCACACTGTATACACAAAGTTAAAATTAAGATTCTTTTCTTGGTCTCCCCAGGGCTTTGTAAAAAAAAAAAAAATCAGTAAAAGAGATTATTTGTTTTCCTCATCCTTCACAGATGGGTGAGATGTCAATTTTTGAGCATATTTCCACATCTGTATGAGTAAAGTATGTCGCTTTCTTGCAATTTTCATAATTTAATAAAGCTATCTGCAAAAGAGAACCTGTTTTAATGCATTTTAATGATGTTTAATTCAAAGTGTGAGACAACAACTTCTTCCAGGAGTAAGGCGGAAAATACTAAATAACTACAGGCAGGAACACAATCATTCAGCTCATAAATTTAATTGCATCAGAAAAGAGCTCTGGGCAAAAGTTCAAACTAAATGACAAAATGTGTGTTATTTTAAACATGTTAATGCATGTGTGCACTGCTGAACAGACAGATTTGTCTCTGCATATTTGTATCCTGAAAAAATAAATAGATAAATAAAAAATTCAGTTTGGTTCATTGTTCACTGATAGCTCAATATTTTCAGACACGACACATCTAGAGAGGCTCATAATCACAGATATCGAGTAAAGTCATGGAGCCTCTGTCAGGTGAACAGGCATGTGCAGGCGTTTCTGCGGAGGCAGCACACGCTTAGCTAGCATGACTACGCACATGAGAATAAGTGGAGATGACAGGAGGCAAAATGGGACCTTGTACTGTGCTTGAGCACTGTTCTGCATCAGCAGCTGAACGGAATTAAGGGAAGGATAAATGTGTTTGATACAAAGCTGGCTAGCAAGACTTCGATCAAACAAAACACAATGAGACAATGCATTATTTAGATCCTTAAGCTTCTCTGTTCCCCATCTTCCACATAGAGGCATATAAATAAGCTCAATCCCTTATCTAGATGTTAACTGTTAATTTTTTACACGCAGTCTTCTGTTTATTTGAGCGTTATGTTAATTAATGAAAATGTGCTCATAAGAAAGACATGTAGCAGAATTTCAATAAGGAAGCGAGGGCTTTGTTTGTTAAGTGCTTCACAGTGAGACCTTGGGTTTGGTTTCTTTAATGTGTGATGAAGTTAATTAAGTTAATTAAGAGTTTTCACACTTGGCCTGATACTCCAGTCTGCACCCAGGACCGATTCTGGGTCATTTGGTGGAGGGGCCTATAATCGCAGGTTAGCTTTCACATAGAAGAATTGCTTTGTCAATTTCATACATCACTTTTATGCATGCAGCTATGTAAAACGGAAGGCAGTAAATCTACATCAGTTTATTGGTTTTTATTATTTTCCTTTCACTCAATTGATGAATAACAGCACTTTTTGGATGCATGGCATATCATTGTGGTGAATACGTGTAAACAATGAGCCAATCTCATATAAGAAGATTTGTTTGGATTTTTGTGACGTTCTCATCTGCGTTTGAATGCCTTCTTCGTGTCGTATGTCGATATAACAACCAATTCGCCACAAAACTTGAAATAGGAAGTAATATGACAAGTTGAACCAATCATGTTACTCAGCATGCAGCGCCCACAGTGGATGTGATACCCTACCCAAAACAGCATGGTACAAGTGGACAGAGTTCATCGAATTAAAGTGACTAAGGTGAATAGTCATGCAAAAAATAAATTTCGTGCATATTTCATAAAAAGGACTGTATTCCTCTGTTAATACAATTAATTAAAAAATCGGAGAAAGTTTTGCAGCCTGGCCAAGGCTTTTACACACTTCTGCCAGGTCAATGACAAAGTGTAAATCTTAATAATACCAAGCATGTCATATCAAATTGCAGATTAAATCAAATCTTCCAAACCCACAATGACAAGGCCAGTGTATTCAGGTGTACTGATGTGGAAATTTTCACATTCGCCAACAGCCAATGACCTGTCATTCCATAATGCTTTACTTCATGTCCTTTAATATAATGAACTGTTTGCTAGTTACAATAGCAAAAGAAGTGCTTCAGCCTTAAATCAGTAAATCAGTACCTGCATAATTATTCATCAACCCAAACTATACATACATACATACATACATATATATATATATATATATATATATATATATATATATATATTTGTAATTGGGTTATTAGAGAAAATTATGCCTTTTTTCATTTAGGAGCAAAAACTGTCAGTCTCAGTCTCTTACACAGTGATGTAGTTAAAAGTAAGTGTAGTACAGAAAGTTTTCAGAGAAACAGGACGCTTAGAAGAAAAGTCGTTCATCAGATGTGCAAGCAAAATAGTCTGTGGGATGAGAAACCAGTTTTTTGGTTGCTGATTTGATAGCTGCTGTCATACTGTTTATGTTCATTCCATATATATCAATGCTCACCGTATATGTATGAAAAGGTATTATGATTGGCAGACCATAATATACCTTATGTACAGCTTTTGAACACCCTACATTTTAGCATTTTTGTTTAACTGACCTCATTTTAAATAATCTTTTAAAAATTATTTTGAAGAATATGTATATTTATTTATTATTATAAATAATAAATAATATTTATTATTAAATGTTAGGTGAACATTTTAGAAATGACTTAATGTTATTGAGACAATCTAGATCTAATGTACTAAGAAAAGGCCAAAATCTATATCACTCTTATTAAGCACTGTAACACACCTTATATTTATATTTTACACCTAATTATAGTACAGCATGTGAGTCTTTTATATGCTATATGCTATAGCGGTTGGATCCTCCAAATATACCTGCCTTTAATAAAGAACTCATTTAGAGTCCCATCAGGAGCTGAGAGTGATCGGGTAATACATTCGACAAAGATTTCGTTTTCCTTATTTGATTTCCATATTTAAATTTAATTCTGCTTCATTTTATTTCGTCTGTGGTAATACTAGTGATTAAACTGGAATAAAACATAAGAAATGCCGGGTGTTCAAAAAAAAATGCTTGACTGACAGAATATACACTGCCGGGCAAAAAAAATGGGCCAAGCCCAAAATGGCAAAATATTAAGCTTTTAATGGTCTTAAAAATAAATCACTATTCAGGAAATTAGCAAATAAATTAATTAAACAAATAGATAAAGGAACTTAGTATGGGATAGCTTTTCCCTTTGATTTCTTTACAAGTTTAAGCCATGTGGCCCTTGTTGGGCCGCATCAGATGTGGCAGATTACCAAATAATGACTAAATAATGAAAAAAAAAAAAAAAACATTCCAGAAGATATTTTTGGAAAATTCGGTATATACCCAGACATGTGTTAGTTTGAATTTTACATCAAAAATTGCAATAATTATCATGATTTTACCTTTGTGTACAAGGAGACTATATAAGTGAAGTTCCCTGTTTCTAGCTTTTCCCCAAACAGTTCACTGCAGCAAAAATAAACGAGCAAATGGTGGCACACTTGCTAATTTTCTGACCAATGATTTGTTGTTAAGACCATTAAAAGCTTAATATTTGCCATTTTGGGCCTGGATCATTTTTTGCCCAGGAGTGTACTGTATAATAGATTGCATTTTTGCATTTACTTAATATATAATAATAATCTTTCTGTAGCATTCTCAGCTTTATCTAATATCCCTTATGATTCAGCTCTCTGATAGAGTGATGCCTGGCCCGAATCTGGCGCTAGTCTGCATTGTGGACTGCCAGAACTATTTCAAGACTCCCATGGTCATCTTGCCTAAACAAGCTTGATGTCTGGGACCAAAGCTGTCAATAAATAAACCAGGCAAAAAGGCCAGGGTGTTCACATTGTGCTGTAGTCTATTTTCTCTTACACCAACAGAGCTATGTCAATCGTCGCCTTTCTCCATGAGAGCACTTCAAATTTGCATATGTTGTTGGAGCATTAATAAACAGACCCAGCAATGCTTTCAGCATAGTCATGAACGTTTCCATGCAAACTTTCTCTGTTAGAATTGTATTGATCCCAAACTACCAACTTTGTTGCAGATCGGAATCTGCAAAAAGGACGGAATCTGTGGTCGGTTAACTGATACAATTTTATCCACTATGTGAATATCTTAATCTTAAAGATTACGGAGTTCAAATCAGCGTGGGTGCTCTTGGCATCCTTCAAAAACAATTCATTTCGAGAAATAAAAAGAAGATGAGTAAAAGAAAAGGACTTCTTTCACTGGCAGGCAGAAGCCCTTTCTGCTAGGTTTGTTCGCTACTTCACCAAGTGTGCCAAGATATCCAAAAACGCTTTTCTTTCTCTTGAACATCTGGATGAGCAACTATAAATTTACCCTTGCTTCTGATTAGGCAAACCTCTCGCATGGACAGATGGTCAGTCCTAAGATCGAGAAGGCAGACTGAAACCTCAGCCCCATCTCCACTGCAATTTGTGTCAGTTTATGCTGCATTGGCAGGAGCCCGAATGGATGCTGTACATCATGAATGCAAATGAAGTGCCTGATTTGACATCTCCAATAAGCCTGTCTCAGTGTACCGGTGGGTTTAGCCAATTAGCCATGTCAGTAATCAATGCCTTCTGAGCCTCCTCTAAATCCTTGCTTATACTAGCACATAAATCAAGCACCGATTAGTTGATCAGTTACCCAGATGCATGGACTTAATAGCCCACTTTAGAAAGGATGAGGCTGGATATGAAAGGTAATGAACTCTGCTAGGATGACACCAACAAAATGCCTTTATACCTCCAAAAATTCCTGCAAGGGGAATACAGTGATGTTGCTCTACAGAGACCGGTGGCAGATTTATTATCTTCAGCAAGTAGCTAATCTCGTGTTTCTTATTTTACTGTTTGCAGCACTTGATATACTGCTCCCTGCTTTATAATACTGGAAAGAAGAGTTACACTTCTTTCTAAACCAAAGCCTGACTAGAATCCTTAAGTAGTGTGGCTGTGTATGTGTGTGAGTTATGTTAAAGGCCTGTGTGGGACAGATTTCTCTAAAAAAATGTACTTCAGTTTCAGTCTTACATAGAAATAGTGAAGTGTGGAACAAAAGTTAACACAGTTTGTTGCTTGAAACCTCCATTTTAAAAGCTTAGAAAATATGGAGGGATATATATATATATATAAAATACACCGAAAAATGGATTAACAAGGTCATCGGAATAGAATAGTGATGAAATCCATTTATTACGTGCACTCTGCAATAAGTTATGTTATATTTTGTGCTGTGTGGCAAAGATCAAGTTGACAAGCATTTCTAGCATCAGTTAGTTTTCAGTTCAGAGTTGGACAAAATGGACCAAACAAGAGATCTTAATGAGTTTGATCATGATAGCTAGTGCTAGGTGTGCAATTTCTAGCATCTCCCAAATGACCACTTAGACCTTTTGAATAATCATTTCAAGAGTTCATCAAGAATCATACAAAAAGCCAAAAACAAAGAACCCTGACTGAAAACAAATTGTACATCAGAGGGGTCAAAAAAAAAATGGTCTCAAAGCCAAAACAGCAGAAGATCAAGTCAGGTGTGAAATAATTTAAGAGTGTAAAAGTATTTCATGGTCAGATGATTCCAGGTTCCGTTTGTTTCATGCTGATGGAAGGATCAGAATTTGTTGAAAACATGAGTCCATGTTGCCACGCTGTTTGGTGTCAACAAAACTGTGATGCAGTGGGGTAATGCTGCAACACTTCTCCACAGTCCATCCACAATCTCATAGAACTGAAACACTCTTAGGGAAAAATGGTTAGAGAACCCAGTAGGGTTCTTTGGGCTGCCCCTATGGAAGGACATTTTTTTTGCTCCTCAGAGTTTGCATAGATTGCTACAATAGAGTGATTTAAGTAGAGCCTCTTCAGGAAGTTAAGAGCCCAGGAAAAAGGTTAATCAGTTTCCCTCACTAGAACCTTAACATTCTAAAACCTTACAAGAGAATATTTTGCTATCAGAGATTGCTAATCTCTCAAGTAGAACCACTTTAGGAAGCCAAGTAACATGAACTAGCCCTAGAACCATTGAAGAACCTTTTTTTCTCGGAATGTGGTTTCTCATGGAATGTGTAGCTATCACATAGGATAAGTAAATCCACTTTGGGACGTTAAGAGCCAGAAACTAGCCATAGAACCTTTGAAGAACCTTCTTCTAGGAGTGTTCACTCTAAAAAAAAAGTTAGATTTAGAATTCTTACAAGTTCTTTGGTATGTCCCTTCCGTTTTCACACTTGGTCCGAATACTGCACCCAGGACCGACTCTGGCCTCATTTGGGGGAGGGGTTCATGATAGCAGGTTTGTTTTCGCTTTTGTGCACACAAGTTTGCAAAGTAGTGGGCACTATGTTTTCCTTTGGTACCAACACTCAAGTGGCAAAGAACAGTGCATTTGGATGCATGGCATGTCATTGGGCAGGAATACCTACAAATGACAAGCTGTTCTTGTATAAGATGAGCTTTAGCCACGCAGGCTGGTATGAGACGAGCATTTTCATGATGCTCTTAGTGCAAGTACTCACACCACGGTATTGCGACACCCTGTTGTCCGAAGATCAAAAGTTCAAATCCCCATGATGCCATAGCCATCCGTGGCTAGGAGTGAAGAGAGCGAAATTGTCTGTGCTCTCTGGGTGTGAGGGATGACATTAATCTCTCCCCTGTCAATCAGAACGACACTAGCCAATCGTGGGCATCTATGAGCTCATGTATGTGGAAGAGGACACATAGCACTTTCCACTGAGCGTGTTACGCTTCCCTGTGACGCAGCATGAGTACAAAAAGATGGGGTTGGCTGGTTTCATGTGTCTCAGAGGAAACATGTGTAAGCCTTCACCCTCACCGGTTGGTATCTGTCATGTAATCACATTACTTGGCATGCAGCGCTGAGAGCAGATAGCTTCCACACCTGATGCGGACTGCAAAACAGTTCTGTGAAAGCGAACCCCAGGCCATCATTTTCAAGAGGATCAGGGATTGATTGTCTGCTCCCAGACATGAAAACAGCTTTTACACTTCACAAAATGTGCAGAAATCTCAGGCCAAATAGCCCTGGGTCTGAAAAAAAAAATGCAAGTGTGAAAACAGCCTAAGATTATACATTCTTAAAAAAAAAAAAGGTTACATTTAGAGCACTTTGGATTATCCTTCTGCAGAAATCTTTAAAAGCTAATAAACTGCAACTCAGAGTATTAAAAAGTAAAAACTAGTGATAAGAATGAATAGTGTGTGTAGTTACTGTAAGAGTTTGGGTTGTGAGATTCAGTATCATGCAAACTTCAGAGCATGTGACCTGAGTACTATAAGGTTCTAACTCTTATTCATCCTTATCCCAGATGGAACCTTACAGTACTAACATCACAGCATACTGTTGGTTAACGCCAGCTGCTTTCACAATGTCTTCATTGCATCGAATCTATGGGGAATTAGTAACTAATAATTTATTTTATACAGTGTGGTCCCTGGAGGACTAGTGGTTAGGCCATGGCGCAATCACCGCCGCAGTCAGGTTCAATTCCCGGCCAGGGAATCGACCCCAGCCACTGGGGTTGCACACAGCAATGCACTCCAAGTGCCGGTCCCAAGCCCAGATAAAATTGGGGAAGGTTGTTTCAGGAAGGGCATCTGGTGAAAAAACAGTGCCAAATCAAATATGCGCACCAGTGAACCGGTGTGGTGGCCCCATAACAGGAGCAGCCGAAAGAAGAACAATTTATTTCATACAATGAACAGATGGAAGATAGAAGGATATTACAGGTATCTTTTTTTACTTACCTCTGAACACTGACTTCTATTTTACCTCTTCAGTCATGACACTAATTACATTCATGTTCTTTGATTCTATCAGTCTTAAAAAAAAAAAAAAAAAAACCTGAAGCTTAAAACGTTACAGACAGGCTTCTGGCTTCGGATTTTAGCATTAAATTGGAGAGAAGCCAAAAAACAAGTTGGAAAACTTTGAGAAAGTGAAATGAAGTTGTCACTTTCATGGAGCCTAGACACAATTAGTCATTTTGGCACAAAAACTACTTACTGACTTCAAAGGCAAATAGATTGCTCTCGGAAATTTGACACTGAAAAACATTTCACTTTGTTTCTAAAATGTACTAATCCCAGCTCAAATAATCTGTATGTAAGACATCAAACACTTTTTTTTTTTTTGTATACTACAGATATAGCCCAAAGCAAAGACAGGTTTGCTTGTACAATGTTTTGATAGAAAAGTTATTTGCAAAAGTCAGTTTCAGGGGAAATGTGTCCTTCTTTTCCTCAGTTTAAAGATGAAAAATAATGGATATTTTATCAGCTGTTCCACACACTGAGAAAGTTTAACTTCATTTCACCCACTTGGCTTGCCCTCTGAGTTATCATTAAAATAATCAGCCTCCACTTGCAACTACTTTAGATGGTCTCTGATTCTGCATGCCTTTGGGTTTGTAACAGAAAAGAGGGGAAAAAAATGAAATGCATATCCAGGCCCAGAATCTAAAACAAAGTATTTGTAATGGAATGCATCTAATATTCAAAAAGTATGCCCAACCAAACAGGAAGTAAGC
Organism: Pangasius sanitwongsei; assembly: GCA_037576675.1. Taxonomy (NCBI): domain Eukaryota; kingdom Metazoa; phylum Chordata; class Actinopteri; order Siluriformes; family Pangasiidae; genus Pangasius; species Pangasius sanitwongsei. Next base: position 7,561,996 of record CM075011.1, read on the forward strand.
CAATGCCTCATGAATGTTAAGCAAGAAAGCGAAATGCAAAACTAATAATGTTTTTGTCTCTTGTTGTGAAGCCAGGTGTTTTGTTAGAAGCACGTGTTACACACACAGGAATGATTTCCTTCATGAACTATGAAGCAGAAAACCAAGTCAAGTCTACATTCCGAAACACTGACTCTTTCGTGCGTTGGGGTATCAGTGGTAAACAATACGCAATGGTCATGAATTCTGCTGTCAAGAAGCATCAACTCACACACCGTATGGATATCATCATAGCACATCATCCTAAAACATGGGTTAATGGATCCGCCTCTATGCAAAGAACACCCTGGCCTCCCTGAATCCACACAATCTGCTCGCGAATTGCTGTTTACTCTTCGCAGATTGCTATTTATTGTGATTTATCAGTAACCGTCACTAAAGGTAGAAGCATGTCACGTCTATAATCTTTCACAGAGGCATGCAGGCATGCAGCTCCCCATAATAAATGCACAACCTGCTACCCCCTGGGAGTGATGCAAAGACAAACATTTCTGTATGAAACACCGTCTGGCATGGCCTGTGATTTCCTTAAGGGCATCCTGAATCTGATAGGCTACATGGCAGCTCAGAAGGGAAGCTTCAGTGCACATTTACAAATACCCGCACATATTGCTTTATAGTGTTGCTTGGGAACGTGGGGCGGGTGAACGTAAACAACAGAATACATCACAACAAAGACAGCGTCTGAAAATATATTGCAACTCAGAATAAAGTCCTATTCAGATGAGCTAAGTTGTCCGGACATATGTGTGTTAAGATCTACAGTAATTCTGATTGATTTGCATTGGATAAGCAATCTCTGAATGAATTACATTGATGAGAGTGTCTTCATAATTGCTCGCCACATGAAAAAAAAAATTCCATGTGTATTACATGCATCTCATTTTAATACAATTTTAATACATAGTGTTCTGACCTTTATTTTAGACTCCAAAATGACATCAAAATGATCATTACAAGATAATAAACCAAATATATGATTATGAAACCTATTTCTAGACATTTAAAATAGCTTGAATTGTTCTATTGGTTCTATTTTTTTTTTTTTTTGTAATTTTAAGCATTTATTTAAGCAGCTAATTTATTTGCCTATAGAATACGAAACTTTAAAGCTGTAAAAAAAATCACCTACAAACAGGCTGGATAATCTTATATTTGATTTGTAATAATCTCATAATAAGAAATATTAGATCAATCTGCCCATATTTACACTTGCTGAGATATCATTTATCGCAATGTAACTGCTTGTTGTACACGCATCCTGCACACATGACACTTGATCATTAGTAGGTCACATGACCATGACATGAATGTAGGCTATAACTATTCTAGGAACGTAACTAAAAACCCCTGGAAGTCATTTTAAATGTCTATATTTTATTGTTCTGCTTTAACACTCAGTCAATACTTGGTTTCGTTTTGGTTTCAGCGGGAGACGACAGAAGAGAGCACTTCCTGGAGTGACTTTTTACTAACATAGAAATTGGACAGGATATATATCACCCTAGGCCATTTTAGAGAAGATAAAATACAGCATACTCTTTCCAGACGCGTGCTTGCACAGTCCGTAAAAATTAAAGACATGACGGATTTAGATGGGACTAAAATCCCAGATATATTCCACTAATACTTACATTACTTTCCCGTATAAAACTAATTCAATCTGGAATGGAGCATAAGTATAAAAAATAAATGCAGTCTGTTGGAATTATTTATGACTGGACATTTTGACAGATGTGACCATCCAAGTTCAGATGTACTGTAGGTCACCCCAAAGGCCCTAACGAAACAGCAGACTCAGAAAATATAGCATTGGAGCAGGGCTAGAGCCTGTGGCAAGTTGCCAAATCCCCTACTCAGAATAAAAAGAGGAGGACAGCAATCACATGCACCGTCTTCTGAACAGCTACCATCTTAAAGCACAACACGTTTTCTTATTTATTGACCTGGAAGAGCCAGAGACAAGCCCGAAGCAACACACACACACAGACACAAACACGCAGCAAGTTCACAATTAGCGACACACAATTTGCCACTTCAGAAAGCAAACGGCAACATTCCAGCTATTTAGCCAAGTTAATACTGTAGGTAGGAGCTGAGCATTTATCCCAGCCTTCAAGCCTCAAAATAAAAAGCAGGAAGGGGGAGGGAGACACTGTGCAGAAGGACAGAGTCTGTATCTATACTGTCAGCTTGCATAAACCACTATTAATGCAGGAAGGGTACATGGGGTTTACATTACAAAAACATCTGCTACCTGCAGAGCCTAAGTGCTTTGTGACCAGATTTGAGCAGAATCCATATAAATACAGTGAGATCCAGATATGTGTGGAGAAGCGGAATTGATTGAAGTGCTAAATATGACAAGCTATAGCTTAAGCACGCATTACGCATGCAGGAAATGCAGTCAACCAAGGAATATCTAATCCACATATATTTGTGTTTGAAGCCATTCTGATCATTTTCACGCTATGACAAAAACATACTTATGGCTGAACAAAAAGTGCTGCCAACCATGAGCTAATGCTTTTCCTATATGGAAGAAAGAAAGCACAATTTCAGGAAGACAGCTTTCATATCTTGTAATGTATTAAATGGGCCTGTCTGATAAAATCAGATGGTGGCAGATTCAGCATTCACCCTGATGACCTATCACACTCACCCTCAACATCACCTTACAAAAGAAAGTTATCTCCAGATATGTACTGAGTGACAGCAGGGCAGCAGCCGTGTCTGTTGCTTCATAAGAGTAGCAATTAACTTATCAGCATATTGTCCTTCACTGTGTGTGAGAATGAGAAGCAGTGTGACTCATGCGCTTGCTGCCAAACAAAGCAACACATCATTAGCGTCAGATAGTTTTAATGAGTAACAGTCCGGGTTGGAGAGAAACTGTATGCAGAGGGTATTTTCAGAATAATGCAAATATGTGAAGCATCAGAATCCATTAGCTACTTTACAAACAGGTCATGAGCCAAGTCATTGCTATAAAATAATGTAGCAACACAATTAGCAAGCATGAACATCAAGCACAGTTTATAGCATGTAAAATGCTGCCCATTAGACAGGTGTGTATTGCCAAACATTTGTGTCATACTACTACCTGAACTACACATCATTAACACATGGCTATAGGATCTGCCTCTTTTTACAAAGTTTTGCATGCACTATGTGGGCAGAACTGTAAGTACCGTCAATATGATTGCATCACCGCTAGCCAGCCGTCACAGTGGGTCATATCCTGCTGAGGGGGTGGCCGCCCCGCTAAATGTTCCATCGGAACATTATCCGTCGTGATCTGCCACATTTGGTTACAGGCATTCCTCAGGGTTTATCACAACTCTTCACAGCCAAGGGTCAAGCAGACATCAGCAATCAGAGAAGCTGCCAGGCCTTAGCAGTGGACACACAGAGTAGTTAAATAATGCAGTTTAGAAGCTTTGGTACGATGATACTTTCGAGTTGGTTGGTACAGATTGCTGTTGGTGTCTCAGGGACCACTCATGACTGCAGGCCCATTGGTTATCTTCTTTTAGTCTTATGCTGCACAAGTTTGGCCTTTCAAAAACATTAAACACTACATTAAACAGTTTTTGTTTCTCATACCTCAACACCTACCATGAGGGCCACACTGCTTCCATACTGACGTTTTACAAAGGTAACGTTATATAAGGTAGCTTTACATTACGTTTCCCTGGTTAACATGGGAAATACTTGATTGATTTTTAAATGTTCAGCCTATCAAGGAGTGAAATGAAAGCCACAATGATCAATATGAAGCAACTTAATGAACAAGTTTGTAGTTACCAAGGCTGAAAAGCAAGTTCCAATATTTATACTTGGAGACCAGACTTTAATAAGTATCAACATTTAGCAAATACTGATTATTAATGGTTTATTATTTATATTTTATTAATGCTGAGGTATTTTGCTAATGCAGTAAATTATATTAGTTAAGAGAACCTTATTGCAACAGTATTGCCTCCTATCCTGTGGTTTACAAACTCCTGTTTTCGGATTTCTACAATTTCTACAAACTACTTCTTCCAATCTGAAGTCTACAAGTTTTTGCTCCTATTTTCATGTTTACAAGCTCCTGCTCCTATTCAAAGGTCTACAAACACCTGCTTCCATCCTAAGCACCTGCTCCCATGCAGAGGACTAGAAGCTCCTTCTCACGTTCTGAAGTCTACAAGTTAATGCTCCTGTCCTGGGATTTACAAGCTCCTGTTTCCATACTGAGGTCTACAAGGTCTAAAAGTTCCTGCTTCCATCCTGAGGTCTACAAGGTATAAAAGCTCCTCCTTCAATCTTGTGGGTTACAAGGTCTACAAGCTCCCATTTCCATCCTGAGATCCACAAGCTCTTGCTTCTTGTATGAGGTCTACAATATCTACAAGCTCCTGCTCCCAACATGTGGTCTACAAGGCCTGCAAGCTCCTGGTTCCATCCTTAGACATACAAGGTCTACAAGCTCCTCCTTGCATCCTGAGAGGTCTACAAACTCCCACTTCTATCCTGAGGTCTATAAACATTTTAAAAGTATAAAAAAGTATAAATATTAAAAAGATATACTCTATTTTAATATTTTATTGATAGAAATACAGACATAAATATGGGGTTAAGGCTCCAAAAAGCTATGGCTGTTCAAAAAGTCTACCATACACATGATTTATTAAATCCGGAGTATTCTAGGTAGGAGCTATTGGGTTATTTGTGGCTGTAAGCAAACAAGCATGATGTGTGATGCATGAAGAGAGAGAGAGAGAGAGAGAGAGAGAGAGGTGATAGGTTATTACATTATCACTGCCTTGAGCATTCCTGATTCAAACGGTAAAGATAAGATCACCAGACACCTGAGAAAAAAAATGATAAAAGAGAACAATTTCTAATTCTCTCACAACAATATATGAGAGAAAGGATTGGTGAGTGGGGTTTAAAGCATGAAAAAAAAAAGTTTGTGTTTGGAATTTTGGGTTACTTAAAGAAAACAGGAAGATAAGGCAAGAAAACTAGAGAAAGAAAAGAAAAAACAGAGTTCCACATTCAGAAAATCTTAAACATACTACTCTGATGATGTAAAGCCAAGACTAAGCAAATCAATATGCTGAACAATAGTCTAGTAATCTTGCACTGATAATAGTCTATAAGACCTATATGACCTTTTACTTCAAATAGGATCTCAAAGTTATCCATTATTAGAACCTTCATCATCCCATATGTCAAGCTGATGATGGATTTCAAGTTCATCCAGGCCTTCTCCATCAGCTGGGTGAAGATGAGGCAGTGAGTATGCCCCAAATTACAATCCCATATTGCTAGTTTATAAAGTCTTAGCAATGCATGTGGGATTGGAATTTGAGTGGGTCACGCCATCCTGCTTTCAAGGTAGACAAACTTGGACTGGAATCACTTTTGCACCAGTCTGGATTGTGTCCGGACATCCTCTGCACACACGTCAGCAACTGGAGATGAATTAACAGCATACATCTGGATGACCAGGTGTGGATGCACTGGTCTTCAATCATACTGACCCAATCAGCGTTTTTGGGATTATGAGATGCTGGGTGAATTTAAGGCAAACTCATACTGCAAAGACCTGTATGAATTTGATTACCTCTAATAACAGCAGGAATATCTGGATTCGGGTTGTTGATGAAGTTACTAATAACTGATTAATAAATACTTGTTTTGTTTTTCATGATTTAATGATAAAGGTTCGTAGAGGTCTTTTGAAAACGTTAATAGAAAAGGTTAGCGGATAAGCAACTAGCATGACTGAATGACGATAATGGTTACATTTTAAAGCCAAACCATTCGTGGCTATAAATAAGACAATTCAAAGTGTTTATGTTTTGCTTCGTAGTGGCACTTCATGTTACCACTTTGGGCTAATGCCATGGACGATGAGAGGAGACATCTGTTTTGAACTTCTTTGTCTATTTGTCTTTATGCATTCTTTTTCTATCATTGATTTTTTTAAACAAGCCATGTCAACAGTTCACTGATCAGACAAGAGAGAGCAAATAAAATTAAAAATCTATGGAAGTCTGTGAAAGTTCTCACCCTGTAGCGAGTCTCCTGACTTCAGCTACATAATGTACATAAATACAAGTGACTGGTTAAGACTCGACTGAGAATCTGCTGTAGAAGCCAAACTGGTTAATGTTGACAAAACTATAGTTGCTGAACTTTTTTTTTAATCATTTGTTGGTTCTACTAGAGCATTTTTCTAAGGACTTGGTTCAGTCCAATGGAATACTTGCAGGCTGTTTTTTTAAGAACTAAAATGGACCACCTGAGGTCAGAGGATAAGGTCAACCTATAAGGTTAATTAATGATTTAATAGGTTGTCTCATATACGTATTCAAATTTGCTTATTATGAAAGCGACCTGAGATAGAAAAAGCGGCCGCAACCACCTGAAAACTCGGGACAGGTGGTCCGTTCAAAACATTCCGTCTAATGGACCATTCAGTGAAGGAACTTTAATAGTGGTATTAAAAGGATCATTTGTTCTCTGACAGTATAATTCTGTACAAATCCAAGTAAAGCCAAGGTAAGAGAGAATAAATTTCCATGATTCACATTCCTTTATCTGAATTCTTTTACGTCTCGTCTTTAATTTGTTTGCGAAGAATCTGTCCTTTGAAGTTCTCATCCCATTGCTGTAAACACATGATGAGGAGTTTATGAAGGACATTACCTGCATTTCCTGTCATAAACTATTCCACATGCACATGGCAAGCTGTTCTTTTTGGAAAGCCAGAAAGGCCAGACTGCCAGCTTTCAAGCTGCACTCACTGCTCAGTCCATCTAGATGAACACAATTAAGAATGCCAAGTCTCATTATTACTAAGGCTATAATCATCATTGAATAGGTTTTATTATGACACAAATGGACTAAAATCTTTGGGCTGTTTTTGTCAAAGTTGCAGTAAGACATCTGAAAGCACTCATTCAGATGTCTGACAAATTGTATAGCAGAATCATGTCAAACAAAGTCTGGGGTTTGTTTTGCGCCAAAAAAGAGATGATGGGTAAATGAATAGTACCTGGAGGTAGAGCATTCTTTTGAATCGGCTCTCATTACTTTCTCGCCCCCTCACCCAGTTTGTTCTGTGATCTGCCTTGAATTGACTGAGGAAGGTCACTGTAAGGAGAGTCTCTACATACATGTGCGTGTGATTTAAAATAAATCTTCACAATGTTCATGCTCTCTTTCTCCTGCTTTTCATGAAGGCTGTCATACATGTGTCATGTTTCACATGATAAAAATGCTAGTGACAGTGCTCCTTGCTAAGATAATAGCCATGTAAATTGGCCGAAAGAACATATGTGAAAGTATCACTCTATTTTGCAAATGAACTCAGGCAGCCTCCTAGCTCATGACAGTGTTCTGTATGAAACCAGACTCCAGGGCCATCGAGAAAGAAAAAAAAACACATTATGCCTTGCATGTGAGGCTATACGGAACTTGGTTTATAGAACTTGTTGCATACATAATTGTTCACCACTCGTATAAAAATTTACTGTACGATGTCATGTAAAAATGCAGACAGAATCTTGATTAACTTGAACTGGTTGGATGGATGGATGGATGGATGGATGGGTGGGTGGATGGACAGACAAAGGATAGATGAACAAATGGATAGATGCTGGATAGATTACCAGATGGATGGATGGATGGATGGATGGATAGATGGATGGATTGGTGTGTAGAGAAAATGATGACTGGATGGATAAATGAATAGATAAATGGGTGATGTTGGATAGGTGAACAAATGCATAAATAGATGGGTGGTTGGGCAGATGAATGGATAGTTGAATGGATGGACAGATGAATACATGGATGAATGAATGTATGACTAGATGGATGAATGGACAGATGGATGGATGGATGGATGGATGGATGGATGGATGGACAAATGGATGAATGGGTAGATAGAGGAATGCTTGGACAAACAAATGGAAAGATGCTGGATGTACTCAGATGGATGAATGGATGGACAGATGGATGGATGAACTGATGGACATGTACTTATTGACTGAACAATTGAGGTCTTGCGCTAATGGAATCATTTTATTTTCGGCACTTCTTGGCATTTGGGAATGATCTAGGGAGCCGGTTAATTTCAAATAACACAAAGTTTACTTATGAAATATGAAATATGCTCATAAACTTTAACTAGAGTGGCTAGTAAAAGTCACCAAGCTTTCATATTAAAGCACCTCAAAGCATATTAAAACATATCTTGCAGTCTGTACTGTAATGAGGTTTTCAGGGTGCTTCTAGCTCTGCACAAATGTCACTGGTAAATGAGCTGCCATTGCTCTATATTCTTAATGGGAATTTTTGTTCCTCTTCTCTTGCTTAATGGAAAAATCCATTGGTGGATAAATGGCTGGTGTGTGAGGCAGAAAGGCAGGCATTATCATCCTGTCTTGCTCGTGAGCTAGTAGCAGCCAAATAAAATATGACCCCCTGTCTGTACTCTTCCGTGCCAGCTCTCGTGTCACCTCCAACCCCTGGCCTTTATTTAAGAATTGGATGCTCCCGGAGAGACAGGCCCCTAATGGAAACAGTTTGTCACTTTTTAGGAAACATGGCTGTGCTAGCCAGAAAGCCTCCATGCTGGGAGAGACGATGGACTTATCCTTGTCACAGAACCTTGGTTCAAGCTCCCCTCTCATCACACACTTTTATTATCAGCATCACCTACAGTCAGGTCCATAAATATTGGGACATCGACACAATTCTAACATTTTTGGCTCTATACACCACCACAATG
>CM075011.1:7581378-7616230 GCA_037576675.1 Pangasius sanitwongsei
TAAATGGTAAATGCCATATTTTTGTGGAACCTCTTAAAATAAAGCTGAAAGTCTACATTTCAATCACATCTTGATTGCTTTATTTCAAATCCATTGTGGTGGAGTATAAAGGCAAAATCACAAAAACTCTGTCATTGTACAAATACTTCCGGACCTAACTGTATATATAAAATTATTATTATGTTGTTGTTGTTAATTTTTAAAGATGCTTGTGGTTGAAACACTGAAAAAAAATGTAATGCTAAAGCAGCAATACTGCTTAACATAGGCTAGGCATTTTGTATACTGGTCAACGATATCAAGTTTTAAATATTTCCCTAACAGCTTTCAGAAAATAAAAAGAAAACAGAGACAAAGTGGAGATACAGTATACTGAACGTACATATCATAATTGTATTATTACGTAGGTAGCTAGTTAGCTTTGTCATGGTAGCTTTACCTACCTAACTAAACAGCCAGCAGCTGTCAGTTTATTGATTTCATACTGTAAATGTAGAAGAGTGATTTATAATGTGGACTAACTTAGGTAGTTAATGTGAGCTATAAAGCTAGAATTTTTTTTTGTACTTATCAGTGAAGTTAAAGTTACACTTTGCCAGCTTGTGTTGTTAGCTCACATTATCATTTAGTTAAACCTTTAAGCATGGAGTATGTGGCTATGTTGTTGTTGTTTTTCTGAGGTAATGATGTGGTTTGTGTCACAGTTGCTATCACTAAATTAAGTGGGTGGACAAATTATAAATTCATTAGCTAGCCCACCGGGAAAGTGAAAGCTCCAATGCTTGCCCAATTCCATGTTATGGAATTCATGGAAGTCCAATTAACTAGGCTAATCAGCTGTAACCTCAAAAGTATGACAAGTGAGTTATGTGCCATAATACAGACTATGGAAAATAAGTGACAACCTTCATCTCTAAGAGGGATGACATTATGTAGCCATAGTCTCTTTTCAGCATGTCTCTGGTGATGAGATTTATCATGTTTGCACCATCAGCTAAAAAGCAGAAAGTCTTTAGATAACATTCCAGCTACAAGCTGTGGTGTTCTCTCGTTGTACTTAAAGACATTATTTGAATCTGACTAGCGTCTTCATTTTCGCTCTGTGAAGCATCGTGAGGTCACTGTGTGTTGTGTTAGCATTAGAGTTATATAACAGTTTTCATGTTGCACTGTACTGTCCTGTCAGCCAAAAACTGGCATCTGAGAGTACAGCAGGCACAGGTTCATCAAAACTGGACAGTTAAAGATTGGAAAACATCACCTAGTCCAGTTTGGGTGAGCCTGTGCCCACTGTAGCCTCAGATTCTTGTTCTTGGCTGACAGGAGTGGAACGTGATGTAGTCTTCTGTTGTTGTAGCCCATCCACCTCAAGGTTCGACATGCTGGGTGTTTTGTGACGCTTTTCTACTCACCCCGGTTGTAAAGAGTGGTTATTAGGGTTACCGTAGACTTCCTGTCAACTCAAACCAGCCTGGCCATCCACTGACCTTTCTCATCAAGAAGGTATTTCCGCCCACAGAACTACCTCTCACTGGATGTTTTTTGTTTTTCGTACCATTCTGTGTAAGCTCAGATGACTGTTATGTGTGAACATTAACTAACGCTGTTGACCTGTTCCTGCCACATGATTGTGGCATGATGAGGCTGATTGGATAATTGCTTAAATGAGCAGGTGTACAGGTGTTCAATAATCAGTGATTGTATATTTTTATTCTAAATCTGCCACTGTAAGAGGTACTAGATAGGTATACTTCATAAACTTGTTGCATATCTTAGGTCTAATACGTATATTAATATTATATACTTACATAATAATAAAAATTTTCTTATTAATTCGCACTGATGGGAAATTGTTTTGATGTTCACACATGTACACTAATTCACTAATGAAATAAAGCTGTACTGAATATGCAACGTTAATAAAATAAGAAAAAAGGAATAAATCTACTACTTAGATATACTTGATTATGTTTTTTTTTTTTTTCATGTTGAGAGATATTTTGCTGCAATGGTTTATAGGGGTTAAATTATTTTAGTGGGGCCAATTTTCAGGATCTCTCCAAGGGCCTGGGAGTCGCAGAGGTCAGCTCAGCTGTCGAAAACCACTGAGACTAAAGCATTTCCAGGCAGAGTTTATCACAGGGGAGGACTGGCTTTATTGATTTGTTTCATTAAAAGTCCATCCATAAAAGTGAAGAACCAGACTTTAGCCTTTACTCGGCTTAATCCGGCAGCATCACATACGGCCGTATATATGGCGGCCTGGATCGGCTGATAAAACAGCGTTTGATTCTGCAAGTGCTATGAAATTTACCTTCCTGAGAATATGAGCAAACATTTGAATAGGCAGCTGTAATTAAATGCCTAAGATATTGAACCGGCATTGGTATTTATTAAAGGGACTGATAATAAAGGAAAGAAAAAAATTAAACGGAAATAATACGTGCATATCGTACAGATATAATACCTGTTCGGTGTGAGGAGCTCATTCATCCTGGCTGTCGTACATGCCGTGCCGTGACTACAATGAAATCAGACAGGCGCATCCATCACTGCTTTTCTAGTGGCATCCACTTAGTGTTTTCTATTAGTTTATTTTCTCTCTGTGCCTCTCATTCACACTCACTCTCACGCTCTTGCGCTCAGTCATTTCATATCACTGCTAGAGTTTATGTCCCTACACACACACACACACACACACACCAGTCTCTTTCACTGGAAAATAACTAGAGAGGAAAGTGCTTCATGTCAGACATGACTGTCTGTTTCTTTAACAAACAGGTGAAAAATACATCAGATTGTTGTCCTGGACAGAGGCTAGGTTGGAGATGAACTGGTGATCAGCTCCTGCATGAGTGACAGAGCAAGAGGTTGTGTCAGGATGATTCTGTGAAACAACAACTCTTCATCAGGGCAGCAAAAAGGCAAAGAGTCAGCCAACGGCCCAAACCCCGGCTGACCGAGTGTGGAAAAAAGGCGGCTGAAGTGAAGACGGACCCCTGAGTACATCTGACAGTAAAACTGACTGCTTCTAGTTGAGGAAAGTCTGACACCTAATTTAAGAGCTTAGAGACCCTGAGGTCCTGCCATTTGCAGTAAACTTCAGAGACAAGGGTTCATCACAGGTAAAATTCAGGATTTTATACTTTTTCACCACTGTGACTACCTGGAAAAACATGATCCTTGGAATGATGCATAATCCCAAATATCCTGTGAAGGATCTTGAGGAAATAAATAAGCCTCCCAGCATTCATCATGCTAACAAATACTGCAGCTTGATGTTGCCAAACACGTCTTGTTTGTTTTTGTTAAACTGCCACGTTCTCTGTGGAATAGCTAAAGCCCTCTATTTGATTTGATGAGATGCTGTCGCTATGCAGCAGAAGACACCAAGTCGATTTCCCTTTTGTGCGGTGGTCTAGGAAAACCCACTGGACATCGCTGTGGCTGAATTGTGGTTTTTGTCCAAAGTTTTTGGCCAAAATTAGAATACCCAATTTTGGCCAAAAACTTTGGACAAAAAAAACAGATATACCTCTGTTTTAAGAAAACATAAATATATCTTTTATACTTTCTAACCTCGTCTATGCTATTTGCCTATAAGGAGACGGTTTAACAAATGCGACTGTAAAAACATTCAATCTGCCTAAAGATGTTTTAATCCCTAGCTTGCTAGATACATGTGTATAAATACCAGCTGTCAAATTATGTGTGATGCACACGCTGTGGAGATGGCAGCAGACAAGTCGTAATGTTTGAATGCCAATTTTAAAAAATGGGAAATTTAGCCAACAGAACAAAACGCACTGAGCTAATCTGTGATTATTTCATGATGGATGTAAGATGCAGACAGTGATCAGTCATTTGAAAAGCAACGGTGAGTTTCCAGTTTGTAAAATCTCATGATGAGATTTACTTCGGCAGCAGAGACTAGCGAGACTGATGTGGATGATGCTGATGATTGAAGTGATTATCATTTTCCTTCTAATCTTTGATAAAGTGTCACTAATGCTTTCCATAAACAGATTAAAAAGTTGTGTAGAGTAAGGCAAATAATAAATATGTCCACTTATTTTAAAAAATAAAATGAAAGATGATATTATTATTATTATTATTATTATTATTATTAAACATAGAATGCCTGATGCATGGGTGGGACTTCTGAATAGCCTGTTAGTGTAGGCTATGAATAAAGGCTTCTATAAATGGTCATATTTATTATTTCTTTATTGTATTTATTACACATGGCAACAGGCTATTCAGAATTCCCACCCATCCATCAGGCATTCCTGATGTTTAATAATAATATCCTTCATTTTAAAAGGTATTATTATTTTTTTTTTTTTTAAAAAGGGTAAATACATTTTATAGACTATTATAACTTGTTATAACATTTATATTAGAAACCAGATTTGGAGTCTATAACTCAGATGTCATCTCTATATATTCTCAGTTGAAATTATCTTCACCTGATTTAATATTAAAACAAACACCTGACCTTACTCTACACAACATCACCGTGTCGGTTTCAATTAGGATTGAAATCCTTAAATGTAATGTTCTCCCTTTTCACTTCTGGGAGGTAACCAGATTTTAAAATGGTAGAACTATGGTTGAGATGCTGTATTTGCAAGAGTGAAATATATTTCACTATGTGAAGGGTTATCCCAGGCCACCACACATTTGTTTCTGTCTTGCACATACAGACACTTTTTTTTTTTACACTATCAGCAGTCAGTCATTTAATGGACCACTTTTTGGCTCTCTAAGGACACCATAGTTCTCAAATCCTCAAGGCATCCCCTGCATTTCTCAACTGGTGGGAAAATGCTTGGCTTCCATCCCAACCAAATGCCAGCACTTTTGAAAGCACTGTTTCAGTCTGTAGCGGTAATTTCCAGCCCGCTGCGCGGCGAACATTTTAAATGACCTGTCACCAAGATTAATCCTGGCCAAGGCCTCTTAGGTTTCTCAACTGTGACTCCATCTAACTCCTTACATTATGTACTGTTTGGAGCTATTATGGTTTAATATTGTAGGCAGATGATTGTGTGCAGTACTGAATAATGTCAGGATGAAAGGTCAAAGCCATCAAACTGACTGGCATTAGTTGAATGGCAAAGAGCCTGCTCAACAGCAAGGTTTAAAGCATCTATAATTAAACATCAGGAAAATTTTTAAAGGCCCTTGATATAGCAGGGGAACAGAAGGGGCGGTGTGAGCTAGGTAGTACACATTGCTGCACGGAGGTTCCCTATGGTTTTTAATACACCTCTCTGTCAGTGCAAACAATACGATCAAACTCTATTACGTCTGAAAGCACTCCCCACCGCTAAGACGCATCAGTTCCCTGGTCTAAATCAAAAGTGAACTGTGAAAGTCAAGCAGAAAAAAAAAAATAATTAAAATTCAGGAATCATAATGCTAAATGAGTCCATTTTTAAAGCACAATTAATCCCCTAAAGAAAAAAAAGCAAGAAAAATGATACTGCTCAAAATGACAACATAATGATAGCCTATTTTGTGCATAATAAATGTTTTACATTCGTAGGTTATAAGCTTTGATCCATGTAGATATCTTATCCATGTTATATTTTCCCAACAGCGAGGTGACTCTAATAGCTGTGCCATTTGAAGAACATGTCACATCTAATACACTCTTCATTATTAACGATCTCTGTTTCACTTTCCTTCCAGAAGGAGCCAGAATATACTCGCTGACACCGTTCGCTCTTTCGCTGTCTATCTGTCTCTCTATTGCTCTAAGCTGCAGATACAGATCTCAATCCACCATCCACTGTAGAAAATGTGAGGACAATGACGCCTTTATAATGGTATTATAAAAGACAACGTTCCTTTCTCTCGCTGATGGTACTTTGATTCCAAGATTTTTTTAATAATACAGATAAGTCCTGCCAAGCCGTCAGAGATCACTGTTAGTCATGTTATCAGTGTGGGGGGAATTTCTGCAAAATCCTTTTCTTTTGTCATATATCTCACCTAGGATTGTCTTCTTATCACTCATTTGACTTAAAAAAAAAAAAAAAAAAAAAAGGTCCCTGGATCCCACCAAGAATCATGTCTCATCCTTGCAGAGGGTGCCATTAATATTCAACACACTCACATTCACCTTAAAGTTAGACTAGCTGTTTAAGACGAAATGGCCATGGTGTGACTATGATGAACTATAGTAGGGTGACAAATAATTAGAAACCAAGAAGGGCCCACTTTATGTGTGTGCATTTAGTTTTATATCATGCGGCGTTTGGAGGTCTGTCATGATGAGTTCCACTGCACATTTGTCATGCAGATAAGATCAATGCACAGACTGCGTTTCCCAGCTGTGAATTCTCCGGCGCAGATCTGGTGGGTAACCACTGTGGAAATGCTGTATTGGATGAGAAAAACTCTACTTAAATATATTTCAGATTTTCGAGTATGGGCAGGCAGCTACTTACAAGCCTTATGAATGTCAAGTATACTTCATTGTTTTGTTTTATTTTTTCATATTGCATAAAAGTTTATTTAGAGAAAGTTTAAATGCAGGTAATTCTAAATTTTTTCACTGCTGCACACATCGTTCCAATTAACAATTTCATTTCACTGCATTTATAATCAGAACAGAAGCTTAATGCACATATAGAGCTATTTACCAACACTGAGCATACAAGTACATTTTACATTTATGGCATTTGGCAGACGCCCTTATCCAGGGCAACTTACAATTATCTCATTTATACAACTGAGCAGTTGAGGGTTAAGGGCCTTGCTCAAGGGCCCAGTAGTGGCAGCTTAGCAGTGCTAAAATTTGAACTCTCAACTTTCCTATCAGGAGTCCAATGTCTTAACCACTGAACTACCACTTCTCAATTTACTTCTTTAATTTACAAGTAAATTAAAAATACTGTCAAAAATGTAAAGGTAATATATGTATGGCAGCCTGGGAAAACCCTTCACATAGTCAAATTCTGACATTTTCTACTACACTATATAGTCCCCCTCCTTGCCATTATAATGAGCTCCACTCTTCTGGGAAGGCTTTCTACTATTTTGGAGCGTGGCTGTGGGGATTTGTGATCATTCAGCCACAAGAGCATTAGTGAGGTCTGGGGTGCAGTCGGCATTCCAGTTCATCCCAAAGGTAATCAGTGGGGCTGAGTTCAGGCCTCTGTGCAGAATACTCAAGTTCTTCAACTCCAGCCTGAAGGGAAATTGTTCCAGTGAAGGGAAATCGTAAGGGAAATGGTACAGCATACAAAGACATTCTATACAATTAAGTGCTTCCACCTTTGTGGCAACAGTTTGGGGAAGGACTGCATATGGTCAGGTGTCCACATACTTTTGGCCATATAGTGCAATTCTATTTTAAAATAATAACTTAAACTGTCAGGTTATTATTAAAATTCCATTATGCCTCATTCATGCCTTCTTGTCTACATTCAGCATGCTGTCATGTTAATAAAGGTGGCCTTTACACCAGACTCTGGCAGTGCACAGACCCTGGAGTGGCTATTTAAAACAAAAGAAAGTGCATTTTTGCACGGTGCCACTGTGATTTTTAGCTAGAAACTCTACAAAATAGAGTATTTCTGTGGCTACAGCATACAAAGACATTCTATACAATTGTGTCCTTCCAGCTTTGTGGCAACAGTTTGGGGAAGAACCACATATGAGTGTAATGGTCAGGTGTCCACAAACTTTTAGAACTATATCCAGTCCTAAATACTACAGGTTTTCCTGAACTGAAATATGTTTGTTTCTCAACCAGAAGTAAAGTTCTAGCATTTTAAAGTCTGGTTACCACTAAAAGTGAAAAGGACAAAGTTACATTTAAAGATTTCATTCCAATTAAACTGAAAGAAGCCCCACCTATCTCTACATTTATAACCTAATCCGCTTATTTTATTCTACATATTTCGTTACAAATATGCAACATAAATATGTAGTGCAGCAAAAACTGTAAATAAATAATAATAATTTTGATTCTGTACTAATGTACTAAATCGTGTCATCTACAACACATTTTAGTGAGAGTGGATAATCATTAGAAGTCACAGCCAAATATAGTCTGTCTTATTGTTGTTGTTGTTGTTTTAAATGAATGCATTTCCCCTACAGCAAGATCTCACACTTTCCTAATTGTCATACAAAGGTGTTTCTTCGTCTGACAAAGGGACTATCAATAACAATGTGATATATGCTGCAGGCTACACTGCTGTAAGGAGCTGAAAAAAAAAAGCAATCAATATTGGTGTAGTTGTGATGTCAATAACAATAATGAAATAACAAGGTCAGAATTAACATGTGACAGTCATTGCTTTGGATAATGGACATTGATAGAGTTTCTACTTCGCAGGTTCCTTGAGCACAAATCGACCCCTGGCTCGGCTAATTGGAGGGGAAGTGGCTGCCTGTCTGTCTTCTCTGCTGACAATGGAATTACCTGAAGACAAATTGAATTAAATCCTATATTAGGTAGGCATTAACTTTAATCCAACGTCTCAAGCCGGGCTGAGTGAAAACGAGTTTAAAAAAAGCTCTTCCTCTGGTTTTCTTTGTTTAGTTCAACCCATTTAGTGGTGAGTTCAGGATTGATCGCAAACGTCATTGAAGTGAGCGGTCCAAGGACTGTACGAGCTACGTTATCGATGATATATATCGATAGAATGCACTTGACACACTGATAAATATCAGAACCAAGGATGCCTGCCATGTTAAGATAAAATGTAAATGTTGAACTTGTACATGGGTACAACTTACTACACCAGAGACATGCAGAGATTTGTGGATTTTCATCTCACACAATGGCTAGCAAATTTACGTCTGTGTTTAAAACCTGTCCAAAGGAAACCCTTTTTTGTGCCTTCACTGAGATTTGCTAAAGAACTGCCACGAAAAGCTCGCAAAATCTTTTGCATTACTGCTGAGGGACATACCTTACTCAGGGGTGCAATTACAGACCATAGTGCAAAGCCTAAGATATTATAAGAACCATTTTTTATTTATACCATTAATGAAAATAAGGAGGAAATAAGACAGTGGAAATGAATAATTCATTACTAAGATATATTAAACAGATTCACAGTTATTGGCATTCCTGTGTTTAATACTTCCTGCCACAGCATCAACTTGCGAGGCTAATTATACTGAGTCTATATCTATGTTGTTAAGGATGAAAAGCACATTTAGAGTGATCTATTCTCCATGCACGTATGGCTATTCATTGACTACGTACGCACTTAGAGATGGCCTAGACATCCAGGTTAAGTTCAGAATCTGAGGTGGAAAAAGCAAAACACTGGGGCTTTGATGTTATCTTGTTGGACAATCCAAGGTTAAATCTCCGTATCCTTGATTTAGCTACCCCTCTACACCAGTTTGTTCAGCGAAAGTTTTTAAATGTGTTATATGAATAGATTTGGCTCATGCCCACAGAAGTATAAATGTACTGCCATGAACACGAGAGTAGTATAAAGGTTCTTGATTTAGTGAATCTCACAATTTCTTCCATACCGCCCTAATTTTTCCATATTAAATATCATGTAAAGAATGAAACACTTAAGGTGTTCAGTTGCAGAAAAATAATGAGTGACCCTGACATTGATTATTCTCCTATAACAGCATGACCTAAAGTGTTTTATACTTCTTAAACCACAGGGATTTGCTAATGATTACACTTTTAAGTTTACCAATGAATGACACGTCACACTGCTATACATTCGCAGTTATATTTAATGCTGTGAAACGTTAGTTCCTGTTATCGTTCTGATAATTTTATAACGGCTATACAGTCATTCCCTCAACATACTCTCTTTTTTTCTCTCTCTTGAAGTTGATTATAGCCGGCACAACTGTCAGGGCTGCTGTTACAGACAATTAATCAACACCATGTGACCAATCAGAGTTAGGAATTCACCCGCTCTGTGGTATAAAAAAAAATACATTGGTTAACATTACAGTTATTTTATTTGATTTATTTATTTATTTTTTACATTTTATGTCTAGCCTTGTAGTAGTGTAGATAAGTGTAATTAAAGGTTACCATTATGTTCACCCCGTCACCCCGTTACCATTATATGCACCCCGCATAGTGCATTTTTTCCATGTAGGTAGCAACAGAATGAAAGTTGATTGTGTGAATTCAGTTGTGATAAGACAAATTGAAACGAAGAAATGGCCTTCAGTGCGGGTAATTGTACGTTACTCTCCAGCCATTGTTATGCTTCTTGTTCGATTTTTCCACCATCTATTTCAAAATTTGTTTCCAACTGATCTGCCTTTGTAGCGTTTCAGAGCACACTGATTAATTGCTGTTCAAATCAATCACTGTTGGAGAAGTGACAGACTGATTTTAGGGGAAATAAAGTGTAACCTCCTGAGATGTCACGTAAGGTTACTGTCTTGTAAAGGTCAACAATCTGGATCAATCAGAGCACTGTGGGTTTTATATGAGATTTTACAAGGATTCATGTGCATTATCGCATTTTTATGCTCACTAGTCACCCTGAAACGGAAGTCCACTATAGTTTTTAATGGATAGAATTAATATTTTTTAGAGCTTATTTTTTAATCATTCAGTAGTCTTTAATTAAATATTAAATAAAATAAACACATTTGAGAACAAAATGTTCCAAGGCTTTCCCTGTATATTGTAAAGACAAATGATATTAATGTTAATATGCAATTACCAGAGACTTTGCTGTACCATGACAAACCATACAGTGTACAGGCCCCAACCGTTTGCACACACAATTACTACAGTCAAACATACATTCTCCAAAGCCCCCACTGAACGTGAACACACACGCGCACACATACACACACACACACACACACACACAAGTAAATCGCATACCCATTCAGGTCAGGTAATAGAGCTCAGTGTTTGGATCACCCTGGATTGGAATGTAGAGTTATAGATTCAATACTAGAAATTGGCCTCATTTATCAATATTTTAGTAAAGATTTGTGGAAATCATAGGT
Organism: Pangasius sanitwongsei; assembly: GCA_037576675.1. NCBI lineage: Eukaryota > Metazoa > Chordata > Actinopteri > Siluriformes > Pangasiidae > Pangasius > Pangasius sanitwongsei. Next base: position 7,592,362 of record CM075011.1, read on the forward strand.
CAATCTGTACCAAAATTTCCTTCTAGATTTAGAAGTTCCAATAACAATAATTTCATTTTGTACCTGTGTGTTGTTTGTATGTTTGTGCCTTATTGCAAGATGCAAATCACCCATAAATTAGCAAGCACTTTGGCACAAAAGTCGACAAAAGGAAAAGAACACGGAGAGCTGAGAATGACAAAATGACTACTTTTCACTACTAATGGTGAAAGAGTGCCTCTTAAACATGCCACGGACTAAATCTTTCTGTAATTCAGCTTAGCCATTGCATAGCGTCAGCAACCATTGATACAATTAACACTTCCTCCTTTTGTAGGGTGCCATTGCTTTTGTCCTGATCGAACGGCTAGTCTTCTTTGTCTTCATTTATGGATTTGCTTTCTTTCAAGTCATTAGTCTTAAAACTACTAGATCTTAAAATTACTTACTAAATTCATACATGCAATTGGAATAAATAAGTGTTTAAACTTGACATATACAGTATTGCAGTAGGTTTGGGGGGGATTGACGATAGCATCAGGGAATCGCTGATAGACTATCACAATGGCTATCAAGATGATTTAAATGTCTGTCAGAAAACACGTCTGCAAAAACTGTCAGTCGTGTCATATCTCGTAATATATGTTTCCTTTTAGCCTTTTTTGTATCCTATACGAACCTTAATAACCTGCTGTCTGACTTCAGAGCAGAGCAACAAAACATCTGTCTCTGATGTGTCTTAGCTTCCCTTATCCGTGCTGCCAAACAAATAAAGCCGCGAATGTCGTCGCTTGCAAAACGTGAACGGGGAATTAAATTGAGGAAAATGAAACAATGTGTTGTATATCAGGGTTACTTTGCGTTTTTTTGTTATTATTATTATTTAAATTTTATGATGAGCTTAGTTAGAGGTAATAACTCATTAGGTTATTAGCTAATCCCACTTTCGGTTTTGCAAGCACTGCTGACCTTTTTAATGACTAATTAATAAAAAAAAAAAAAAAAAACAGACTAAATGTTAATGCTAGCAACTAGCAGCTACAGTCGACTTGTGACCAGCTTTTTTTTTTAGCTGTAATATCTGGTGATGCCCCCTTTTTTTTTGCTTCTTCAGCATCACTGCAGCCTACACCCCCTCCAAAGCCATTGCAATATTATTGTAAATCTGTGATAGTTAGGGGCAGCGATAGAATGATGGCATATTGTACATGTTATGACAAGTTATTCCATTTTAAAACATACAGCATTCACATTACTGAGTCTCCTTGTATGTAAATTTAGGAGCTCTCATAGGACAAACATTTTTCTAAACTAACTGGATTTTCATGGATACCACATTTCTTGTGTCAATTTTCCTACAGTTTGCAAATAAACACTCTATATCCAGATTGATAAATGTGAGCAAAAATTAGTAACACTAGCTAAAAAGCCAAAAGACTAAATCCTGACTGGACATACCTTATTAAACCTTTTACCTAACTTACACCCAATCTGACTGATTTATAACCAAATTTGTTTATTGGACATCTACTCAAGGGCATATCCACGATTTATTTGGATATTATTACGACGGTGACATTCAAAGGTGATCAGAAACAGCTGAGTAATTTTTTATTTTTTTTAAATCGCAATATGCACAGGAAAGCAATGTGCATAAATTAAGCAATGTGCATAAATTAAGATTCCTCTCAGCCCCTTGGAGTTTGAGCCTCTCCCATCTGGCTGACATTTTTACATTCCAAGGACCAGAAGGTACATATATAAATGTCTCTTTGTTCACCACATTGTCCAGGTGTTAAATAGCTATAGGTAAGAGATTTGAATACTGAATACACTATTGCGATGCTGCTTGATTACTGACTTGCACTACAAAATGCTTTGTATGGTCGTAATATGTGTTATATGTCTTTTATGTATGCAGAAGCCAAAGACAAACTTTTCACTAACTTGGGCAATAGTCTGTCTATCTATCTATCTATCTATCTATCTATCTATCTATCTATCTATCCTGACTCATCATTGTTATTATGATTACTGTCACTGAACTAGTTAGTGAATTTGCTAGTAAATCAGAAAGGCTAAAAGAATTGAAGAACAAGAATAACAACAAAACTAGAAGAATATCAGATAAAACATATACAGAATTATTAGCACTCTTACAGAGAAATTGCAAAAACTATATAAAGTAAATGTTTCATACAATTTCTAATTACTAATATTTTTTATTATGGACATATGTGACTAAATTAATTATTAATACCAAAGTAACATTTTTAGTATTTTAGTCATTTTAGTATTTTTTTTATATAAATGCAAACACACTGTCAACCTAGATTATCATCTTTTTTAATCAGTATCCATACTTCATGTTTTGCCTTTTATTAAACAAAAGGTTGCACACATTTAAAATCTCTTTGCCATCCATTAGCACGGGGAAAACTAAACAGCCTTCAACATAAGAATGACAGGTGGTGTTTGACCTGTGTAAGTTTGCTAAATGAATAATTACGAAAATACACCATTAAACACAATCACACCGTAATAAGAAGTTTCAAAAGTCCTGAAGAGTGCCAGAAATTGGACCCATAAGCATGCTGAAGACCCCTTAAGTGCTTGATGCCATTCTGGCAAACCAGGTACTCAATTACAGATCCCCAAAATGAGGACTGAATGATAAAGAACAGCACGTATCCCAATGTTACAGTTTCTTTTATCTATTATTTTGCTGCATTACAATTTAACATAGATTTATATAAAAATGGTAACTTGTTTTTTTACATTATTTTGGATTCTTAAATGGATATGTAAATGCTCACATACTTCAGTTTTGTGAAACTGCCATGTATGTGTTTATGCAATAAAGTCAAAGTCAACGTACAGTTTAGCTGATTCTTGGGTTTGTTTCAAAGTTTCAAAATCGACTACTGTACATAACAGCAAGCTGTTTGAAAGGCTTGCAGGAAAGGAGTGTTTCCTGCGAGCGACCTACAAAATCCTGCATATAAAATTCACCAAGCATCATTAGGACTACAACTGGAATCATGTGTTGATGTCAGACGTTTTGGCCATGAACACCATCAGCACATCTACCCAAAAAAAAAAAAAAAAAAAAACACCAACGAAGAGCCTCCAGTCTTACTGTAAAAGAGCTCTTGTAAGGACTGATGTTTTAACCCAAAACCCAAAACGCCTGTGAGGAGATTAGTGCCACCTCACATCTTTCAACAAGAAAATGAGATTTAAATCAACACAAGAACACAAAATCAACGTTTCGCAATGACCATCTCAGTCGCTCATTTTCAATTAAATCCTGTGGCTTGAACATAAACTAACCTAAGAATATAAATGAGCTTGTAATGTTCTGCATGGAGGAGGGTCCAAGATCCTCTACAAGTGTCTCCAGCTATGCTAGACATCACAGAAAGAGGCTCAGTGCTGTTACTGATTCCTACTAAATATCGATTTTGGGGGTGCTGATCATTTGAAAGCAGTGGTATGCAGAGGAAACTGCACTGTTTCAGAAACTTGTTTGGAAAAAAAAAAAGTGCTGTGCTGAAATATGTGTTAAAGCTATACAGTATCTCTGTGTTCGTAACCTCAAAACATTACTCAATGAATATGTGAATCCTTTTTTATTGTGGGTGCCAATAATTCTGGAGCCAACTATATTTATCTACCATAGCTATCTGTCCATCAACTCACTAGCTTATTATTATTATTATTATTATTATTATTATTATTATTCACCTCTTTTAACTATCTATGTATCTAACACATATGACACAAAACTTGTTTCCTATATAATCAGATCAGAAAACATTAAGGGTGCCAATAATTGTTGAGGTGACTCTATCTATCTTATCAACTCACTATATTATCATTATCCATCCATTTTCTATACTGCTTATCTTACACAGGGAGCCTATCCCAGGGAACTTGGGGCACGAGGCGGGGGACATGCTGGACAGGGTGATAACCCATTGCAGAGCACACTCACACACACACACACACACACACACACACACACACAGTACGGACTATTCCAACACACGTCTTTGGACTGGGGGAGGAAACTGGCGTACCTGGACTACAGGGAGAACGTGCAAACTCCATACACACAGGGTGGAGGTGGGATTCGAACCCCCAACCCTGGAGATGCGAGGCAAACGTGCGAACCATGAAGCCACCGGGCCTTCTATTGTTATTATTATTATTATTATTATTATGATGATGATGATGATGATGATGATGATGATGATGATGATGATTTCACCCCTTCTATCTATCTATCTATCATATATGACACAAAGCTGTGTCACAAAACTTGTTTCCTATACTGCATATTATCAAATCAGATGAGAAATCATTAAGGGTGCCAAAAATTCTGGAGTGGAATCTATCAATCTATTATAGCTATCTGTTCATCAACTCACTATATTATTATTATTATTATTATTATTGTTGTTGTTGTTGTTATGCTCTATCTATCTATCTATCTATCTTAACTCTTGATTATTAGTCACTGAATGATCCCTCTATAAGCAGTATCTGTCCGTCTGTCTGTCACAAACTTGTTTTCTGATAAATGACTTCGCTTCTCTGACGCATTTAAATCTCATCTGCAAAAGGATTTTAGTTCAGTAATATTTGCGTTTATATTACCATTTGTGGTGCATCACATGAGCAAATATGATGAAGTATCGGCTGTGTGTGTGTGTGTTTGCGTCTTTCAGGAGCTGGACTTTGCTCATATCGCGGTTATTTCTACAGAAAGCGCTCAAGTCACTCACCTGAGAACAGCAGCTGCATGAAGCACAAGCCCGTCAGGTCCATTCTCTGTGGCTTTAAGGAGGATCTCTAATCCCGACTCATATATGTTCCGCTCATATAGAATCACCACCCCGGCTGAAGTCCGACTGGCTTCAGATTAGAAACAGACTGGAGCCGCTCCGGAGCCCGAGCGCTTCGAATCAGACGCACGCGCCTGTCTGACGGAAGAGTTAGACACTTTCAGGTTTACAGAAAGTTCCCCATGCTGGGGTTAAAAAAATGACAAAAAAAAAAAAGAAAACCAACCCAAAACTCTTAATAATACACAGAGCCACAAACGAGGCGAATCTCATACTGTTAGCACATCACAGCTGCAACGCCGTCAAACTCATCACACACACACACACAGAGAGAGAGCGAGAGAGAGAGAGCGAGCGAGCGAGCGTGCGTGCGTGTGTGTGAGTGCGCGCGCGCGCGTATTTGAGGTGGCAAGACAGAGAACGTGCGCGTGTGCGAGAGAGTGAGAGATAGAGAGTGTGAGCCTGAGAGACAGAAAACGTGTGTGACTGCGGGAGAGACAGACAGAGAAAAAGAAAGACAGGTGCAGCAAAGTCCAGATGAAAACTGCAAATTAAAATAAGTGTTTCAGAGTCTATCTTGAATAAAATAAAATTAATTAAATAAATAAATAAGTTTTGGATATATTCTCATTTTAATTTTATAGTTTGTCACTTCTGGGAAAATGCTTTTTTCTTTTTTTTTTGATGACTCATCCTGTGCTAGTTTGGTGCTTGTCCAATTAAATGCTTTCTAGAACATATACGCCACGCCCCCCAGAGGGCGGGTCTTGCTCTACAGTAGCAGCTTGTTAGCAGCAAACATGGCTCATCAGCGCGGTTACCTGCACATTATTCCCTTTTCCAGTCATCCTTTGCTTGACAGAAAATGGTTGGAGTGACAGGCATGTTTAACCAACTTGAAGCTGTTCGATGCCAGGAATGTCTTGCTACCGCGGACTGACGGAGAATGTGATTATGTCTTTATACACTGTTGGAGCTTCTCCAACATTAAGAGTAAGAAATGATGATTTACCAAGTAGCATACCATTTAAGACTAATTATGTTAAAGATTGTTTACATTTCACTACATATTAGTCATTAACGCAGAGATGTCAGATGCTACTATAAACACTTCTCAGTTAAGGTTTCATAATAGTATATCCATCAATCCATCCTTTTCCTATGCCGCTTACCCTACACAGGGTCACGGGGAGCCTGGAGTCTATCCCAGGGAAGTTGGGGCACAAGGCAGGGGACACCCTCGACAGGGTACCAGCCCATAGCAGAGCATAATTGCACACATTCACACACTACAGGCAATTTGGAAATGCCAGTCAAATTGCTACGATGCATGTCTTTGGACTGGGGAAGGAAACCAGCGTACTCAGAGGAAACTCTCGAAGCATGGGAAGAACATGCACACCCAAGGAGAACTTCTCGGAGGTGGGATTCGAACCCCCAACCCTGGAGGTACGACGTAACGGTGTTACCCACTAAGCCCCCGTGCCCTTCATAGTAGTGTATACAAATGATAATTCTTTAGCTATAAGCCTATCAGATGTCCCCCCCAGTGACAACTCTCTCCATCTGCATCTCTCCAACACCATTTGGTGCCACTGATGATCGACCTCAGCTCAAACCATTACAGCATAACTCCAAAAACACATGGTATCTCATCTTCTTGGTTTTCATCCTAGTTAAAGTCGACAGTTGTGGGTGAAAGCGAAGGTGAGAAATCTTCTACAGTCTAAAAAAATAAGCCTCTTCACTGTTCTCCATAATCAGCCACATCACTAAGCTACTGACAAGTTTAGATTCCGCAAGCGTGTGACCAAAGACAGCCAACGACAACGTGCCAGAACTTTTTCAATAAAATCTCAGAGTGTGACTGCTGCTATGACGCTGGTATAAAAACCACCAATAGGAGGGCAGTATAGGATGACGTGAAACTCACAGGATAACTACAAATATGGTATTGGCAATGGCGAAACTTAACAAAATATGCTAATGGAGAGAAAAAAATATCCTTATTATCGCAAGCTCATTTTCTGCACAAGCCCAGATCACGCTGATTAATGACATAAGCTGAATGTAGTAATGTTCTTAAATCATAGGTCTATCATTAGAGGATCTTCGCTGTATAATCTGACATGGAGAACACTTTATCACACAGTCTGTTATAGAAATCAGCCAAGCTTTTACCGGGATCATTTCGTACAATATTAAATGGCCGTTGCAATCCCACAGTGTAAAACCGACTTATGTTAAACCCTATATGTTTAGCAAGTAAACATTTTTCCTTTTCCGCCCACACTTTGCATTTTCACGTCTTCGTATATAGCCAGTCTTGGGCTTTCAGTGAGGCAGATGTCTCAAGTACCTTTGCAATTCAATGCATGTTTATTGCTCGCAAATTATAATTATGATGAAAGGGCTCTGAAAGATGTGTCAGCAGCACATACCAAAATGCTGAAGACATTTGATGAGTTTTGCTGGATACGTACAAATGGACAGCTGCTGAAGTGGGGTGGATCTAGCCCATGTGATTTGCACTGACAGCTCATGTTATGATTTGTATCTTGATTTCGAGAGCAGAACCCGTGAAAGGGCTTGCTGATGTACTTATGAGAACGCAGAAGCCGAATGTGCTTAACATTCAAATTGAATGCCCTTTATAATCAGCTTTTAGGCCACTGCAGCACAAGGCCACTTTCATTATGAAGTAAACTTGCTGTTATATGGAGTTAAAACTCCTAGCTGTGGGGTAGCATACATAAAACTCCTCTGCCAGTTCAGCCTTAGGTGGCTAAATTGATTGTTTTAAAAAAAAAAAAAATACAATTGATTTCTAGCCAGAAGTGGATAGCACATGTGATTGTGGATGTATATCTCAGTATGCCTGTCTTGGCTGTTAATTTACTGTGCTAATTTTATCCGCTTTGAAAAAAAAAGACAAAATAATATTTCTTGCCACATTATTTTTCTCAAACACAATATCATTATTCTTTTTTTAAGCGAAGTGAAGTGACTTGTGACCCCTACTCAGAATTTGTGCTCTACATTTAACCCGTCCAAGTGCACACACACACACACAGTAGTGAACACACACTCTGAGCAGTGGGGAACAGTTGGGGGTTCGGTGCCTTGCTCAAGGGTCTCACCTCAGTCGTGGTATTGAGGGTGGAAGAGAGCGCCAGTCATTCACTCCCCCCACCTACAATCCCTGCCAGACCTGAGACTCGAACCCACGACCTTCAGGTTCACCTTCGGGTTACAAGTCCAACTCTCTAACCATTAGGCCACGACTGCTCCATGTTCATTAACTAATATACTGTATAATAAGTGCACATTTTGCAATATCACCGAGAATAATTTTGAGTCTGTCAGTTGTTAAGTGATGATTAACAGTGGTTCCTAGAAACATCTATATGTTACATTTAAATACAATTTATTTCAAATACGGTATCACAGTTAATCAGGCATTTAAATATATTTAAGATATTCAGAAGGATACCTTTAAAAGAGAATCTAATATAATTCATAGACAAAGTGTCCCTGAACAATATGTACACTTTTTGTGATGGATCCCACTGTAGACCCAGTGATTTAGATCCACAAAGTCTTACACAAATTTGAAAAAGAAAAAAAAAATAACTTGTATGATTCATTTTATATGAAAAGATTTAAAAAAAAAAAAAAAAGGTTATGTTTTGGCTTAAGGGTGTTGTTAGCATTTGCACATTATCGCCCTCAATCTCTTGAATTCGTACAAAATTTTCTTGTGATTAGTTTGCTGTAAAGGCCAATTCACACTTGATGTCACGTGTCGTCTCAAGACTTCATTCAGTTTTCATTTTAACAAGTGCTTCGATACACACCAGCCATGTTAGCAGCATGTTCAAGCCCCTGTGTCACACTGTGTCTGTTTTACGTTTTGTGTCTATGGGTATGAGTGAAGAATAAACTCCATTGAACTCAATTAAAAATCACAAAATCACACTTTCTATATGCTGTGCACTTTATTTTACAAAAAAAAAAAAAAATCTACAGATGTCATGACTGTGCAAGATGTAGTTGCATATCAAAGTGTTTATAGGTATTATACTCATTTTACACCTACATGGGGAAAGAAATACAAATATACTGGTTGTTCACTGTCCCTTTGTCTCATTTTTAGATCAGTAGTTGTATAATTACAGCTGCTAGGTCGCAATGTACAAAGTAGGCTTAATAACGCTGGTCTACAAATTTTGGGAAATTATCGACCTCCGAGATAAAATGTGCTCATTCTTACATATTTTGCTTAGATGAATTAGAAAACAGGTGGTAAAGGTGCTGGTTGGCTAAAGTTTTCAAGATATTTCACGATAAAGATTTATAATACACAGGCGAGTATATTTGCCTACCAGGGAGGGGGGTGTCTGATGATCATGATGCCTCGTAACTTCTCGACAAAGTACGGTAGAACAATGAAAATGGTACCATATGAAAGTTTAAAAAGTTATCTTCACTTTGAGACTAATGATTATTACCTAACTGTAATTGTAACTGTAAGTGTGGGGCAGTGAGTGATGAGCATGGGGAGAGATTCCACCAGGATATCGCAGGCATGGAGAAAAGATACCAAGGGAAATGGAGTCCGTCCATGCTTGCCGATTACTACTGGAATCTCTCTAGGGATGATCCTACTGCAGTTCACAAGAGACAAGCCAAAAAGTGCTGTTTAGATACTGAATAAAGATGGAACCTTATCGTGTTAGATGTTAGAGCTAGTATTCTGTAATTATCTGATATTCACGTTATATTTCATAAGCTTTAAAACTGCATAATTTTGAGGTTGTATCTTAATAGTCTGGGAAGCTACACAGCAATGGGACCAACCCACCCACAATTCGGGCAGTTTTTCAAGAAAAAAAGCATGAAAATGTTACATAAAAAAAAAAAACAATAAATGAATGGAAAGTTATGTTATTGGTATCAATAAAAAGATACATTTATAATGATTGGTGTGGCACCATTCTCATTGCTATATCACATTTTGCAGAAAAGTTATGGAGCATAATTGGACACCCCCCTTCTAATTTTGAATTATTTTGGAATAATTCAATGGAATAGTATCTTGGAAACTGGAGCAAATTAACACTCAGGACTTAATTTTCTTTTATTAGTGACCCAATTCTGGTAAAATTGAGCTACTTTCTTTTCCGAGGCTTTCTCCTTGTAGACCAGTGTAATGAAGGCTCAAGAGCAAACAAGACTTAGCTATATGAGTTCTGCTCTTTTTAGTTTTTGTGCACTGACTAGGTAGCACTTGAACTAGGCTTATTCCATCAATTAATAAACATTAAACTGTTAATCTCACTCCAAAAATCACCTATTCATAAGTGATAGTTGAATTCTGGAGTTGCCAAAATGCATTAAAATCAAAGTGCGCTCTTGTTCTTTCTCCTGCCATCAGATCGGAAACACGATCTGAGACATGTTGCTACCAGTGTGAATTCAGAGTATGCATATTCACTGTGTTTACTGAGTTGTTTTTTTCTATGCATGTCTTCTATGGATGAGTTTATAGCTATCCATCCATCCATCTTCTGCACCACTTATCCTACACAGGGTCACGGGGAGCCTGGAGCCTATCGCAGGGAACTCGGGGCACAAGGTGGGGGACACCCTGGCCAGGGTGCCAACCCACCGCAGAGCACAATCACACACACACTCACACACCCATTCCCTCACTACGGACAATTTAGAGATACGAATCAGCCTACAACGCATGTCTTTGGACTGGGGAAGGAAACCGGAGTACCCGGAGGAAACCCCCGAAGCATGGGGAGAACATGCAAACTCCACACACACAGGGCAGAAGAGGGGTTTACTCGTGTATCCATAACTTGCGTATCGTTTCCATGTTAAATAACCCTGAGAGAATACAGAAATGTGTCCACCTGTTAGAGGACCTGGATTACAATTTATGGAAGTCAATTTCATGTGATTGTTTACTGAGAAAAGAATTTTGACTGGTTCGTTACCAATACGTCAGTTTACAAGGATACCACAGAATCACCACCATGCAGGAACATCGTAGCAAGTAACATTAACATTAAGCATATGTCATTAATAATGTTACCTGTATAGGGGAATATTACAGATTTTCTAACAAATCAGGATAACTGACTTGAGACTTCTAGTAAATCATCATCAAGTTCTGTTGTAGCCTAGTTTGAACATTAATGGCCACTACATTCAGGTTTCAGAACTGTTATCCATTGCACCAAGTAGCATAGTTTTAATGTAGCATTAAGCTATAACTTAAAACTTGCAACATCTTCCATAAACTGCTCAGTGATTCTGTTCAAAGTGCACAGTGCTCAGACTAAACTTTTTATTATTATTATTATTATTATTTTGTGAGGAGTATAATGATTTCTTTACATGGAAAGTGTTCTTGTGGATTTTGATCACCGGACATGGCCACTGCACCCCTTAAATGCATTTTTTTTGTAACACCACATACAAATGGTAGCAATCAAAGTATAAAAGATTGTTATTTTTTATAACAAGCACTTTACTCAACTAGCACAAAATGTCATAGGTCAAATTGAGAGTACTGGCAAGGTACATCAAAAAAATATGTAATGCATTTTACTCTTAATGTAATGTTATACTTTATTTCACCGAATAGAGTATTTACATAAATTCCAATCAATCTTAGAGCCGCTTTGTTGCTATGGTTTGTTACTAAAATGCCATTGAGACTGCACGAGAGCCCGAAACACATAAAGCCCAAATACACTAGATGGTTAATTTGAGTCACCGCTTTGTTTTAAAGCGCAGTCTATTTGGATTTTGATTAAATGATTCACTCAAGAGACAGACCATGTTGGAAGTAGCCTAAATGTTACACTGAGAACGCCAGATGCAAACCACTAACCAGTTCCCAGCTTCTCAATCATGGATGGCGTATTTCCTGTTGATGTCAGATTGTTTCTGACTGGCAGGTGATGGTGAAATATATGACTCTGTGTGACAAGGTTTTGATCTACAATCATTTTTTACGCACTATTTACAACATACTTTCAGTGTCTGTGGTGCAAGCAAAGTTATATAGCGCATTAGTCTTAAACTAACTACTTGTATGGTGTGTATGGATTAGGATCAACTTTACCCCCTGACTTATGATCAAACTTCAGCTGGTAAATTGGCTCCAGAATTCGAAAGGAACTTACAGTCACAACTGTAGCTAGTGAGGGGGTTGAGGAGGGCACATAGCGCACATTCATATTCAGGAAAATAAAATTAAAAAAAAAGAAAGAAAAAAAGTACATACCGTGGTGCATTTGGCATAAGAACCCTTAAGCTGTGCTCCATCTGTCTAGCCACAGCTTGGTCATTTTATACAGAGATGAGCAGAACTACATGAATATGCATTTTGTTATGTACTGTATTACAAAGATTCCGTTAATGAATGTAACAAATCCATACAAAACCTGGTAATACACTTTTAAATCTCAGAATATAGCATTTTAAAACAGCTCACTATCAATATTGGTGACAACTTGAAGCACACTGAGTTGCCAGTTTATTAGATACACATATTTAGTGCCTAATAAACTGGCAACTCTGTTTTTATAGGTTTTTCTTTTTCATTTACACTGAGTTCCCAGTTTATTAGGTGCTAGATAGGTGTATCTAATAAACTAGCAACTCCGTGTAATCTTTCTGTCATTGGTGAGACCTTGAAATGTGTGTTTTTAGTTTTAGTAGTGCAGTGGTTTGCACTACTACTGGCCTGTGTTAAAGTCGTGCATTTTCATTTTCATGTGCAGCCAGCCAGGAAACGTGACTGTCTGAAAGCTCATCTGAAAGGAAAGAGAGCAGTCTTTGTCCTCTTTATTGCTATACATCTGCACAGTGCTGCAGCAGATTGGAATGTCGTCCTCTGAGCGCGTTGAAGGACTCAACAGTGTTGTCGCCGCTTGTTGGAAATGATGGGCTAACAGGCCTTGGCACAAGAGGTTTGGGCTGGTGGTCCGTTTTTGGACATTTTTGGACATTTCCGTTTTTGGACATTTCCAAAAACCTTACTGTAAGGCTCCTGGGTGATTCAACCACTGATGTGCCACTTAGCCCTTGTCCCGCATCAAAATGAAACTTTTTTTGAATGATTTTTAAAAATAATTGCTCAACATTGAATCTAAGAAAACATCGATATCTCTTTTTTTTTTTATTAGGTTTCTTTGCTGACAATGGCTGCATTTTGCTCTTAAATATTTGCTTGTAACAAGATTGAAAGTAACAAGTTTGAGAGTTTTAATCATTGTATTAGTGCTTAACCAGCAACCACGCTAATGGCACAAGGACATTAAGGACATTCTAATGATTTACTTAAAATTTTTGCACTTTCAAAGTGATCTCATTAGTCAATATCACAGGAAATAAAGGAAACAGAATGAAAGGACTTAACTTCTTCTTCTTCTCTTCGTAGAATATTCCAAATAGTTCATGGTGAATGTGTCCATGTAACAGGGTTGAGCGAACGTTGTGGAAATAACATGTACATTTTTCACAACCTATAATGGGTGACTCATGGAAAAGGATGTTTACAGCATGAGATATGAACAGGATTCCCACATTATTGCAAAAATAATACAATATTTGAAGTATTATAATGATTATATTTCAAGGTACAGTGTAGTTACAGTGGGCTGAGACAGGCAAAAATGTTTTCTAAGTGCTGTAGAGGTTTATTAATGTAAAGATATTTATCTGAAATATGCACATAGTTTGTTGTGAAGGACACTTTACCTATGTTTAAAATGGCATATTTACATGTTTGTAAATGTAAAAGAAGTAAGAGGGACACAAATGGAACCACAACTGTGGGATCACCCTCCTGCTTCTATCTGCCAGTGTCCTGGCCTGGCCTTGGCCACACCCTCTGATCATTAAATTTAACTTTTTTCTCAACTGTGTTTTGTTCTGTTCTTACTCCAATCTTTATATGGAAACACAAGGATGTCCCAAAAGTCTCCATCCATATAGTGGAAATTAACACTTTTTAGCAAAATGTCTTCCAAAATTTTTGTTTATATTATATATTTTTTTCAGATAGCCTTTAAGAATGCTTTTGACAAACGAAGGCCATGGTGTACCAGGAAAAGTTACAGCGCAAAGATCATTTAAAAGGAACACATACGAAGTGCAATTACATGCATAACACCAGATGTGTTAACACCAGTTCATCATGAGTGGTAGAGACGACTCTGTGTGTGTTAATTTCTCCTATGTTTGGAGACTTTCAGGACACCCTGTAGAGTTTTATCCTGGTCAGGGTTGTGAAGGATCTAGGGCCTATCCTAGGGAGAAAAAAAATCACACTCTTGCTCATATTTCTAGATGAACAGGGAAAAATGCCAAGCACAATGTCAAACATACTAATTGGAGTGCAGGACCAAACCCTGGACTCTGGAGATTTGAAGGAGCAATGCTACCTGCTGAGCCACCATGCTGCCCTGCTTGACTTTTGGAACAGCTTCAACAAAAAGGGTCTGTATTTACATCCTGTTCTGTCTGTCTCCTATTTGTTGCGTCCAGTTCAGACTGGTCATGCTGTTGGGTAACAAGCACAGGCTTAAACCCTTAAACAAATAGAAAAGCTATGTCGCTATGAGAGTGATGAATGTAAATCTGGACTTGCTGAAGGAGCTGAGTTGAAGGGGTTAACATATGCAAAGTCAAGTGGCCAAGTGGCAGGATTAACATTGCTTTGCTCAAGACTATGTATAAAACCTAACGCAATAGTTAGGCTTCTTATAATTTGTGCAAGATTGGGCTGGGTGTATAGGTAATTACATCAAACATTTCTGCTGCCTGTGCTACATTTATATTAAACAGATGCATCTAGCAGGAATGCACCCTTTTTGCTTATGCACTAACCCAATTCTGCTCCAACTACAGATCAACATTGAAACATTATTTTTTATTATTTGAAACACAGATTTCTTATTGCTACAGAGTATTATATTTTTTGGCCAATATTTCAGCTTTACTACACAAAACATTGTGTAATTTAGCTGTGGAATGTAGAAATGTAGACACTAAGAATATAGGTTAATACTGAAAACCTCCTTGAATCCATCTCTCTTTAGTCCAACAATGCACCAAACAGAGTGTCCAAAAACATCAGCATATGTTAATCACTCATGCTGCACCAATCTGACACTGCTGTCACAACACATAGATCGAGCCCAGGTTCTGCCAATGCATGTCAGGCTTGCTACAAAACAATAGACAGAGCTTTGTCATTTAGACAGATTCCTGGCCATCCACGCAGTATACACAAATGTACACAAATCAGTATAGATTATTTGTAACTTTTGGTATTTTGGTCACTTTTCATATAGATTCAAAGACAATTTGTTATTAAAACACTTAATCTCTAAATCTGTTATATTTATGGACTCATGTCAGTGGTGGGCAAATCATAAATTTACTAGCTAACCCGCCAGGCAAGTGAAAGCTCCTGTGTGCTGCCCAGTCCCATGTTTTGGTTGCCTGGAAACTGGAAAGATAGAAATCGGTAGCTAATTCTAATTTCTGATGTAGCGCATTGTCCTTATGCCCTTGACAAAATGTCAGATGGCCAGTGTTTCGGCTATGAGCTATGATGTTCTGTCATCACACTGCATGTATAGCATATTCTTCAAGTTTGGCAAGTATTCTCATTTTCTCTCCATATATTTCACGAGATCGTGCCTTGAAGTTGTGTGTAGTGAATCAGGTGATTTGATTCAGAAAGAGTAGCTTGTACTATAGGTACAGCATTAAGGTATGCTGCGCCATAGTGAAGCGCATTAAGTACCAAATGTTTGTTTTGCGAAAGTCAATCAGGAGTAGCTGGGTTTTTTTTTTTTTGGCTTTTAAACCTACTTGTCCAATTATGGGTAATTGCAGGCAATTATGGATTAAAAAACCTAATAGCTCAAATACAAAATCAGCACGCAGTCTACTGATTTTTTTCTCAATTCAATTTTCAATAACTTTTTATTTGTGTAGTGCTTTTAACAATTGACATTGTTGTACCAGCTAACCTTAATGTGCTAACATGCAACTGTGCAGCCTTTGCTTAAAATATCTCATCTTGATACACAGTAATTATAGGCCTATTCTCAAATTGCCTGTCATCTCAAAGTTGCTGGAGAAAGTTGTTTATTCACATCTACGCTCTTATTAGAATTCTTTAAATATCATAGACAACTTCCAGTCAGGCTACAGATCCTTACATAGCACCAAATCTGTCTTAAAGGTCACTAATGATATTTTGATCTGACTTGACTCTGGCACATGTGCTGTTTTGGTTTTATTGGATCTTAGGGCTGCTATCGACCATAGTATTCTTTTAACTCGCCTAGAGTCTGTGGTTGGCATCCAGGGTCTGGCTTTGCAGTGGTTTGCCTCTTACCTGAAAGATAGGACTTTTTCAGTAAACATAGGGAATTTTCCCTCTACATCAGCACCCTTATCCTGTGATGTTCCTCAAGGTTCCATCTTGGGTCTTTTGTTGTTTTCCCTTTATATGCTTCCCCTGGGTACTATTTTTCGGAAATATAACATTTCCTATCACGGCTCTGCTAATGACACCCAATTTTATTTAGAAGTTAGATCAAAAATCAGCAGCCCCTTTGGGTCCCTCCTTAAATGTCTTGAAGACATAAAATGTTGGATGGCTAACAATTTTCTGCAGTTAAACGAAAGTAAAACTGAAGTCGTTATTTTAGGATCTCCCACCGTTTCCTCTGTCCTTGAGGTCCAGTCAGGTCCTCTTTCCTCTAATATACATAAGCATGTCAAAACTCTTGGAGTTATTTTTTAATTAATTTACTCTTTGATAAACAAATTAGTACTGTTGTTAAGGGAAGCTTCTTTCATTTAAGGTCTATTACGAAGTTAAAACAGTTTCTCGCTACAAAAGACCTGGAAACTGTGATTCACGCACTTATTACAGCACGGTCGGACTACTGTAATTCTCTGGATGTTGGGCTTCCTCAATCTGCCTTATCTCGCCTCCAGCTTGTGCAAAATGCAGCAGCTAGATTATTAACAGGGACCAAAAAGAGGGATCATATTTTCCCTGCTTTGCGGTCTCTTCACTGGCTTCCTGTTAAGTTCAGAATTGATTTGAAAATTCTTAATTATGTACATAAAGCGCTTTCTGGTCTTGTGCCACAATATATTATTGACCCTCTTCACCCTTACTCTCCTACCAGAACGGTAAGATCTTGTAATCAACTTTTTCTATCTGTCCCCCATTGTCGTATTAAGACAAAGGGTCAACTTTGTCTTGTGATGCTATTTAATGTGATGGTATATGATGTTATATACAGCACTTTGGATCAGCTACTGTTGTCTTTAAATATGCTTTATAAATAAAATTTGACTTGACTTGACTTGAGAGCAGCTTTAAAGAAATCTGGATGTAGTTTTAGATCTCTAATGAGCAAGCCAGAGGTGACAGTGGCAAAAAAAAAAAAAAAAAAAAACCTCCCTGAAACAGCATGAGGAAAAAACCTTAAGAGGAAACAGACCCAAAATAAACCCCTTTCTTTCTTGGTGATACCGGATAATGTTCTTATGAATGTTATTATGAATGATTACACTTCCGCAATTGTATAATATAAAGCCAAATAGTAGTAAGTTGGTGCAAAAGCTGTTTAGTGGGAGCATCATAGTGTCTATGATTACAGCAGAAATTTTTAGGTACAATGTAAGATTATCCAGAGCAGCAGAACGTGAGTCACCTGTGCATGTGCTCTAAACAGATCTGAACAATCAAGAAAAGCACTGGTTAATGGATGTTATCAAGGTTTACTAGACAACCAGAGTCTAATGCATCGCCAGTGCAGTTAATTCGTAATCAGTGATTTATTTCTTGCCACCATGTGGACAATGCTGGCAATGACTCTCCATCACATATTCACCACGTGTCATTGACTGAATAACAGAGGTGTGGGATGGGCAGACAGCATCTGCTTCATTCACTGAAGATAATCACCTAATCACATCTGCGAGTTTTACAAACCAAACCATTTGGCACAAAGACAACAGTCTTCACTCTGTCTCCACAATCACAAAATGAATATTCCAGACTATCAGCCACTGGACCATTTTACAAAATATACCCCAACAGCAGAGGCTTGAAAAAAGGGACTGGACTGTCGGACTACTGGTCAGTAGAGGATTACATGGAGGATTGAGCTCGACCCTGAGATTTCCACTGCAGTTGCATTGAAGCAGAAGATCACAGAGCTGAGCACAGCTGCCAGTCCTCAGAGGAAGGATCCGAATGAGAGTCTTCTCTGTAGAGTACCAGGCTTTGAATCGGCATGAGGACACGGGTGCTGGAGACTCGGCTGCTGGTTGACAAGTTGTTTTGAAAAAGAGGAGACTGGAGACGGAGACATCTTGCAAATTGGATGGTTTATAAGAGGTGGTATTTCAAGCTGGGACTGAACATGAAAGGAGGGGAGGGTGGCAGCAGGTTGTAAGAGGGTCTGAAAAAAATATCAGCAATTACTTGAAAATCGAAACGGCACATCTGCAGAATAGTGTTATCCACCAGGGCTTAGTGAATAGTGTAGAAAAGAGCTGCCTCATTGTGCTAAGTGCAGTTGAGCTGAAATGATTGCATGAAAAAAATAGTGCCTTAGAGTTTAGTTTTAAGACTGGTCAACTGGTGAAGTCATCAATAATTCCACACTCAACACCAGATTTTCTTTCGCATTGGGGACCTAATATACGCACAAGGAACATTTTTTAAAGTACATTAGACACATTGACTGTACACTCAGCTCCCAGTTTCCCAAAAACTGTTAAGCCGGTGATAACTATTAGAGAATGGATACTTGTCCTACTATATTTCACCATTTATTCAGTCTTTTGTTAGACCACACCCAGATATGTAAAACACACACGGTGATTCTAACACAAGTAGACAGTTCCAGCCAGGTGGTGAGCCTCACTGACACAGAGCTAAATCAGGTCTATGGATATTGTATGAATTATTAAAAACTGCCTTTGGGATCTTTCAGCATCGGTCCAAATCTGTAGCATATATTTAAATTTGTAATTCAAATGCGTACGCAACAGCCATATTTGAATTTGTAATTCAAATTGATGCTAAAAGTTGCAAGGAGGTACAAACAATCTTCTAAAAACTCACCAAAGGTCTGGTTTTATATAATGGTAAGATGTTGATGTGGCTGTATGAAGGTTTGTTGGATTAAGGCCTCGGCTTTCTTTGTTCAGAGACAAAATTGGGAAATATGGTGTAATTGTGAAGCAAACGGATGTTGTCCAGAGACTTTGCTATTTGACCCCTGCAAATGGCAGCTGGGAGAAATCTGCCACAAAACACACTGAGTGACCAAGCCTGTGATTGATCATTACAAATGAGAAAAGCCCAAGCTAATTCATTCCAAGTACTTCTCAAGTACTACAAGCACCTTAATTCTCTTTTCCTTCTTTTTGTAAATATGGAACAGCAGTTTTTCCTCTTCCTCATGTTCTATCATTTGTTTATATACGTACTTTCAACTCCTGCGTCATCATAGACAGCACTTTGCAGTGGGCAATCATCTTCCAGTAGTCACGGAAATTGATATAAAATTTGAATAGCGCCACCTGCAGTACTGGAGCACTCGTACGCAACAGCCAGTATGAAACCGCAGGCAGTATGCGAGCTGTAAACTGGTGATGGTGGTTTTGTCTTCATGCAACCCTCACAGTCGTCATCATTAAGTATGCTGAAGCCTTTACTTTGTTACTTTTTGTCTCGAACCCTATTCCATTTGACTTCTCTTGACCTGCGTCACCTCCAATACAGCTTTCAATGAAAGCCAGAGCAAGGATACAATGCACAATCACACAGGCTGACGAGAAACACTCAAAGCCTGCACAGCTTTACTATGTGTAATAGATGATTAACTCTTTCAGTTTTTTTTCCCCTCAAGATACATTTTGCTCTACCCAGCGCAGACGTGAGCACGTCAGGATTATTGATGGCTGCACTTATTTTCCTGTGTCGCTAACTCTGTGCTTTAAAGTTCAGAGTTATTTCTCTTAATATCGCTTGGGTAAATTAATGCAACAAGGGGCCAGGTTTTCAAAACGTGACAGCCCATGGATTAATGTAAGAAGGTGGAGGACTCACAGTGAATGTGAATCATAATAAATAAGATGACGACAACAGTACAAAGCTTTTAGGAAAGCAGGTCTCAATAGTTATTAAAATCGCAGACATTTTCTCCAGCCTTTAAGAGAAAATAAATGGAATATGTGCTTTTAAGCAGTGGATGAAGTGTGGACATGCTCGTTTCAGTGCTTCATAATAGTGAATGCCATTGGAGCATGTCTTTGTGTCCCACGAAGATGATGTCACGGAAAGGGATCATTTGCACCCAGCATGGTGCCTGCTCTCTACTCACAGTGGGAAATATCTGTAACTTTCTTATCTACACTCTCTGCAACGGAGCTGCTGACGGAGCTGTGTAAGACGAACAAAATCAGTATTCACTCTGTAGATGACTCACCCGCCATTTCACCCCATACATATGCATTTTCTTCCCAAATTATCTGATGATCCCATCACGTGAGGAAAATTAATTTCATATTTTTGCCTGCGCACTGTCGGCGAGCTCACGGATGAGAAAAACAGGGCCATTGTTTTCCTTCTTGCCCTCTTTAGTGAAGAGGTTATGCATTATTCTTAATAATGCAAGTTTTCTTAGAGTTTCAAGTGTCTCCAGAAAGTATTAAACACCTGCTTTAAGGATAGAACAGTGCTTACAATGTGAGGAGATTTTGTGCTGGGTTTCCAAGCATGTAATCACCTTTTCACCTCCCACAGAGACAGATGGAGCGCATATTAGCTGCACACACACATACTGGATGTGGAAGATTGGGTTACAGTGCCTTGGCTGTGTTTGTCCTTAAATATAGTCCTCTTTTCACACCCTAAATTCGCAGATGTGGATAAACACCTCTACACATGCACATCTGTACAGTTCTCTAGACACAGGCACACAGGCATCTATAGAGCACATAACTCCTCCATATACCTATATAGTGAAATAGAGGGCACTACGCAATTACGCAAGCCGTCATAAAACATTGGCATTGTGCAAGGGCAGCTGTGGTGATGCAGATCTTAGAACGCTGACTCCGTCTGTCCTTTACTGCAAACAGAACGGCTCTTTGTCTCAGCTGGAGTGCAGATATAAAACATGAAAGGTCTGTCTCATGTCTCAGCATTGAATGGTTTATAAAGCTTCTCAGTTTCTTCAGATTTTGCACATTTAATAAGGGATTAGCCATGATGTGGGCATTTTCAGACAGCTCAGGTTCCTCTAGTGGTGTTACATGCCAAATGTTCTCTAATGGGACCCTCAGGTCCTTTACAGGAGGAGCAAAGGTTGGATCATGCTCAGGCTGAAAATAATCAGAGGGCACCTGAGTCAACACCAGACACCATTTTAAAGGTTATAACATATCCACACAGGACTCATCAGGGCCAAGACCCTGAACCGATCCAGAGCCCAGAGGCCATGTTGTACAATGGCAGACACGTATACTAACCCAGATTGTGAATTATAGGTCACTAGCTGCAGGACACATTCTTGGACATCATGGTGGTCAATGTGGAACGACTGATTTGACCTGGAATTGAGGTCACAGCTGTGTGAAGTAAGAAGGGTGGGCTGGGTCTGCGTGTGTGTGTGCGTGTTGCAATTATCCAAATTAGGGGAGAACAGCTTGTAGAGTCAAAGGTCAGAGGGGAAACTGATGATCAGGACAGCACAGGGTGCTGAGCAAACAGCATAACCGCAATGTGAAGGAAGGAAAGCATGTGGTTTTAGTGAAAGTTGGAGCCAAGACTTAACCAAAATAATATGAGACTTTTTTAATAAATGCTTGTAAATATCCTTACTCTCAATTACACTCTGGCTAAACTATCCTCACAAGAATGCTTGCTTTCAATCTTTGACATCATAACTATTGATATTTCACTTGCCACATCATTTCAAAATGTCATTTTTCTCCTCTTTGTTTTCCAGTTCCCTGTCTTTAATAGACCCGCGAGTGAGTAAGCGAATGAGACGAAAGCTGCAGCGCTTTAAGAAGAAAGACGCATTTGCATTTTATAATGAGTCTGCCATCCTGAAGTGGATGCCACAAAGTACCCAAACAGAGGTTTTGCTCATCAGCATATTTACAGAAGCTTCTATTAACAAACCATGCAGAGCAAAAAAAGCTTGCAAATTATCATTCAGCTTCCCAGAACATTTATATAACTTTGAGAATCACATTCATGAACACTGTGATGTGCAATGCTGCCAAAGTGTCTCTAAGATTCCCTAAGATTTCAGATGGACTTTACATCGAGTAAACCTTTTTTTTTTTATCCATTCCATCCCCCCTCTCCCTTCGCTCCTTCATGGCTGATTTCATTAAATATCAAGAAGGCTATTAAAATACCCAGGTGGCTATAAAGATAGATGCCTAGCAACAATGGTATTTGGTATGGTGAGGTTAAAATAAGGTGCTGTGCTACACATGCACTCCATTTCTAACAGCTTCTTGCTTGTGTTGGTTTACCAGGGCAAATATTAAAAAAGGACAAAGACTGCACATCCAGATGGATCAATGTGGGAAAGAAGAAGCATGAGTAGGATCAGAGCAGGTCAGACATGGTTCATTAAATATCTCCTGACGGGCCAAGCAGAAAACTCATTGTAGAAAACTTTCCAGACTGCTGAGTATGGAGCACTATAAATAATAAGCCAATGTTCTTTGGGTATCTGTTTCTACACCCTTAAATAAATAATTGTTAAACGCATCATTCCTTTTGAAGTACAGAATCCTCTGAATTGTGTGTGTTTTGGCAGGGGCATGTCTGGATTTTAAGCCTTGGGATCACACTAGGTGGTGGCACAACCTATTCATGTACAGGACAAAGTTACATTTGGAAAATGGCTGATTAGTTTGTTGTTGCTAAATTAATGGCTGCATAATCACTTGGCAGCACAGTGGTAACAAGTAGTGTTACGTCCTCACAGCTCCAGGGTCCAGGCTTGGCTTTATGTCTGTGCAGAGTTTTGCATGTTCTCCCTATGCTCCTGTGGGTTTCCTTCAGGTTTTCTGGTTTCCTCCCACCTACTAAAAACATGCTGGTAGGTGGATTGGCTAATCCGCTAAATTGCCTGTAGGTGCAAGTGTGTGTGTACATGGTGCCCTGCTGTGGACTATGACCCATCCAGGGTGTGCTCCCATCTTGCCTCAGAGTTTCTGGGCTAGGCTCCAGATCCACCATGACCCTGACCAGGTGGTTACTGATGATGAATAAATGAATAAGTAGTCATAATCAGCATCTAATGGAAGAAGTAAGGATTAAAACACAACAGGGTGTACTGTTGTAGGAAAATAATCAACCATGGGGTGGTGTAACGTGGCTCGACACAAAGCAGTGTTACTGTTACCATACTGAATTTAATTATTTCCCAAAAACAGGACCCAGAGTGTTTTTTTCCCCTCTTACACCACAGCAATTTGCCAATGCTAACACATTTTTATTAATGAAAGCATGACACGTCTTTATAGTTGTGTTAAATGTTGTGGAACACCTGCAAAATTAATTAGTTTCTGTTATCATTTACATTAAAACACATATGAACAGTCAATCCCTCATGAGCCTCTTGTTTTTTCTCTCTCTTGAACTTAATAATACAAATATAAGCAGCTTTTTACCAAGAAAGTCTCCATCCTGAAGAATTTCCCTTGTTGGAAAACTTAGTTACTCT
This sequence comes from Pangasius sanitwongsei, assembly GCA_037576675.1. NCBI lineage: Eukaryota > Metazoa > Chordata > Actinopteri > Siluriformes > Pangasiidae > Pangasius > Pangasius sanitwongsei. Next base: position 7,616,024 of record CM075011.1, read on the forward strand.
GACTTACAAAACACTAACACTGGAGACTCCTTCCATAAATGCTAAATAAACATCTCCTCACAGAAAACTTCACAATATGAAAAATTACACAAATTGCTAATCTGTTTTTATGGCGCATCCAGCATTGAGCAATTCCTAAATGGTAAATGCCATATTTTTGTGGAACCTCTTAAAATAAAGCTGAAAGTCTACACTTCGATCCCATCT